>CM069857.1:95000676-95478176 GCA_036172795.1 Pelodytes ibericus | reverse complement strand
ATCACCTTGTGACTTTGCATGCAAATTACACATTTACCGCAGGTGATGTCATAAATAGGAAATACCACAGACACATTTAAAACACATTTGTTTGCTTGCAATTCTGCTAACACAATATTTAGGTCATGTTTTATATGTTTTTATGTTGTACATTCACAGAATAAATAATATTTAGGTGACAGAGTCCTTTTAATGTATAAATACATAAACAAAAGAAGCAAAAATAAACACTTGACAAGCTTCAATTTAAAATAGGACATGAAAAAATGTATTTTTTATTCTCCTTTCTACTATAACTATAAGCAGGAATTGTCAAACCACTTATCACTGGTAGATCTGTAATCAGTATTCTATAATCATCCTGTGCTAGTCATTTAGAATATTTATAATTAATATGTAATTAGTCGAATATAATAAATGCTTTATGAGGCCTAAAAAACATTGTAATTGTAACACATGCAGTAAATTAGTAGGCTCCATTTACACTACTGATAGTGATGGCCTTTTAGCTGGCAATATTTATGGAACAGTAAACTGGAAATGCTGTTCAAGGTAGGAGAAGCAATCCAAATCTCTTTCAGGTTGTGTTCAGAAGAAAGATTATTGGTATTAAAATGTGAAAGATCAAAAGGACCTTTTTGGATAAGAGCCCAGATAAAAGATTTCTTCATATGTTGCCTTTGATAATAACAGGCTATCAAGATAAGTGAGCCGCTAACAATAGGGGAGAGAGTAATGTTTGTATAAAGTCTCACCACATGTCGATCAGATCTATTTTGTGATATAGGGACAATGTAGCTTTTTGTCATAGAAATTTCAATAAAATAATATAAAATTATTCTGCTATATGAGCAAACGATTGAACTATTTGTGTATGCATGTTCTGATCTGTATTCACAGGGGTCTTTTCAGGGAGCTCCAGTTTTCTAAATGAAAATCACACTGTCTAAATACTACCCATTTCTGATAATTTCAGTGATCCGAATGGACATTTAAATTGAGCCATTGATGGATCACCAAAATGATCCCAAATTGTCTGACATTCGAGCCAAAATGGTAGCCTTCTACCATCCATTAGTACCCTCGAACTGCCCATTATTACCTTTGGGGCATTTGAAGCTATGTTTTCCCTTAAAAATAGCCACATTGCCATAGAAAATAATAATAATAATAATAAAAATAATATAAAAAAACATGAAATTAAATAAATAATAGTTTAATTTAAAAAATATATATACATTTAGATATATAACATAATATAATAAACATACATTATAAAATCATAATATATATCCAGTAAAATCCAAATATTAAAATATATTCATATAAATATAATAACTGTATGGACAAACATATTAGGACACCTGACCATCACACCAACAGGGACTTTTATGACATTTCATTCCAAATACAGAGACATAAATATGTAGTCGGTCCCCCTTTTGCAGCTATAACACTCCTACTCTTCTGGGAAGGCTTTCCACAAGATTTTGGAGTGTTTGTGTGGGAATTGTTGCTTCATCCAGTAGAGCATTTCTGAGGTCAGGACTGATGTTGGAGATGAGTTCAAGGCTCAGTCAAGTTCTTCCACACCATCCAACCATGTCTTTATGGACCTTGCATTGTACACTTGTTGCATACTGGGATAGAAAATGGTCTTCCTCAAACTGTTTCGACAAAGCATGGCATTGTCCAAAAAATCTTTGTGGGCTGAAGTATAAAGAATTATCTACACGGGAAATCATACTATTATTCCTACCATTATTCCTTCAACAAACTTTACAGTTAGCACAATGCAATCAGTGCAGTAATGTTCTCCTGGCATCCAATAAACCATAACTCCTCCACCAGTCTGCCACACAATGAAGTCACTCAGCAAAACATATTTCCACTACTCCAGAGTCCAGTGGCAGCATGCCTTACACCACTCGATCTGACACTTGGCATTGTACCTGGTAATGTGAGGCTTGCATGCAGCTGCTCGGCCATTGAAACCCATTCCATGAAGCTCTTGCCGCACAGCTTGTGTTTTGATATTAATGCCAAGTTTGGAAGTTTGGAATGTTTCAGTTATGGAATCAGCAGATCATTGGATAATTTTACACAACATGCATCTCAACACTTGGTGAACCCACTCTTTACCTGGTCTTCGGCTTAGTTGCTGCTCTTTCTAAACACTTCCACTTTCCAATAATACCACTATATCTATCAGGGATGAAATTCCAAGAACTGTCTTATTGTAAAGTTGACATCCTATCACAGTACCATGCTTAAACTGAATGAGCTCTTCAGAACGATTTGGTTCACAAATGTTTGTAAATGCTGACTGCATGGTCAAGTGCTTGATTTTATACACCTGTGGTAATGTATCTGATTGAAACACCTGCAAAAAATAATTTAGCGCTGTATCCCAAAAAATTAGGATAGAGTATATTTTAATATATATATATATATATATATATATATATATATATATATATATACGGTATATAAAATAAATATGAATATGTAATATATAAATACAACACATATATTATACAATGCATGTTTATATTGCATTTAATTTAAGATGATTTAAGAACATGAAAACAAACCTATGTATTCCATATGCAACTTTGTAACCCAAATAAAAGTTAGGGAATTGATACGTATCTATATGTACATACAGTAACATATTATTAAACACACATCCAGTGCAGCTCTTGTGGCAATATGTAATACATATGTTTTATATATTTATATACCCATATAAACAAGCTTTATTTTATTATGATATTATTATACAAATGTTAATGTTTTATAATGTAGGTTATCACTATATCATATATATAGTGCACTAGGCACCAAAAGTGACAAAAGTGCTGCAAACAAACTAGTGTCCTTTCCCTAGTGAAACAAATATAAAGTAATCAAAAGAAAGATGATGTTACACATAAATAGACAACATTTTTACTATTACATACTACACTATTAGCATTTTCTTTTTTTTCCCAGATATATCTTTATCATATGCAAAAAAGTGTAGAGGTTTAAATGGCGCTTGTCCTATTTTACACAAGCTGCAAATCTGTCAGGCAACTACCCCAAGTGCCTTATACATAAAACAATAGTGATACAAAAATTCTGATTGCCTAGCCTTGAGGAAGCCCACTAGAAGGGCGAAACGCGTTGCTTGGCACTACTTCTTCTCACCTTCCTGGGGCTTGATTGTTCCTGTCAGGATTGATATCTTGGATCATCTTTTCATGTTTTTAAGTGTAAGATATTTTATTTTTCTTATTAAAATTGTACTGTATATGCTCTAACATTTGTTTTATTTGTTTGGAGATACTTGAAGAAATCATTTGTAACCATCTGTGAGACCACATTTACGTGAGTCATATTTCTGATACATATCCTGTATTTTGCACCTTGGTTTGACACTTTAGCGCACTGTCACTTTTTGTATCAATATCTTTATGATAACATGTTGTCACCCCACTAGAGGATATATCTTTATGATCAAATGTTGTGATCCAACTATATGGTAATACCTTACCTTTTCTTTTCTTTTTTTTTTTTACAGAAAAGGCACATTTTTTACTTTGCACAGTGGGTGCTTAGTTGTTCTGTGGGCCATCTTTTGAGCAGGGTTCATCTTTGTTGTCTTTGTTTACTTTTGCAGTAGCTTGTGTGTAACTAATGTTTAATTTTTTCTGCATTTTTTGTCCCACCTCCTTTGGCCGCCCCTTATTTCCTTTTGTTGCCCTGCACATAAATAAAAAGAACTTATCTGCATACAATCAATCATAGATCAAAGTAAAATAGCTGTAGAACATGTAAAAAACACACAAATGCAGACAAAACAAGTTTGACTTTCTAAAAATTGTCAAATGCAGTATGTCCATCCCTATAAAGAAAGGCACTCACGTGTGCCAGAGCCATTTAGTACCAAGATCTAGGTACAATCACTTATGTGGCGCCAAATATCTACCTAACCCGACTAGTGGGCAGAAAAAGAAAAGAAAAAAAACTTTTTAACCCGACTAGTAATCAGCAGTTATTTAAAGTTTTATGTGTCTTGAAATAAATCAATTAACTAATCACTGAGAAAATCCCACAAAACATCAGTGGTTAATTGATTAATACATCTCTAGTCCAAGGGTAGTCACCAGCATTGTTTATGGTGGATATTTACTGGACTTTGAGTGTTTTATGGACCTTCACAGACTGTTCTATGGACATTGGTGTGATTGTACGGGCACCTTGCCTATCTGTCTTCAGCATATGACTTGTGCAAGCAGCATGTGATAGTTACGTGTAGCTGTTAAAATACATCCAGTTTGGCTACCCTAGTTTGGCACCTGCTCTTCCTAATGTTTCAGAGCAATAATAACTTAGTGGTGTACTAGCAAAACCGTTAACAGATTTATTTAACCAATCATTGTTAACGGGAGTAGTTCCAGAAGATTGGAAATTAGCTAATGTTGTGCCCATTCACAAGAAAGGTAGTAGGGAGGAGGCGGGCAACTATAGACCAGTAAGTCTTACTTCAGTAGTGAGGAAAATAATGGAAACCTTGTTAAAGAATAGGATTGTTGAACATCTAAAGTCGCTTGGATTTCAAGATCAGAGACAACATGGGTTTACTTCAGGGAGATCATGCCAAACTAATCTTATTGATTTTTTTGATTGGGTAACTAAAATAATAGATCAGGGTGGTGCAGTAGACATTGCTTACCTAGATTTCAGTAAGGCTTTTGACACTGTCGCACATAGAAGGCTTATCAATAAACTGAAATCTTTGAGTTTGGATTTCAATATTGTTGAATGGATTAGACAATGGCTGAGTGACAGGCAACAGAGGGTTGTAGTCAATGCGGTATATTCGATGCAAGGTCTTGTTACTAGTGGGGTACCTCAGGGATCTGTTCTTGGACCCATTCTCTTTAATATTTTTATTAGCGATATTGCAGAAGGTCTTGTTGACAAAGTATGTCTTTTTGCTGATGATACAAAGATTTGCAGCAGGGTTGATATTCATGGAGGGATAAGCCAAATGGCAAATTATTTAGCTAAACTAGAAAAATGGTCAGAGCAGTGGCAACTGGCATTTAATGTGGACAAGTGCAAGATTATGCACCTTGGGCGTAAAAACCCAAAAGCAGAATATAGACTATTTGGAACAGTCCTAACCTCAACATCTGAGGAAAGGGATTTAGGAGTAATAATTTCAGAGGACTTGAAGGTAGGTAGGCAATGCAATAGAGCAGCAGGAAATGCTAGCAGAATGCTTGGTTGCATAGGGAGAGGTATTAGCAGTAGGAAGAGGGAAGTGCTCATGCCATTGTACAGAGCACTGGTGAGACCTCACTTGGAGTATTGTACGCAGTACTGGAGACCGTATCTCCAGAAGGATATTGATACTTTGGAGAGAGTTCAGAGAAGGGCTACTAAACTGGTTCATGGGTTGAAGGATAAAACTTACCAGGAAAGGTTAAAGCATCTTAACATGTATAGCTTGGAGGAAAGACGTAACAGGGGGGATATGATAGAAACATTTAAATACATAAAGGGAATCAACACAGTAAAGGAAGAGAGTATATTTAAAAGAAGAAAAACTACCACAACTAGAGGACATAGTCTTAAATTAGAGGGGCAACGATTTAAAAGTAATATCAGGAAGTATTACTTTACTGAGAGGGTAGTGGATGTATGGAATAGCCTGCCAGCAGAAGTGGTAGAGGTAAACACAGTCAAGGATTTTAAGCATGTGTGGGATAGACACAAGGCTATCCTAGCTATAAGACCGGGAACGGGGGACTAATAAAAGTACTCAAAAAAAAAAAATTGGGCAGACTAGATGGACCGAATGGTTCTTATCTGCCGACACATTCTATGTTTCTATGTTTATAATAACCCTAATAATAGATCCACATGGGGCCTCAAATGGAAGCAAAATGGTGCACATTCCAAATGTGTGAGATCTTTCATTTTAGTAAATCCTAACTAATGAAAATCCCCCTGTGAGGAAAAAAGCTACACAAACAAATTAAGAAGAGAAGAAAAAAATAAAATGATATATATATATATATATATATATATATATCCTATGTTTTCCAGAATGTTCTTTCTGCTTCTTTGCATTGTCTGTGCTTTGTCTGAATGTACAGTAGTTTTCTGCATTAAAAAAAGTAGAGAAGTGAATTAGTATAAATGTTTGTATTGTAACATGTTATTGTTCGTTGCATTCATAACCTGTATTTTGCTTTACAGGGACATTTGTAGACTGATGAAGCATTAAAAGAGCAAATTGCTGATAAAAAGACACTGTAGCATTATACCGGAAGTAGCTTCTTTATTATATAGAAAAACATTCTTGGATTTAATGTGTTTAGGTATTTAATTATTTTGATTAAGAACTCCACTAATCTTATTCTCACTTGTTGTTTTTTTTTTTTTAGAAATACTAAAAGACTTTCTACTATCAAAGTACCAGTTATACCAAAAATGCCATTGTATTTTTGTGGTGACCAAAATATACTTTGATCTATGCATTAAGCATATACATTTACATTATTAAAATCGACTCCTAGTCACCTGTCACCTAGTCATTGTTTTAGTATGAATGGCGGTAAAAAAAAAATTGGCTTCAGGACAATGTTAAGTCTTTGGAGGTAATATGGAAACTATTGTGAAAACCAGTATTTTTTGAAAAAAAAACATGAGGTGTGTCCTGTTTATGCTATCACTTGTGGCTTGATATGTTTATTACACTTTTCTCGTTGAAAGTGGTTAATTTGTATATCTAGTCAAAGGTGATGTCATAAACAGGATAGACTACACACACATTTGAAACATGTTTTCTCTTACTTTATTCTCTTATAGCACAATATAGAGATCATTTTTGATCATCTTTCCCCCTACATTTACAGTGTAAAATAATACACTTTTTATTTTGAATGTATTAATATTTTTATAGTTAGCTGTCATCCCGATGATGTCATCTCAAGTCATGTGACATGTCAAAGCTCTTTGCACAACCACTACATTACAGCAGGGTTATAGTAGGTAAGTGTTGCACTGACAACCAGTCCCTTGTTTGCATACCAGCTGTACCACCCTGCCTAGGGGCATGGTGATGGGCCATATCTTTTTTTTACTCAAGGCAAAGATGATTTCACAGTTAATTTTATTTGAATGTATTCATTTAATTTGCCGTGAGCATATTATGTCTTTTTTGAAGTAGAAAATTTAATTAAAATAATGTTGCATGAGGTAAGATATACTGACTTCCTGGTGTGAAATTCTCTAATGGTAACTGAACCACTAAACCATATAAAATTGCTAATTGTGCTCAGGTCTTGAGCTATCAAGGCACAGGGTTAAGTCTAATTTTAGATAAATGAGACCTAAACACTTTTCAAGTAAGTTCAAGCCCTATTTAACATGGACAGTAAGCCCATAAATATACAGGCTGGAATGCAATCCTGAAAGCTTGTTAAATAGAATTCATACTGTTATTTATAATGAGAGGATAATTCCAATTAAATCAAAATAGTTGCTTAATGCAAAAGAAAAAAATGTTTACAAATACCAGAGGAAATGTCTTGGTTTTTCAACACCTCTGCTTCTCTGATACTAGAGATGATCCATGTTATAAGACTTGCGAGACTCTGCTTTTGATCTGTGTGCTTTATGTCCTGATTATGGTATAGACACCAGTGGACACAGATGGATCAGATCCAATTTGGATTAAATCCAGGAAGCAGATGCATTTTTAATTTCTATCCCCACTGTCTTCCTTACGGATACATGCATCCTTGCCATTTAGCTGTAACCAACTTAATACAGAAATTAATTTTATTTATATCTATTTCGAACAGTCCAATAGATTGTAATTTTGCAAGCATGGCTCTCCCTATCTTACATGTCAGTCTATTTTTGCTTGTCTAAGAGAGCTTTGTAATTACCCTCTCACCAAGCATTCTGTATAATGTACACACTATACAAATAAATGTTATCTGATGTGGCCTTTTGATATTATTCGTACATTTAAAAAATACAGGTGTGATAGTTTTATTTTTAGCTTTTTTTAATAACAGCAACATATTTGACGGCATAAACTTCCAACTTGTGCCTTGTTGCTCTTCCCGGCAAATTGGGATGTCTGGGGGTGTAGCTTGGGAGGTTATGTGTCAGTGCTCAAACTGACAGCTCTACAACAACCGAGAATGAGATTGGGACTGTAGGATTGCAGTCATTAATCCAGGTGTCCCTCAAAATTCTACCTCTGTCCCTCAAATCCAGGATTGCCCCACACAAAACAAGACAGTTAGGAGGTATGTTCAAGTATTTGATGACAGAACAAGTAATTTTTTGAGATCCAAATGATACTTGTGTTTTGGGTCATTTAAATGTATTATACGAATTGAACAAATACACCCCCTTATCGACCATAAATATGTATTTTCTTGTTTAAAATTATATCTCTAATATTAAGCTAAATTGTCCTATTTAGCTACATCAACACATCAGTGATGCACATTGTAGCAATTTTTGTCCGAATGTGTATTTTTAAATTTGTGTTAAAGAATTCTATAACTTTTCTAAAGCTTGACTGTATTGACTTGACTTGTTAAAACTATTCGACAATGATATTGCCTGTTTGATTATGTTACATGAAAAGTTGCTCTTTTGTCAGAAATATAAAATGGAAACATTAAAGGACACTTGTTTCAAAGTACCAATAACATTTTAGCTGTAAATTTAAATATAATACCAAATATGTTTGATTATTATGCAGTTTAAAATATATTTAGATTTCTACTCATACTCAAAGTCTGACTAGCACAATCTAGGTTTCTGTCTAGTTTTGTACTTCCCTGACATATGCAATGAAAATATGCACTGTGAAAGCTTCATTGTAATCAAATGTACACATCAAATTTCAATGTATATGCTCAAGTTGGCAGCACAAATAACATATAATTTCCTCAAGGGAGAAATGCAGTCCCTTTCACAAAGAAAAATGGGGTCAGTCCACTATGAACTGAATTCATCATTTATACATAAAACACTGTAGGTTCTGTATAAACATGGTGCACAAGCTGATAGTGCCAAATACTGGTGCTTTTTGCATATGGATAAATCAGATGCCGGTCAAAATACGGGAGTCAGCACTTCCTCCACTAGTTTCACACTTACAGGTTGCGGCGACACTCATTGTGCTGGCACAGCCCATGTACAAAAATTCAGGTGCTAAAAAGAGCTTGATTAATGTTCGAGAATCGCCGCCGAGCACTTTTTGGCAAAGGCTCCTTCCCTGCAAGGAACAAGTGTCAGGATTTTTTTTAAAAAGCGCAAACACTGTTATGCATGTCTAATTGAGCCTTTTTATTCACTTCCTGTCACTTTTCTGTGCGTGGTTTTTTATTTATATAGTATGGGTTTTATTCATGAAAAGAGGGATTGCAGTGAATTGACATGGGGATTTCAAACCTAAGTCCAAAGTCGCTGAATTGGAAACACTCTCCAATTTGGCTGAAATTAAGGTTCACTTGTAACGTTTGACATCACTTGATGCTGGTGGTGTACAAAGGACTATCAAATGGTTTTACTCTGCCTTTTGTGATTTTTGTATGCTTTAATATTGTTGAATGCAGTGGAAGAGGAAACAAGAACAAAAGGAGGTCTGAGAATTAAAATACACCTGTGACTTGATAATGATCAGCTTTTTGTTTTGCATTTAAAATATATGTATTGTGGCAAGGTCAGAGAGGCTTTCTATGTCAGTAATAGATTGGAGCGCTCTCTATTCCCAGCATGATGGGGTTAATTGGTGGGAGTCACTCCTTGACTATTAAAACCCAGGTGAATTTACTTTAACTGGGGTTTTAAAAGGTTAGCCTCTGAAGTCATGTCAGAGTCCAGAAGCTGGGAGAGAGAAGGCAGTTAAGCCTGAGACTCTGAGGAAAAAGGTATTGTGTGAAACCCATTTAAAGTACTGTGTTTACTTTTGTTTAAAACTGGGAACCGGATTAGCTGGCCAGTTGGATAGTTAGAAATACTGTTGTTTAGTAAGTCTCCAAGTTGGAGTAGGATTTATTTTCTTTTTGTTTCATTTTGTGGGAGAGCACAACATTGTATATCCTGTGGAAAACTGACAATAAACTGCAGTAATATTTTATCCCGACTGTTGCATTTGCCGTTTATGGTAAAGAGCCTGGCCATCCTGCCACAATATATATATATATATATATATATATATATATATATGTATGTATATATATATATATATATAAATAAATGCATGTACTTATTTCAATCTGAGTACCTCTATTCTAAATTCATTTTAATTTACTCAAAACAATCAGGTTTGCAGCTTACCCTGACCATCTCATTCAGCGATCTGTTAATACTAATATCATCTAATTATTGATTAAGCTAAGCTAAGTAATTGCAAACCTCTATTTTATTGGAGTTTTTTTTATTTTCCATTTATTTTCCATCTGATATAATATACTTTTTAAATAATTCTGATAAATTTGATACATGACACACTGACACAAAATAATATTTAGAAGATAAGTTTATAACCTAATATATTCAAATAAAGATATACAGAGTAAAAAAAAAAAAAGCTTTCAGCATTTGGCTGTTAAATTATCATATACAAATCTATTTATTTATTAGGCTCATGAACAAACCTTCTCTGTATTTTCTTTTCTACCATATGTACTGCTAGGGTTGTCAGTTCAGCAAGTTTATTTTGCTGGACACATAACATGACATGCTCTGCATTAAAATGGTAGCAAATTCATATTTTGTAGTTGCAATTGATAATTTCCTAGGGTACACATAATATTACTTTGGCTTAGAGTAGGGTTTTAATGAAGAAATGTATAATTGTGTGGTTTATTATAGATAAAGAGAACATTTATTTTGTGTAAATTATATGTGTTCTAGCCTACTTAGACCTATTTGCACCTTTGAAAAGGAAGGTGGTATGTTATGGGGCCATTTATTGTTTGATTTTCTAGTCTATTACAAAGGTCTTGAAAATACACTAACCTAGTTAACTTTTTTAGGTGTTTCTCCTAACACAACTCATTGGTCAAAAACATTATCAGAGATTCCAATTGCTCGTCTATTCTGTCCAGGCGCATTAAATATAGTTTTGTAGTAAAAAAACAAACAAAAAAAACAGTGATTGTAATGTGCTATAAATGATGTCAACATAATCTGTTGATCTTACAAGTGTCGAAATTTGCATTCTGTAGCATTTATACTCTGCATCTCACCAGCCATTATTATTATTTTAATAACAATACTAAGCTCCACATTGTAACATAATATAGATTATTATTTGTACGAGTGTAAATAAAGTTTATAATGTGTGTGTATTATACATGGAAGAATCACAAAGATCAACTGCAATGTATTGCCGTTTTGGCCTAACAGCCCACTCTCAGGGTAATGTCAGCACTTATTCGTCTGACAGAGCATCAAAGATTTTTCTATTCAGTTCATTAGTGGCTGTGACAGACCCAAGGAACTTCATAATCGAGTTTCTTAAATTTGATGAAGAGCTGTTTGACTGGTGCTAAGAAATAAGATAATAGAGGGATTGAGGCACACAATTTGATTAATGCAATTCTGTTATGTGTGTCACTTAAGTCCTATTGACACAGGCCAAATCTCTAGCTGCCACAAACTATGAGTTGAACATGTGCTGAGAGATGAGAGTCTAAATCTTCTCTCATTAGTTATTGTTGAGCTTCCACTTATCATATAAAAGAGTAAATAGTCACTTCATGCAATTATAAAGACAATAATGTATGGCTAGTATTCTCACAGCAAGTATTGTACAGAATATCAAGCATGAGAATGTCTCACCATCTTTTTATCTTATTGGATAAAATGTATAAAAAGTATGTCTTATTGATACATGTTATTTATAAAGTGAACTACCCAAAAAATTATTTAGAAATCTCTCTTAGTTTCAAGTATGTTTTAGAAATGGATTTTTTATGGTTTTATGGATATCCTCCGATTACTGAAGTGACCCCGGCAGAACCTCTCTTCATTTGTTTATTTTTCCTCCAAGCCTGCGAACATCATTAGCCAGAAACTCATTATGGCAGAAGGTATGTCAGGATTTAACCCTCACAGTGATAGCTCGTTCCCTCACTGGAGGGATGTCAGTAACACTAGAGCTGACAAAGCAAATAATCTTTTTTCTGAGCAACAGATGGACACAGAGTCTGAACCAGGACTTGTGAAGTCTTTTCAGGAACTTGATAAACTCCTGGGAAGAGAAACACGCATGTGGTGGGACATCACCAGCTTGGAGCAGTACCTACTATTACAACGTATCCCACGTGGATTGAGGTTGAACAAAATTCCAACCTACGTATCATCAGACGATGAAATATTGAAAGAATGGTATGAAACCTTAAATGAATGTTCCTTCAAACTAATTAATATCATTGTGAAACATAAAAAAATCCTACTAACAAGCTTGGAAAAAGAAATAGCAGATACTTACCTTTTACTTAAGCAACATCAAGACACCACTACTTTCCAAGAACTGGATAAGAAGTCAGTTGCTAAAAGAAACAAATTAGAAGATGAAGTAATTGCCAAAAAGAAAATCAAATTTGAACGAGACCGACGGGACTATGAAAATAACACTGTTTACTCATTTAAACAGTTTAGGAGATTTGGTCCTAAAAGACCAATCCTAAAGAAAAAACCTTCACGAGCAGTTTCTTTCTCCAGTGTCGATTTTTCTACATCCGATTTTGACACATCAGGAGAAATTATGTCCTCTGTAACCTCTTTGGGACGTTCAATCACTCCAGCGGCAAATCAAAGAAAAGAAAAAGCAACGAATATCTTTAAAAATGATTTAAAGAAAAAACAACAAAAAAAACAATACAGAAAGCAACGCGGAGGAGGAAACGAAAGCGAATTCACCGAAGGAGAGAAAGATCAAGCAATGTATCAGAGAGAACAGAAGAAGAAACGAAAAAAGTGGATGTAAATAATGTAGTCAATCTGTCATCTGTACAGTTAACACCGTCTGAAATTAGTCTCCTTTCAAAGGGACTGAACTTTGTTCCAGATACTCGGCTTAATCTTTTTAATACTATCCTGGACTTGAACAAATTTATTAGAGATCTCACTCTAAAAAAGTTTTTCTACAAAGATGAATCGCATGTAGGTGATCCGGAGGTGGGGCCGCAGTCTGCTGAGGGGGTAGCGGAGTCGGTAAGTCTCAATGACCTAAGCACATATTCGTTTCCATCTTTTTATGAGTGTCCTGCCTCCGCTCCCCCACCGGCTGGGTGTTCAGGCTTCGTCTCTGCTTCTAATACATGTGTTGCATCTAGATTTGTAGAATTAGAATTTCCCTCTGTTTCAAATGTTGACCGGCTTTCACCAGCCACTCACATGTTTTCTGATATTAACCCTGTAGCGTCTGACCTCGGGATGCCTGTATTTGGAGCACCTGAGGGTACTATTAAATCGGGTTCTGCAATTGGGGAGTTCGACAGTACAGAGGTACAAGTTTCTAATCTTAGTGATTTAATGGATACTGAATCTTTATTGCATAAGTTCTGCTTATATGACTCTATTGAAAATGTTTCTCAAGGTACTGATGTCTGTGATGTGGGTCAGTTTGATGAATTGTGCTTATTAAGTGATATGGAATACTTACTTCAAGAACAAAGCAGTCCAAACATTTCAGATAATACGAACAAACACACTAATTTACAAAAGAAATCTTTATTTAATCCAACCTATATTAGAGGTCCGGTTGAATCTACCTTTCAGCAATTAGTTGAGGAGGATTTAATCAGACTCTCTAATACATCGAGAACACATCTCATTAAGAACCTCAATTCACAAGAAATCCAAGCAATACGAAATCTAAAGAATAACAAACATTTAGTCATTAAAAAAATCTGACAAAGGTGGAAATGTAGTGGTGATGGACAGAATGTCCTATATTGATGAAGCAAATAGGCAATTGGATAATAATGAAATATATACTAAATTAAGGGGAGACCCTACGCCAACATTTCTCGTTACACTTAAGAGTCTCATTGATGAAGGTACATATAATGGATCACTCAATACTAAGGAGGGAGAGTATTTGTTAAATCAAAACCCCACCATAGCCACCTTCTACCACTTGCCGAAACTTCATAAGTCCCTAACTTCACCACCTGGTCGCCCCATTATATCTGGGGTAGACTCATTGGGGGAAAGGCTCTCCCAATGGGTTGATGTATACCTGCAGCCGTTGGTGTGTAGCCTGAAGGGATATTTGAGAGACACAAAACATGTACTTGAACAACTTGCTAAATTCCAATGGAATAGCAAATATACTTGGGTAACTTTGGATGTTGGCTTCCTTTATTCCTGTATTCCACACCAGAAGGGAGTGGAGGCAACTCAACATTTCCTTAAGTACTTTTCGGACCTCTCAACTTGGAAAAAGGATTATATCTGTAACTGTATAGAGTTTCTTCTGAGCCATAATTATTTTGTGTTCAATGGTACCTATTACCTGCAACGTTGCGGTACTGCCATGGGCGCTAAATTTGCACCTTCATATGCAAACTTATACATGGGCTGGTGGGAAACCAAATTTATCTTTAACAGTAATAATCCCTTTAGGAAACACATCATTTGGTATGGCAGGTATATTGACGATTTGCTTTTAATTTGGGATGGGGAGCAAGAATCCCTAAATGCATTCTTTGAGTATGTTAATAAAAATGACCTTAATTTACAATTCACGATCAATCACAGTAAATTTAATATCAATTTTTGGGATTTGCAGTTAATAGGAAATGTACTTGATGGGAGAATAGACACTACAAATTATAGGAAGGATACAGCAGGCAGCACTATCCTGCTGGCTACCAGTTGTCACCCCACACACACCTTTAGAGGTGTACCAGAGGTGTACCAGTGGGAGAATTCATACGTATTCGGAGGAATTGCTCCAGCGCTTCTGAATTTGAATCCCAGGCACTGTTACTTTCTGATCGATTACTGGAAAGAGGATATCCCCTTGTTAACATTAGAGGGTACAATATAGCTAAATCCCAAGAAAGATCTAAATTAGTGTATCAAGGGTATGTTCAGATGTGGTGCTAAGCAGTGCAAATGCTGTAATCATGTACTATTGGGAAACAGCTTTGTTTCCTCACAGACAGGTAAAACATTCACCATCAAGGATTTCTTTAACTGCAATACCAACTTTGTAATTTATTGTGTGACTTGTCAGTTTTGTCAGAAACAATATGTAGGACGTACTATTCGTCCAGTAAAAGAAAGAGTTAGGGAGCATTTATCTGACATAGTCAGTACAAAGTCCAACACACCAATTCACAGACATTTTGCACAGTGTTGCAATTCGAATGTTGCAAACTTTAAATATCAGGCTATAGAGAAGATCAAAATTCCTCCTAGAAAAGGCAACACTATTGAAACTTTGTGTAAAAGGGAAGTCTTTTGGATTTTTTCACTTCAAACTTGCACTCCTAAGGGAATCAATTCAAAATTTTTGATTCCTTATGAAAGTGAATCAATATCTTAATGTATTACCCGTCCCTTTATGTATATATATATGTGCACGTGTAGTTATATCTGTGCATATATTTAGAGCAATTCAAGAATTCAGACTCCCCATTCTGTTGCACATTTTTTGTATATATTTATATATGTTTTATATATGTTGCACATTCTTCGTCTATTTAAATGTTTTCATATGTTTTCACTTTAAATAATCTTTTGCTTGGAATGGTGGGAGACAGCTACAGATGTATAGGCAATCAAGTTAATTGCTTGCCTGTTATAACTAGCCATGTGAGCTCTCTCCCACCAGCCTATGATTAAGTGCTTTTGAAGCACGAAACGCGTAAGGCGTCTTTCTCACTGTGTGGTTCATTTCCTTTTTTGTACTAGCCTGTTTTACGTAAGCATTAAACTCTGGCTTATTTTCACATACCTGCTTTGATTGTGAGCTCCTTCCGCAAACCGTTTTTGCTTCCTTTTTTTTTCCTATTGTACGGGCTGGATGGCCTGGCGTTGAGGGAAGCTCCACTTTGTTATTTCAACAGGCTGAAAGCGGAGGGATTACTTTATGTTTGGTTTATCTGACCAGGAGGTCCTCCAGTGCTTTTTTACTGTCTGTTTTAGAAATCGTGGTCCAAATCAATGAACAAAATAAATACTTATATATATATAAGTAAGTCCAGGAGATTGTATATAGTACAAAACATATAAAATCCATGCACAATAAGCTGTATGTATCTTTAGGTGTTTGAACATTAACAATTACATTTTTTTAGTTGCTGTGAGGCAGTCTATTTGACAAGTTTTAGACTACTGAAAGATTAGATGGTTTCTGATAATATATTCCACATATTAGTAGCACAACCAACCTCCTTTTTTAAGAGATGGATCTGAGTTTGCAGTAGGTGCAGCGCAGTATCTACCGCGAGGCATCCTAGGCGGATGCCTAGGGCGGCGTTTTTTGAGGGGCGGCAGAAATGCGCCCCCAATTTTTGTATGCGCTCCTTGATCCCTGGGGTCAACAACAGGACATCCACAGCGTTTTTTTGTGTGTGCGAGCGGCGCATGCCAATGTTTTCCCGGCGATTTTTGAAGGTGGAGAGGGGCGGGGGCATGGCTTTTCAGCCAATCGTACGGGAACGGCCACATAAATACTATGCGACGGCAGATGACCAGACTGCGCGGGAAGATGAAGAGGGACTGCAACACTGTGCCACCTGTCAAGCTGACAACGAGGACGACGACAAGCAAGGTGCGCCCCCCCCCCAAAAAAAAATGTTGGCCCTATTAATTTTTATCATATTTGGTAAAAAAAAATTATTTATTATAGTCATTTTTGATAGTACTGAGCTCTTTTTAATTTTGTTCTGCTCATTTTAACATCTAGTCATTTTTATTTGCCCCATAAATATGTACTTGGCTATTTTATTCTCTCTTTTTAATTTAATTTGCTCATTTGAATTGTATTGTATTATTTTACTCGTTTTTTATTTTAATATGCTCATTTTAATATTATTTGGTCATTTTTAGTTGCTCTATTTATTTTAATCTGCTCATTTTAAATGGATTTGGTCATTTTTATTTGCTCTATATTTTAATCTGCTTATTTTAATATTATTTGGTCATTTTTTTTGTTGCTCTATTTATTTTAAATGTACTTGCTCCCCTTTTTAAATGTACTTCCGCCTTTTATGTGCCCCTTTTTAAATGCATAAGTACATTTAAACTGTGCCCCTTTTTAAATGTACTTGTGCCTTTTATGTGCCCCTTTTTAAATGTACTTGCTCCCCTTTTTAAATGTACTTGCGCATTTTATGTGCCCCTTTTTAAATGTACTTGTGCATTTTATGTGGCCCCTTTTTAAATGCACAAGTACATTTAAACTGTGCCCCTATTTAAATGTACTTGTGCATTTTATGTGCCCCTTTTTAAATGTACTTGCTCCCCTTTTTAAATGTACTTGCTCCCCTTTTTAAATGTACTTGCGCATTTTATGTGCCCCTTTTTAAATGTACTTGCTCCCCTTTTTAAATGTACTTGCGCATTTTATGTGCCCCTTTTTAAATGCACAAGTACATTTAAACTGTGCCCCTTTTTAAATGTACTTGTGCATTTTATGTGCCCCTTTTTAAATGTACTTGTGCATTTTATGTGCCCCTTTTTAAATGTACCTGTGCATTTTATGTGCCCCCTTTTTAAATGTACCTGTGCATTTTATGTGCCCCTTTTTAAATGTACCTGTGCATTTTATGTGCCCCTTTTTAAATGTACCTGTGCATTTTATGTGCCCCTTTTTGAATGCACAGGTACATTTTATGTGCCCCTTTTTAAATGTACTTGAGCCCCTTTTTAAATGTACTTGTGCATTTTATGTGCCCCTTTTTAAATGCACAAGTACATTTAAACTGTGCCCCTTTTTAAATGTACTTGTGCATTTTATGTGCCCCTTTTTAAATGTACTTGTGCATTTTATGTGCCCCTTTTTAAATGTACCTGTGCATTTTATGTGCCCCCTTTTTAAATGTACCTGTGCATTTTATGTGCCCCTTTTTAAATGTACCTGTGCATTTTATGTGCCCCTTTTTAAACATGATTTACTTTTAATATAACATTTCAAATGGTATACAAAACAAAATAGTTCCTGGGATGAGGATGAAGTTCCTGGGATGAGGATGAAGTTGCATGTATTTTTTAAATTACATGCCAGTTTATCTTCTGCCCAGCAGCCATGACGATTTCTAGGGCAGTAAGTGACCCAAAGTAGCCATTTTATTTTTAGCTTAAACAGGAAGAGGCGTGGTTTAAACAGGAAGAGGCGTGGTTTAAACAGAAAGAGGCGCAGTGAATTTAAATTAGGGGTGCCCGGGTTTAGACTGCCTAGGGCAGCACAAAACCTAAATACACCACTGAGTAGGTGTGGGGTATTGGAGTTAGCATGCTGCTTAAGTAGTCCATATTAATATGGAGACCAAAAAAGAGTTTGGGATCTAGTCACATGCCAACATATTTTTAAAAAATGACTAGGGTCGGGTTACAATTCGATTTGGTCTTTATGCTTAATTGGGGATTGTTTATTAAAAATATATTAGGCTGTCAATCAATCAACAAGACTAACATTTTGGCAGTATTTTACTATAGCCTGTTGATAGCAATCCTATTTCAAACATTCGAAAAGTATTCCTGAAACTGCTTCAGGTAATGATATAGTTGACTCATATGAATTATACTATTATGTACACAGCTGAAGCATTAGTAGGACCCTAAGAAGTGGAAGGGAGTTGCTGTCGATAGTTTCTCAAGGCTTTACTTTTACAGGGTTCACTACATAAAATAGGAAGTGTAACTACCCTATCTTTTCTGCACTGTCACTATCTTAAGGATTAAATAGTTTCTAGCATGAGGCATACATGTGCTATAGTGAGGATTTACAGCAGTTCTAGAGTACAGAAATGCTATTTCTTTTTCGCAATAACTGTCTACAGTTTCATTTAAAAAAAAATGCAGTCTGGGTTATATGTGATAGACTTCACTATCAGTGATAGATGTAGTAACTGAATTACTAAATATACAGTGGCAAAGAATTTTCTCTAGGGGACTACTACTCACTATGAATGAGGGTACGGTGCCAGCTGAGGGTCATTATTGAAGAAAGAACAGCCCGAAGGGCCACATTACAATTTAACACCATATAGAAAATTGGAACAAAATACACAACGGATTTAAAGCTAGACATCTATCATGTAACCAAAATGAGAATAATTCAGAGAAGTTGAATTACAAGTAAACAAGACGAGTAAAGAAAATGAGTAAACGTATTACAGTTCTGTTAAGAATGAATCATAGAAAAACAAAACTGGAGTGTAATCTTGTGGAGAATTGTAACATATATAGCCATTGTTACCAGTGACATTGGCCTACTAGGAACTGTAGAAACATAGATTGTGATGATATTTTAAACCCAAGTTATATATCTACTCTGATTGCTCCTTGTTAAAGCGAGAAAAACACCCAAAGAAATAAATAAAAAAATTGGCTATATGTGTAAACTAGATTAGGTAATAATTTAACCTTACAAAAAGTATGTATGAGCAATAATCCTTCTCTTTCCCCAGCTCTTGTTATGTGTTTTTGTTTTTTTGTACAAAACTGTTTTTTTTTTATATTGCAGGTGTATCTGAAGTAACAGCACTCTTACTTAGAGTGAATATTCAAGAAGACGGCAAAAACACACACAAAAATAAAGAAAAGATCTGTAGTTAAGTATTAATGTAAGGCCTAACTGACTCAGCTAGCTATTATCCCACCTTCCTGGGATCAGTCTGTTAGGGGGCACCCAATTACTGCCCTGTGGACATGTCAGTGTGGTGGTTAGATTTGGAGATACTTTTTATATCTTTGTACTACCTTAACAAATCCTCTTCTACAGCTCCATGGTAAAGTTTCTTTACTGATGCAGCCAATCATTGAGGCCTTCAGGATGCAGCACTGTAAGTGATATATTAAAAACCATTTTAGCTCCTTGTCCTTGCACTTCTAGCATCAGTATTCCCCTATCTCTGGAGGAGGAGCCCCCCCCCCCCCCCACCCTCCCCAAGGGTGATCAAATCCCCGTCCCTGGGTGAACCAAACTGCCCCCCAGTGAGAGAAAGTGTATACTTTATTTCCCTCACACTCTTACACACTCATGGTCTGCTCTTTCCACCAGAGCACATGGGTCCTCTGTGGTGCATGCTACATGAGGGATCCAATCTCCCTCCTCCTAACCACACAACTGCTCCATTTGCTACTTACCCAGAAGACATGAGGAGAGTCACATGGGCACAGGAATTGGGCACTCCCATCACCCTCAGCTGGCCTAGACAACATCTTCTGAGAGTGCATCCAGGCACAATTGAGCTGGAGTGTCATTTACTGCCCACGATACAGACAGAAGAGCCCAGTAAGATTATCCATGCCAAGCTTAGGATAGAGATCACCATGTCCTCACATGCAGGGTTAGCCTGCATCCGCTGCTGGTTCATCTGCTTCTTTTGCACCTACCAGCGCACACAGGGAAGGATTTGTCTATTGCAGTCTGTCCCTGTGTTCCCACACACCATGCAATTCAGTGAGATCTTTACCTGCTCCAGTGCCCATTGCTTTCACTGCTTTCGGATCCCAGCCTTGGGGTGAGCTATCATTTTATTCTTACTCCTATCACTCCAAACACTTTTTTCACACACATTAGGAGTCACACAAGGATGGCTTTGGTGTGTTTTGAGGTTTGATTTGGGATCACTGGCCTATGCTAGAAAAGGCCTCTGCTGGTAGAGTGTGCCTTTTACTTCCTGCTCCATATCTTGCTCCTATTTCCAGAGCCTCCATTGCTTTTTGGAGTGGCAAATTAGGGAGGAGTCTGGTTCATTATCAGTGATACATTATCTTGATGATTTTTTTTGAAGCATCCCCCAGACTCCAACCTTTGGCTTATTCTTTTTTGGACCATAGAGCAAGTGATACAATGTTTTGGCATTCCCTTGGCTCCATAAAAAACAAAGGCTTTCCCACTACCATTAAGTTCCTAGTTAGCAAAACAATCAGTAGATATGGCATTGAACTTGTGGACTGACACCTCAGGTTTAGTGGGATTTTGTGCCTTTTTCCTGCTACCATTAGTTTGCTGGCTCATTGCCTAGTTTGTAGCATCATATTGGACTCATGCAGAACCTGGCAGATTTGGAGCTCCACTCCATTTTGGTCTCCATATTGCTATGGGGTTCATACTCGAACCACCAGAGGGTTCGGATGTGGTGTGATTACCTGGGTGTCGTTATGGCTATTATGGCAATCAATACGATTTCAGCCATCTGATTGCCAGTCAGTGGGCTGCCTCAGAACCTGGACCTACAGACCTATTATATATATTGAAGTTTGAAGGAGCAAAGCTTAGTGTGTTATGAGGCAATGAAACAATTTTATCATTTGTTGTAAGGTTTTTTTTCCCCATAAACCCTGTGTACCTTATCCTTCTATATTAATAATATGGACTAGCAATCTAACATACTAGGAGGGATATGTCTCCCTTTTTCTTGAAACTAATGAAAAAGGTGGAGCAGGAATCTGATAGGGGGGTCTCTTTCTCATAGCTAATCACAGGTTTGCTTTATAACAATTGAAATGACTGTCTGCTTTTTCCAGCTTCTTTCTGTTTCTGGCTAACTTTTGTTCCATGTTGAGTTTTTCCTGTCTCGCTGTCTTCATGTGAATATGTCTGAACAGAGCCCATGATTGTTTTGTGCAATCGTTTCAAAGCTCCTGTCTCCAAATCTCCGAGGGATTACCATTCACTTTGATTTGCAACTGGCCACTTCTTTTTCAACCTATTGCAACAGTTGCACATGCTGTACCTGTTCAGTAAAGCCTTAAAAAAGTCAGCCTAACTAGTGCTTTAAATCATCTTTTCCACAGGAAGTGAGTGACAAGAACTAATAACCAAGGCCCTTGTCAAACATGATGAAGTTTCACTCAAAATAAGTAACTCTGAGAATAATTTTCAGAAAACACAGGGGAAATTAAGTTTAGGATTCATTCTTCAGTTCATTTACAAGAAAAGCTATATATGTTTTATACATAAAACGTAAGTATATTATTTGATTCAGGAGCATAGACAGAAATATTTTTTCATCAATGATCAAAACCACTGCTTAGGTGGTATTGCTATAATGCTTTAATGTTGAGGCATTAAGCAACACTGAAATCTGGTGTTAAAATAACAATAGCAAGGATCTTCGGTCTAGAGGCAGTCAGCAACATTACACCTAAAGAAAAACTTTAGTTAGCTGTAAATCTAGGGTTAGGGTTACAATGAGGACTAGGGTTATGGTTAGAGTTAAGTTAAGATTAGGCTTAGAGTTAGTTTAGGGTTAGCATTAGGGCTACAATTAGAAAAGGGTGATTAGGGTTGGGGTCAAAATGTCACTGTAGGATAAAATGATTAGAAAATAGTAATATGCTACTTTTAATTGTTGCTCTATAACTTGCAAAAAACAACATAAAATATGAAAACATTACTATTCTTAAACTCAGTTTTTTTTCATTAGCTTGTGTAGATGAGTAATAATATTAAAAGTAAAAGACATTTTTTTTTTAACTTTTCATCATATTTTTATTTTCGTTGAGTCACTGCCTGTGCTGCTGGAATAGAATGCATAGTGTGGACTTTGGTAATCTTGCTCTTTTACACAATAGGATCTCTTAACAGTGCAACACGTTGTCTGATGACATCACTAAAGAGAGGAAATGCCATTCATTTGAATGGCATTATTCTCATTGGTCCCAGATGCAAAATCTAAAAGGAATTTGACTTTTACTCAAAACTGCTAGTGTGGGCAGTCCTAGTTTCTTGCACACTGCTCTGATTCCACAATTTCATTTAACTGTAAGTATTTTTACATTTTAAGCATTAATTTTAAAGTACTTTGAAAGTACATTAATATGCATCAACATTTGGAAGATGCATTTTGAGCACCAGACAGTAACTTTAAGCAGTCACAAAATTAAAATGGCAGAAGGATTTCTTACATACCCATGTAATTTAAATGGTAAACACCATTACATTGATATAGTAAGCATGTTGAAATGTGAAATGCACTAGTGTTAAAGTGACAGTACATCTTTCAGGTAATACGGAGAGCTGGACTCAACCAATAAGGAGAATGAGAGACCATAGAATGCCAAACATATTCTATAACACCATACATCAGATAGACGTGTAGGTATAGCAAAATTTATTTTGATCATTGAATCTGGAGAATGTTAATTAAAAGTAATCAGTGCTGATGAGATTTCCTGAAGTTTATAATTCAAGTGCTTCTTAAAAAAGAGAGAGAGACAGGAAATGCAGTAAAACACATTCACCTTTCAAGTATAATTATCCTGATGTATTAACATAACAAATTAAATCAGCCAGGTGAAATCAATGGTAGGAAACATTACTAAAATGATTCCAAATTTGAATCTAAATGTATTAATTGTGGAATACATTTAAATTGAATAAATTTGGTAATCACCTATATGGATTTTTTTAATAGGTGTTTTAGTTTAAGTGAAACTGTGTAATTAGTAAGTACATTGAGGTAAATTACAAAAATGTATCATATTGTGTTAATGAAATGGCTACATGATACTGAAACATAATATTACAATTTGCTAATAATAGTCCAATGTCTCTCACACATATACTTTGTAAACTTGTTATTGAATATTTTACAGTACAGCAGTGTGAGACAATAAGATGTGAAAAGCAACAAATACATATTTAGCAGTATATTGAAAATAATTAAAGTGGAATTGCATATATTGGTATATTGGCATAAGTGAGGCATTTATTTTAATGTAATCAATTTTCTGTTTGGGATACATTGGCATAGATCTTACTCACAGGGTCAACCACTTTAAAACATATCACTAATTAATCATCAGTTACATAATCTGTGGTGATGTGATGACATATTCACACTACACAATGGTATAAGATAGTAGGAAGTACTGGCCATTATTTAATGACCAGTCTAAATAGAAAATAT
The DNA here is from genome assembly GCA_036172795.1 of Pelodytes ibericus. NCBI lineage: Eukaryota > Metazoa > Chordata > Amphibia > Anura > Pelodytidae > Pelodytes > Pelodytes ibericus. The sequence continues at coordinate 95,454,036 of CM069857.1, read as the reverse complement.
TGATTCTTGTAGAGTTGATTTGTTTATGGTATCTTAAGAGAATAATACAAATAAAGTTGGGTTCCTAATAGTAAAATATTTTGTAATTCAAGGTAGGTTTTGATGAACAAAGGTAAAAATAACTACAGTAATCAACATCCGCGTAACCCTTACCATATACACACAAATAAACATTTTCAAATACGTTTTTTTACTTTTATTATCAGATTGTAGTACAAAACATTGTTATGACATAAAATACATAGAAAAAAGACACAGACAAACATTGCACTATGCACTCATTCAGTCAGGTTTTGTATACACTAGGTATGCGTTTGTTTCTATTTCTCCTCGAGGTATTCTTATACAGGGAGTGCAGAATTATTAGGCAAGTTGTATTTTTGAGGATTAATTTTATTATTGAACAACAACCATGTTCTCAATGAACCCAAAAAACTCATTAATATCAAAGCTGAATATTTTTGGAAGTAGTTTTTAGTTTGTTTTTAGTTTTAGCTATTTTAGGGGGATATCTGTGTGTGCAGGTGACTATTACTGTGCATAATTATTAGGCAACTTAACAAAAAACAAATATATACCCATTTCAATTATTTATTTTTACCAGTGAAACCAATATAACATCTCAACATTCACAAATATACATTTCTGACATTCAAAAACAAAACAAAAACAAATCAGTGACCAATATAGCCACCTTTCTTTGCAAGGACACTCAAAAGCCTGCCATCCATGGATTCTGTCAGTGTTTTGATCTGTTCACCATCAACATTGCGTGCAGCAGCAACCACAGCCTCCCAGACACTGTTCAGAGAGGTGTACTGTTTTCCCTCCTTGTAAATCTCACATTTGATGATGGACCACAGGTTCTCAATGGGGTTCAGATCAGGTGAACAAGGAGGCCATGTCATTAGATTTTCTTCTTTTATACCCTTTCTTGCCAGCCGCGCTGTGGAGTACTTGGACGCGTGTGATGGAGCATTGTCCTGCATGAAAATCATGTTTTTCTTGAAGGATGCAGACTTCTTCCTGTACCACTGCTTGAAGAAGGTGTCTTCCAGGAACTGGCAGTAGGACTGGGAGTTGCGCTTGACTCCATCCTCAACCCGAAAAGGCCCCACAAGCTCATCTTTGATGATACCAGCCCAAACCAGTACTCCACCTCCACCTTGCTGGCATCTGAGTCGGACTGGAGCTCTCTGCCCTTTACCAATCCAGCCACGGGCCCATCCATCTGGCCCATCAAGACTCACTCTCATTTCATCAGTCCATAAAACCTTAGAAAAATCAGTCTTGAGATATTTCTTGGCCCAGTCTTGACGTTTCAGCTTGTGTGTCTTGTTCAGTGGTGGTCATCTTTCAGCCTTTCTTACCTTGGCCATGTCTCTGAGTATTGCACACCTTGTGCTTTTGGGCACTCCAGTGATGTTGCAGCTCTGAAATATGGCCACACTGGTGGCAAGTGGCATCGTGGCAGCTGCACGCTTGACTTTTCTCAGTTCATGGGCAGTTATTTTGCGCCTTGGTTGTTCCACACGCTTCTTGCGACCCTGTTGACTATTTTGAATGAAACGCTTGATTGTTCGATGATCACGCTTCAGAAGCTTTGCAATTTTAAGAGTGCTGCATCCCTCTGCAAGATATCTCACTATTTTTGACTTTTCTGAGCCTGTCAAGTCCTTCTTTTGAACCATTTTGCCAAAGGAAAGGAAGTTGCCTAATAATTATGCACACCTGATATAGGGTGTTGATGTCATTAGACCACACCCCTTCTCATTACAGAGATGCACATCACCTAATATGTTTAATTGGTAGTAGGCTTTCGAGCCTATACAGCTTGGAGTAAGACAACATGCATAAAGAGGATGATGTGGTCAAAATACCCATTTGCCTAATAATTCTGCACTCCCTGTAGTTCCTCTGGGCTGGTTAGATTTCTGGGTTTGATCTTTTACTTTGACCTAGATGCTAACCGATACAGATGATAAATTACAGTATACAAAACAATGGGGGGGGGGGGGGGGCGGTCGTCCGAGCAAATGGTTAGGGTATTCACCAGTCCAGGTGAGTTTTAGTATTATGTATTGATTCTATTATGTAGAGAGTTAAGTAATTATGCTATCCACTTCTGTCTCAACACAATCAAGGTTTTCCATGCATATTTCCCAGATATTTTTTTTTCTTTGACATATAACTGATCCAATTGAGGTCTTTTTCCATTGTTAGTTGGCATTTAATCTGGTTTCTCAGTTATTCCTTTGAAAAACCCTGATGGCTTCCATGCTCTCGCAATTAAGATCTTGACCGCCACCAAAATGTGTATTGTTAGCGCCTGCTGCTACTGAATTATTTTGGGCCATCCCAAATGAAGCAAACCAACCTCTGGTTTTCTTTCTAGCTATACATTTATATATTGTTGTATTAAATCAAAAGCCATCCCCCAGATGTTCTTAATTCGGGTATACCCCCACCACATGTGGATATAAGTGCCCGTCTCCAAACCTCAACCCCAACATTGATCAGCATTTAAGTTGTTCATTAAAGCCAGCCTTTTCGGTGTCATATACCAATGGTTAGTTACTTTATAAAAAAGTTTCTACTAAAGATAGATTATAAAAAAAAACGATTAACCAAGCTAAGAGCATCATTCCAATTCTTAGTATCTACAAATATTTTTAGTTCCCATTTAAAGAAGTTTTCAAGGTTTTATAATTATTCTCAAAGTAGAACAGAAAGACTGTAAATGTACTCAAGAAAGTTTCTTTGATTGAAACAAAGCATTTTGTTCTAGAGACTCAGAAACTGCTAAGTAGACTGTTTAATGACTCCAGAAGAAAGATGATCATTGCTGTAGCCATCTTTTTTTCTGTTAGAGCCAAGTAAACAATAATCTTGACTAACTTTTAGTGAACAATTTACCCCAATATATATTACTCAATATTAACATAAATCAATACAAAAGACAAAGGGTGCCATTCACTAAAACTGAACTGTGTGGACTGCAAAAAATAGGCATTAGTAGCTGAGTTGCCAAAATAATGAAATTGCACTTTAAACAGTTCACTTGAAGTTAATTTAAAATTCCTTTCTTTATTTAGTTAAGCGTTACATATGAATATTTTATTTCTTCAGTCTCTACATATCCTGCATGGATCCATGTTGTAATAATCTGTAGCCTTGGCGTATAGCTGCGGTCCTCCATCTGGACTATAACTACCACCATTTTAGTGGGGAATTATGAGATGTGTAGTTCAGCAAAAGCAGGAGGGCCAGTAATGACAACACCTCAGTTGCCACTGACTACAGATTTATATTTATAGAGATATTTTATCTCTAATATTTTAGAGATATTTAGGCAGATGCATGTTTTTACAGAGAGACAAATAGGGAGACATAGACAGATGTCTAGGAACAGAACAAATATATCTAAAAACAACTATAAAGATTAAACATTTATACTTACTGAGCAGTGGCGGATCCAGGGGGGGGGCAACGGGGCAATTGCCCCCCCACCCCCACCCCGAGAAGAGAAAAAAAAAGGTGCTTAAAAACAAACAAAAAAAACAACGCTTTAAATTTTTTTTTTTAAAACACGCTTGCAGGCAGAGACGGAGGTGAGAGGAGATCAGAAGATCCCCCCTCACCATCGCTCTGCCTGCCTGGCTGCACGGGGAGCCGAACAAGCAGAACAGAGAAACCTCTGTCCTGCCTGTTCGGCTTCCCGTGCAGTGTGACACGGAAGTGCCGACAGGTCACGTGACCGGCGCGCTGATGTCATACGCACGCCGGGTCACGTGACCTGTCGGCACAACCGCCTGGGAGCCGAACAGGCAGCTTGGAGGAGACCATGCTGCCTGCCACTAACCACCAGGGAAAGGTAAGTGCTGGGGAGATGGGGGAATGTACTGGGGAAATTGGCAGGGGCTTATTAATGACAAATAACACTGACATATTATTGGGCAAATTCACTGTGGGATATTAAATGGCAAATAACATTGGCATATTATTGGGCAAATTGGCTGTGGGATATTAAATAGAAAATAACACTGGAATATTATTGGGCAAACTAGCAGGGGCATATTAAATGGCAAATAACACTGGCATATTATTGGGCAAATTGGCAGGAGCATATTAAATGACAAATAACACTGGCATATTATTGGGCAAATTAACAGGGGCATATTAAATGGCAAATAACACTGGAATATTTTTGGGCAAATTGGCTGGCGCATATTAAATGGCAACTAACACTGGCAAATTGGCTGGGGCATATTAAATGGCAACTAACACTGGCATGTTATTGGGCAAATTAGCTGGGGCATATTAAATGGCAAATAACAATGGCATATTATTGGGCAAATTAGCAGGGGCATATTAAATGGCAAATAACACTGGCATATTATTGGGCAAATTGGCTGGGGCATATTAAATGGCAAATAACACTGGCATATTATTGGGCAAATTAACAGGGGCATATTAAATGGCAAATAACACTTGAATATTAATGGGCAAATTGTCTGGGGCATATTAAATGGCAACTAACACTGGCATATTATTGGGCAAATTGGCTGGGGCATATTAAATGGCAACTAACACTGGCATATTATTGGGCAAATTGGCTGGGGAATATTAATGGAAAAAAATATTGGCAATGTGTATGTAATGAGGTGATGGAGGCATGTAAATGGGGTGATGGGGCATGTCCTTGGTGTGCAATGTGGGTTATGGGGTCATGTCGTGGGTGTGCATCGTGGGTAGGGGGAGGGTGCCCAAATTGTGTCTGCCTAGGGCAGCACAAAACCAAGATACACCACTGGGGGGGAGAGAGAGTAGAGAACACTGATGGGGGGGGGGGAGAGGAGAGAACACTGATGGGGGGGAAGAGGAGAGAACACTGATGGGGGGAGAGAGAGGAGAGAACACTGATGGGGGGAGAGAGAGAAAAGAACACTGATGGGAGGGGAGAGAGGAGAGAACACTGATGGTGGAGAGAGAGGAGAGAACACGTATGGGGGAGAAGAGAGAACACTGAAGGGAGGAGAAGAGAGAACACTGACGGGTGGGGGAGAGAGGAGAGAACACAGACGAGGGAGAGGAGGAAAAGAGACAGCTATTGGGAAGAGGAAAGACACATACTTGTTTAGGGGGACAAAGAGACAGTCATAGGAGGTAGAGAATGGAGAGAGACATGGGAAGGGACGAGGAGACAGACAGACATGGGAAGGGAGAGAAGAGAGGCATAAATTGGAAGGGAGAAGAGAGGGACAATTGGGATGGTAGAGGAGAGAAAGACAGACATGGTATCGCAGAGGAGAGACAGACAAACATGGGATGGCAGAGGAGAGACAGACAGATATGGGATGGCAGAGGAGAGACAGACAGATATGGGATGGCAGAGGAGAGACAGACAGATATGGGAAGGGGAGAGGAGAAAGACAGACAGACATGGGAAGGGAGAGGAGAGAGACATAAATGGGAAGGGAGAAGAGAGAGACATAAATGGGATGGTAGAGGAGAGACAGACAGACATGGGTTGGCAGAGGAGAGACAGACAGATATGGGATGGCAGAGGAGAGACAGACAGACATGGGTTGGCAGAGGAGAGACAGACAGATATGGGATGGCAGAGGAGAGACAGACAGATATGGGAAGGGATAGGAGAGAGACATAAATGGGAAGGGAGAAGAGAGAGACATAAATGGAATGGTAGAGGAGAGACAGACAGACATGGGTTGGCAGAGGAGAGACAGACAAACATGGGATGGCAGAGGAGAGACAGACAGACATGGGATGGCAGAGGAGAGACAGACAGACATGGGATGGCAGGACAGACAGACAGACATGGGAGAGGAGAGACAGACAGACATGTGATGGGAGAGGAGAGACAGAGAGATGGGAAATGAGAGGAGAGACAGACGGACATGGGAAGGAAGAGGAGAGAAACGGACATGGAAGGAAGAGAGACAGAGGGACACAGGGAGTGAGAGGAGTGCGACAGACATGGGAATGGAGAGGAGCGTGACAGAAGGACATGAGAGAGAGGATAAGACAGACGGACATGGGAGAGAGGATAAGACAGATGGACATGGGAGAGAGGATAAGACAGATGGACATGGGAGAGAAGAAAAGACAGACGGACATGGGAGAGAGGAAAAGACAGATGGACATGTGCCCCTCCCGAGATCAGACTCTGGATCCGCGCCTGACACTGAGACAGTGAGAAGAAATAGATATAGACAGAGAACTATGTATATCATATTAAAAAAAGTAATTAAGGGAAAAAGAGAAGCCATACTGCTCTTACCTGGTGCTAGCTGAGAGCACATTAAGTAAGTATCCTTAGAAGTAAATAGGACATTTTGAAAACTGGAGGTTAGAGGACAGCAGAGTGGTAAGCTGCCTTTCTCTGCAGCTTAAATCACTAGACATTGTGTTTGACTGCTGGTTCACACCTTGAGCAGGGTGGGGTACTTGACAGATGATCCCGTTCATCTACATGTGTAGACCTGTGGATAAAAAACAGTCCACCCCATGCTTAGCCTATCCCTGCCACTAGCTTCACTGATCTGTGGAGTATAGGTAATGTAATCATTCAAGGACTTATCTAATGTTCCGGGCAATCTGGGACACATGGTCACCCTCAATGAGATAATTAATTTGTTTTATCACAGAAATCTAAGCTTGCTACAGTATTACATAGTTTACTTTTATCTTATGAATGTGCCCTGAAACATCGGGAAATAGTTATTTCTTATCACCCTATAAATTTTTTTAAGAATTGTATTAATGTTTTTGGGTGATTACTTTGTATTTGTTGAGAATGAGAATTTACTGTTCGCCCTTCTATTTACTGTTTATCAGAAACGTTTGGTCACATGCTTGTTCAATAACTTATCAGAAAACAATGAATTAATTTTAGTTTTACAACTTAAAAGCCGTGCAAGTAATCTCTCAACAAGTGTGACTGCCTGTAACTATAGAAATAAACCATTTAAATACATTTTACAATTATAAATGACAAAACACACCCTACATCTCACACCAGACTTGCGGCCTTGAAGGTTCAATTTTCTGTTCTAAACTAGATTAGACATCTTTATGAATATTCAGCTATGATACACATATTCTACTTCATCCCCAAAGGAGCTGATCTTTGAGAACTAGGATAAACAAACTGATGATAGAACATTTAGTTCACCCTCAAGAAAAATGCATCCTAATACAGGAAATGTGTATCTCCATATTAATCAACATTTCATTACTCCTGAGAGGTAACACAGAAATGGCTATGTATCAGTCCACAGAAAAGTGTTAAGTGTTTAAGTGCTAGTCACTGATGATGTTGTGTCCATCAAGCACTGATGATGTTGTGTCCATCAAGTAGTGAGTTAGTGCTCGGCATAGATAATGTATTCTAACATTCAAAGACGTAAAGATTTTCATTGTTTTATTTTGTAAACCCCACATACAGAATCTACTCTCAACTGTGTTGGGGTTTTTTTTTGCTCCAGGGAAATCGGGCTAATTATACTCTTTGGGATGGTCCGAAACAAATGTTTCATCGTTAAAGTAGTTAATAATCAGTAAATTACATGTGCAAATTACATTTTGTTACACATTTTGATGTCTTATTGGACAGACTTATGAAATAATTCAGAAAATCGGCACTCTACATGGACCAAATGGTTCTTATCTGCTGATCATTGGTATACCTTCCGTGTGCGCTGCACTCCTATGTTCGGTTCAGCGCTGATGTAGTTGCGGCTGCCGCAGCCACAAGGGACAGATTGGTGTCGTGACTCTGAACAGTCCAGCACACAAACCCTGAAAGTATACAAATTGTAACCAAGAAGCTGACGACTGCATGAATTGGACATCAGAGTTATTCTTTTGTTGATTTGACCAACACGAACAGTATCAAGAGTCAACTGCCTGTGACATTTTAGTTATTTTTTTATACTTTTATTGCTGGTGGAATAGACATCAGCGTGAGTGACTCTGTTGCCAAATTCATGTGTTCGTTGGTCTCTCGAATATAATTTGTATACTTTTGGGGCTTGTGTGCTGGTATGAACCGAAGTCATGTGATTGTTGGCCTCTCAGTTATACATTCGGGGTTTGCATGCTGTCTATTTGGAGCACACCTGTCTCGCATTACCAGGATACGGCCCTGCTGCTGATACATCCTGTGTTTCAATGATTCAATGTCAGTAGTCAAATGTTTTGTAACACACATTATTCCTAACATAATAACTTGTGATTCAATGACAATGCACCACTCTGAACTAATGTGATTAAAGCATTAGTTTGCGGTAAGGCAATAACAGTGTTTTTTAAAAGGGCACAAATGGTGCACTGTGAATACATTAATGTACATCAACAATCCACAATGCTCTCGATCCAAGATACAAATAAATTACCACACAGTACAGTGTTCATGTAGCATTTGTATAACAGGTGCGGTGGGCATTACATCAAGAATGCATCTTAACTTAACAGCCGGCATTGATTCTACCCCATTATGTACACAGGAATGAGCAAAAAAAAGGTACAAAGAGAGCCAAAGAACATCAGAAACAACCCAAATTTAAGCTTCTGCCTACAATTCACCAGTAGCTCATTACTGAAGTGGCTGCATTATTTTAGTGTAATTATGCCCACCCTGCAACTTCACACTGTGTGTTATCATTATAAACAAGAACAATAATATTCAACTTCTAAGCCTTCTAATGGAAAACCTGCTTTTTTACCTAGTAATTTGACTAGCAGGTTGTAGTAGCTTTACTTTTTCTTTAGGTATGCACCAATATATCACTAAAATCATAATGAACATAATTTTGCCCTGCTCAGCAAGAATGGATTTTGCCAAATTTGACTCCAAAGTGGAAACTAGACATGTGCAAAACTAAAATTTTCGTTTCGTTTTCGTCCATTTGGACGAAAATGTTATTTATTTAGTCTAAATCGAATTTCGTTCATTACTGCATTAGTTTCAGACAAAATTCGTTCATAATTTTCGTTTCATTTTATTCGTTCGTACGAATCAATTGACCTACACATTCCATAAACCGAAAGTCTATAAACCGAACGTCGTTCGGTTTATAGACTTTCGGCTTATGCAATACATGTAATGCTATTGGCTTTCTATAAACCGAACTAGAGTCCCCATTCATAAGAAATTCTTATGAATGGGGACTCCAACTGCAAATACATTCTTGAATTTACATACCGGAACTTTTTTGGGCAAAGTGGGTAATAGCTGGTAATATTGGGCAGCTTATTTGATCCAAATGATCATAATGTCATCAAGATACTGCCATGAATCATCCCATATCCAGGCTGTCTCCAGATATTTTTTGGTTTTTTTTCACCTTTCTTGTTTATTTCTTATGCTCGCTCCTGACTGTTCTTTGTGTCTCTTTTCCTTTTATTTAAGCCCAGTCATCCAGCCACAGAGTGGCCCCTTTCCTGTCCTGCCAGAGCAGCACCTGTCCAGTTGGCCCCAGAGCAGGCACCTGTCCTGTTCTGAATACCTTTAATTGAGATACCCTGACTTAGAGCTCTGTTACAAACTGCCCTTTCTTAGAACACCATAATGGGTATTTCCTGTCTTAGAGTCATGTCATTTTTCTGCCCTGCCCCACCCATTTGTGATCTATTACAGGTTGCTTCAAGCTTCTAGTCTGGGCAGTGCTGCTACAGGCAACTCCTTTGTGTCTATGTAGTGTCAGTCTTATAGATTCAGTTATACTGCACCAAGCCATGTGTTTCCACCCCTGCAACGTAACTCCTGTATTCGGGTGCTCAGGGTCCTATGTTACCTGGACCCTGTCTGTGACAGATACCTTTGTGGATGTATTATTTAGGTATAGAGTAACAGATTAATCTTTAAACTCTTTCTAATAGAAAACTTATAAAACTGTTCAAGACTACTTCTCTGAAGAAAACATAGTTTGACAACACCTGTCAGGTATAAACATGTAAGGAGATACAACACTGTATTTAAGCTAATCTAATCCCTTTAGCTAGTTCGGTACAGTGTCTGGTTGTTTATCATCATCCCCACTACAAATAGTTATCTGAGGGAGTAAAACAATATTTAACCCTTAATATGCATTCTATTTGTTCGAGCAGTGTGACATTTACAACTTTAAACTTTGAAGCAGTAAAAACTTTGATACTCAGCCTGGTAACATTGTTGGGTAACTTTGAGGCTTTGCTAAGAATTCAGAGTTGTAATGAGTCATTAATCTGCTAATAGAGGGGGTAATCATATGAAACTGCCTCTGTCTGCAAGCAGAGGGATTAAACTCTGAAACGACTCAGGTCTGCTTATAGAGGGGTAATTCCCTTAAACTGGTCAGGTCCACTATTAGAGGGGTTAATTCTCTGAGACTGCTCACACATGCACTATATGGGCAAACATATTGGGACACCTGACCATTACACCGACAGGTTTATGGCATTCTAAATATATAGAAATTAATATATAGCTGGACCCCCTTTGCAGCTATAACCGCTTCCGATCTTCTGGGAAGGATTTCCACAAAATGTTGGAGTGTTTATGTGGGAAATGTTTGCCCATTGATCCAGTAGAGAATTTCTTAGGTCAGGCACTGATGTTTGATGAGAAGGCCTGTCTTGTAATCTCCATTAAAGGTCATCCCAAAGGTGTTTGATGGGGTTGAGGTCAGGAATCTGTACTGGCCAGTCAAGTTCTTCCACACCAAACTCATTCAACCATGTCTTTATGAACCTTTATTTGGGCACTGGGGCACAGTGAGGCTGGAATAGAAATTGGAAATTGCAAAGTTGGAATCATAGCATTGTCAAAAAATGTCTTGTATGCTTCATTGGAAGTTAGGGGCCTTCTCAACCGCAGAAAAACATACCATTATTCCTCCTCTTTTGAAACTTTACAATTGGCACAGTGCAGTCAGGCAGGTAACATTCTCCTGGCACCCCACAAACCCAGATTCACTTATAAGACTGCCAAACAGTCAATCATGATTTGTCACTCCACAAAATCCGTTTCCACTGCTCCTGCGTGTAGTGGTGCCATGCTTTACAACAATCGATCTGATGCTTGGAAATGTACTTGGTGATGTGAGGCTTGCATTCTATGAAACGTCCGCAGCACAGTTTTGTGCTGACATTGATGCCAGTGGATGTTTGGAAGTCTTCAGATATCTGCAGAGCATTACGACTTTTATTCACAATGCGCCTTTGGCACTCGGTGACCTCCCTCTGTGACTTTATATGGTCTTCCACTTCACGACTGAGTTGCTGCTGTTCCTATATGCTTCCACTTTCCAATAATACCACTTACAGCTGACCATGGAATATCTGGCAGGGATGACATTTCATGAATTGACATATTGCGAAATCCTATTACAGTACCAAGTTTGAATTCAAAGATCTCTTCAAAATAATGTATTTGTTTCACTGAGGAGGCAGTGTGATGCTTTGTACAATGTTCTGCTGGGAAACCTTAGGTCCTGTCATTCACATGTATGTTACTTTGACACATACCATATAGCATTGTTGCAGACCATGTACACCCTGGCATGGAAATATGATTCCCTGATAGCATTGGCCTCTTTAAGCAGGATAATGTGTTTCACAAAGTAAACATGGTTCAGTAATGGTTTGAGGAACACAAAAACAAGTTCTGGGTGTTGACATTCCCACTAAATTCCCAAAATCTCAGACCAATTAAGCTTCTGTGGGATGTTCTGGGCAAACAAGTCTGATCAGTGGAGGATCCACCTCGCAACTTCCATAACTTAAAGGTTCCAAATTACACAGCACATCTTCAGAGGTCTAGTGGGATTCATACCTCAACAGGTAATTGCTGTGTCAGTGGGGACCTACACAATTTTAGCCAGGTGTTCATGATGCTATGTCTGATCGGTGTATGTATATATATATACATATATATATATATATATATAGGAAATATAGGTGACAGAGGAAGAACGGCATACCACATCCAAAGTTTAAAGGCTAGGTGCAAACACAACGGAATACATATCCAAAGAACAGAAGAGGTGGCACTCATGTGGCTTATATATCCAAATATTTATTCAGTAGAAAATCAACAATTCGTGCTTCTGTTCTTTGTATATATATAGATATCAGTAAGCACCAGATCCATGGAAACAAGGACCTACTGACAGAAACCAAGGTGCAGACTGTGTAGAGAGGCTTCTGAGACACAAAGGGGTCCATTCACTAAAAACAGAGAAAGGAGGTCAAGATTAATCTCAACCTCGAACAGATGTCCCCTTTCCCTTGCCTCATCTCGACCTTGCAAAATAGTATTAACTATCCATTTTGCAAAGAATGAAATGAAGTGAAGAATGCCAAGATGAAACTCGCTCCCATTAATTTCAATGAGCCCTAACACACATGGGGACCAGGACGAATAGCCCTGCACCCTTTATAAAAATAGCAGTGCCAGGAGATGCATATGCTCATGGCAATGATTATAAATATGTGGGATATACAAATATCTTGTGTTTCAAAATGCCAGCTAACACATTGAAAAAACAAAAGTTTTTGTCTTTGTGGAATCAAGTTAACTCAACAGTTTCTCAAACTGACATCATCTATTCAAGCTGCTTTTCAAAACAGTGGAATTAATCCTGAATCTTAACACAATCAGTGTGCCAACCTCAAAGTCCTAACATCCGAATGCATCCACCGCATAAGAAAGAAAGATCAATGGGGGATCTTAAATTATGCAAGAGTTGGAAAATAAATCCAGAACTTTTACAGTAATCTAGGACCATATCATTTTTTTGGTAACGAGACCCTAATGTGTCCAAACTAATATATTTTGCTGATAATATTTCTACACTTTGCCTGCATTACTTATTCATATAGAAATTCCAGTGATACTGCTTTGCAGGCATCTGGGCCAATGGGATTCCAGTCTTAAAGTGTGTTATTTATGTTTTCTATTCTTTTTTTCATTATGCAGTGATTCGAAAACTTTGTTCTTTGAGGGTTGCCCAAGGGAACAAATTGAAGATAAGGCACAACTGAGGTACAACTGATTTAAAAAAACAAACAAAAAAACAGTAGTGTAGAAAAAGTTACAGAGGAAGTAGGATTTGTAACTCATAGCAGTACTTTAACAATAAGAAAAAATAGAACCTGAAAAATACATATAATATGGCGTTGAGATGATTTAGTAAGACTTGGGAGCTGTAAATCAAACCTCCCCCTTTTTCCTCCATACAAAGCAGGATTATACCTTGTAAATAGATCATGATATAAAATTATACATAAAAGAAATCCCATTAACAGCTTGTAGAATAAAATATGCAGACACTAAACATGAATATTATTATGCTTTAAATGTCACTGGGATGTAATTTATATATTAAAGATATGTTTAGCAGGATAAGAAAAAAAAGAAAAGCTTAGTGGAATAATGACAATACTGATTCATCACTTTTATAAGCATGGTTCAAGTTTAGACCGTTTTTCTATTAAAGAGCCTTAAAGAGCTACTGATCTTTTTTTGTTTCCAGTTGTGCTTCAAATGTGCACAGGTGAAATTTCCAAAGGCCCTAGAGTGAGGTTAAACTGCCATTTACTTTATTAGGTGTATGCCAGCATTCATGATGCTTCCTCAGGAATGTCAACAATAGAGGGCATCTTACCAACAACATTGAATAGGGTATATTCACAAATTATATATTGTTTTTATCAGCATAAGAAGGGCTTTCTTTAGATACCAATATTTTCATGGTATCATATAATTTACTACATAAAATATTCATTAAAAAACACACTTTTTCTAATTTTGACCTACAACATCACAATAAAAAATGGTAAAAAAGACCATGTTTAAATTGTTTCTAAATATTTTCCTGAAATGTGCCATGTGCAACATATAGAACAATAACATAAAGCAGCGTTTTTTTGTTTCCTAACCATTTTTTCTTAGTAACCTTTTGACCCCTATCCTAATCCTAACCCTAAATCTAACCCTAACTCTAAACCTTATGCTAACCCGAATGTAACTCTAACCCTAACCATTATGCTAACCCTAGATCCAAGGACATGGTAGCACAATATTGGAGTGGAATGCTGATTTACAATATGGCACCCGTGTTTGCGAGAAACACGATTGAGATAAACAAAGATTGAGAGAAACAAAAATGGATCATGATTTGCCACTTCAACCATTGTTTACACATATATTCTACATAGTACCACATACCTATTACATAGGATAGCCATATAGCCTTTGTAAGGGTGGGGGCAAGGAAATGGATGTAGGACTGAATCAATGCTACCTTGTATAGTGCACTTTTAGAAGGAATTCAACCTAAAATGGGCCATCTGATCACCCTGTATAAGACTAAAAAACATGCCATTTTTAACAGAAGCATACATTAAAAAATGTCAATATACAAAATATTAAACCCCATGTGTTAGAAATAAACAGAAAACTACATATTTTCAAGCAGCGTTTAGGTTTGACAATATGAGTCTAGCATTCAGACAGTGAAATACAATTCTTGGGCCTATTTTATAGCACTTAATGTTGCTTTAAATGTACCCATGCAAATGCTTGATTATAATTAGTGGATTCTGTAACGCATGACAGGTGGCTATCCTCTAAGCAGCATAAATCCAGCTTATCTATGTGGGGATATGAAATGTTCAAGGCCTATTGAGATGCATGTGAATTATGAGAATCCCTAGACAGGAATCGCAATACCATGCAGCTGTGCTTCCTTAATGCAACAGGATGTGTTCTACGTGCAAGGAATAAGACCATAGACAATAAAACAAATGGAGAGTAATGATGGCAGGAAGATGATATGTGAACTGTATGGGTACTTATTAAAGTGATTTTGTAATTGAGTTATCTTTGTGCGAAAAGGATGAACAGCTGATAAGGAGCACATGCCGAGCTTCTGATAAACGATCAATTATTAACAAAGTTTCAGCTACACAGTTTTATTATATTTTTATTTTTTCTTACTTAAAAGCAAACGATAAAATGCTTCTGGAAGCTTGGGTATAGATAATTGCCTATTACTTCCATGACAATTTGTACAGTCTGATCATTATGAATAATAAAATGCAAAGTTTCCCTATTATTTATCATTTCATGCATTTGGAATTTCTTTCAGTATATAAGAGTAAAGAGCTACAATGCAATTTCAACTGCTTTCTGGACACCACTGGTCAATTATTGCCCACTGTCCATTTATGGTTTGAGTGCAAAGGCTCTGTCACCTAAAGGATGGTTATAGTGCATGTCCAGACCATGGACATTAATTCTACTTGATTGTAAGCTTGTGAGCAGGTCTCGTTACCTCTTATAAACAGAGTGTTTGGACCTTTTGACCCAAGTAACCTGGGTCGGTCTGTCTGTTCTTCTAATATAGTCTGTCCTTTCCTTTCATGCTCTGTACCAAGTACTGTGTAAATTGTCATCACTATACCAATAAATGACCATGGATAATGAATGTAAATGTGAGGGTCTCCATATGAGGTGGTTAAAGCATAGCAGCACTACACCTTGGGTACAGAACATGCAGCTGGGCCACTGCATTATGTGTGACCTGACTGCTAGAATGTGAAGGGAGGGAGAACAGGTAACAACAGTGGTGATGCTACTGTATGAGGAAATTGAGTGGATGCTTCAGGCCCCCACTTCCTTAGGGAAACTACACAGTGCCTTACTGAGAGGAAACCATTTTAAAGAAGGGGATTGTCTGACACTGGGTACATCATCTGAGTTTAAGCTTAGGTTCCCAAAAAACCTACAGTCACTCCTGCCTGTCAGGTATAAGCCTTGGAAGCGAACCCTTTTGACTTTGTAAAAGTCGGTCTTAAGCTTCTCTAAAATCATGCAATATTTATATAGCAAGGAAATACTAATACTCATTAAAAGTGACTACATAGATAGCATGCACCCATGAGAAACATGATGGGTTACTGACATGGCTTATGTTTATCCTAGATGACCCTTCCCTCTGTGAACAATTTGCGTCATTGCATGTTAAACAGTTAAAAGAAAAAAACATTGTGTCTTTAATCAAAGGAGTCCAGTGGCTATTTGTCGATCTGCTCAATTGCCACTCCAGCTTCCTAGATGATATCATCTGAAACAGAAGAAAAGATTCAGAAACCAATTTAAATTGCTTTTTTCTGATAAACTCAAATGCTTAATAGTAAATCGTTCATTAATAATGCTTACATTTTTGGAAATGTTCTTTGGAATTAACTGATGCCCTTTTGTTATATTTTTCAGCCATGGAAATTGACCCATCTCAAATAAAACAACCATTTAAAACCATCTTGAATTTAAAAAGAAGCGCTATCAATCCAGTGCAGAAGCATCTAATATTCCTTTACTGACCTGCAGCTGCAGAAAATGATGGTTGTGTGAAATTCATGTATTTTATTGTACTGCTGCCTACAAGTCATATGGTTGTGAAAACAGGAATGTAAGCAATGGAGGATCAATATGAAAGTCTGTGATGTTCTCAATTTATGATGCACAGAAGGAATGCTTCAGTGAGGGAGTGTCATAGCCTCATTCCCATATTTCAGCTTTGTGCCAAAAAAAAAGATTCTCCCATAAGTCCCTAAAAGCTATTTTTTTGTTTTACATTACAAAAACAGAAGCAATGGGCTTTTTAGTCACACACTTTACATGTGTTTCCTATACTGTTTGCTTCGGAACTATAGTTTCGGGATTACAGACCATCTTGGATCTGAAGAGTCGGTGGGGCAAGTGGCATATAGCCAAAGAGGTTCTATGCATCTCCATGTAGTTTTATTTCTTTGTTTTTAATATTTTGGAACTATTGTTTGTGTGTGTGTGTGTGGGTTGTCTGTGTGTGACATGACTTTTTAAGGGTTTTATTTATTTTATAATAAATCACTCTAAAAGTTATGAATCCAGATTTATAAAAAAACATTAAATCAATACTTACGTGTTGCTAAAATTTTGAAAATAAAAAGTATGCTACAAAAAATAAGCAGTACCTTAAGCTAGTTATTGAATTATACTAAGTATCCTTTATTTCTGAAAACTGAAAATATCCTTTTTATTTCTGAAAACAGAAAATATCAAGAGGCGTTTTTCAATGCAGGAAATTACAAAGACATAGTACTGAAGATAATAAAAGAAATAGAGGATATTTATGCTCCCGGGAACAAAGCATAGTTGTTGAATGAACTTATTGGTAAACGCATATTAGGGCTTGCTTCAAAGTACATGTTTGACTGACTTTATAGTTTCCCCAGATACCTCTGCTTTCCCACAGCTAACCAAAGATGGTGATGTGTGTCAATTTAAAAAAAATACATTTTGGTCTCCATGTGTTGATCTTTTTTCACAAATAATGAAATACAGGAGAGCATCCTATAAATGGGACACACTCAAAAAATGTATGAACATTTAGCAGCATTTGAAGTAACAAAAACAACAATATGTCATATTGAAAAACCTAAAGCTAATGTACAAAAACAGATACTAAAAATAACAATTTAAACAAAAAATAAGACACTATGGTTATATAAATTGTCGAATTGGACTTTTGAATTAGGCATTTTACTAAATATTTGCACATGAAATGTGTATTACTAAATATAGTCATTTTTATTATCAATATTGTATTTACTATGTAGAGGAATCACATATTTATGTGTTAAATATATGGAAGTAAAATACATTCTGAAAATTCTGTGCTGTAAGAAAATTAAGTTACACAATTATTGTAGGAGAATGTAATTTCACATTACAAAAATGAGTTATCTTCAATTGATATTATATTATATGTTTCATAAGAGCAATGTTATCCTATGGATCATGTGTCCTGTGTCACCTTCCCTCACAGTTATGACCTGTTCTCTTCATTAATCTGATGGTGCTATCAAACCACGGTGCATTGTTGTGACTTTTGACAGTGCGCATATGTGTGTTGTAGCAATTCTTCTCATGGTTTTGTTGTAGAGTAAGACCAAGGTGCTGGGGTCTTCATAAGTGGCCATTACATAGTTACATTTTAGTTTAGGTTGAAAAAAGACTTGCGTCCATCAAGTTGAACCCTTTTCCTATCCCATGTTTACCGTTGTTGATCCAAAAGAAGACAAATAAAAACCCCTTCAGCAATTTCAAATTCTGCTTTCAGTGGGGAAATAAAATCCTTCTTGACCCCAAATGGCTTAGACTTAGAACTGAAACACACAGAACAAATGGGTATGGCATATTTATATAAAGCAGCTAAAGAAGGAAAATGAAAACTACGAATGGATCAGGGCAATAAATTGAGCAAAATAAGCATGGGGCAAATGCAAGTATAAAGCATAACATTAAGGAAACACCACAAGCATAGAGGCACAGCAAATGCAAGGGACAAGGCATTCAAAGGACATAACATGCAAGGCACATATCTATCTGCACAATACAAGTGTCACATCAGCGCCGTCGTGCTGCAGGACACGTCCTGCTTACCTTAGCCGCCGCTTGACACTCGCTTCTTCTGCGCGTGTAATACTTACCACAAGGTCCTGTCCCGGATCCGCTGCTATGGTTCCAGAAAATGTACTCATGCGCTTATGCAGTGCAGCGCATACTCCTCCACACTATACGCTGCCTAAGAATTAGCTATTGCCATAAGAAGTCCCTTCCACACGGCGGCGCCATCTTGGTTTTATATGCTACTTCCTAGTTTGCTTTCCAAGCCTCATTTTCATCCCAGAGGCGGAGACTTCTTGGTTTTATATGCTACTTCCTAGTTTGCTTTCCAAGCCTCATTTTCATCCCAGAGGCGGAGACTTGCCTTGGAGGGATATTTAAAGGCTCAGTCTGCATTCAACCTTTGCCTGTGATAGTGCCTTGAGCCTTTACTAGCGTTTTTGTACTTCCTATTCTATATTACTGTTGCCGAACTTTGCTACCTGACCTTGCCTGTTTGCCGCCTGTCCTGACCTGTTGCCTGTTTTGACTTTGCCTGAACTCTGCCAGCCCTGACTTATCGCCTGCCTGACTACTCTTTTGCCTGTGTCCCTGTTACCTTCGCCTCGGTCCTGTTACAGCTTCCAGTCCAGTACCTTGGTTTCAGCTTCGATACTCTGGTAGTAGTGCAGAGTGCAAAAGACCTGGGGAAACGAAACCTGATGCTCAACCATAAGGTGGACTTCCTTCAGGTGGAAGAATTCTGTTCTATTACTGGGATTCGTTGCACTAACCTCTATTTCTCTGCAAAGCGGTTCCAACCTCGTTCCTGAACGTGACAACAAGAAACCAAGAGTTACTAGCCCAAGTAATGTTGTTCCAGACATGGAACAACATACATTGGTTCTCTTCCTTAGCCATAGTATATTCTTTGTTTCTATAAGAACATAAAATCTGCTAAGTTGTTCAGACCTGCCAATAACCTGAAGTTGAGCGATGGGCAGTTGATATGCTCCTAATTCCTTAATAATGATCTGAAATGGATGAATGAGCTATTGTTTTCCATTCATTGGTTCATATCATGTTACGCATTCACTAGTTTACCCAAGTCACACATCTGTATTCAGATATGTTTATTTCTGTTTAATATGCAAGATAAGGAAGAAAATGTGTTCACATTCATCTGCTTAAGCATTTGACTATTGCAAAGTAATCTAACAAAACATTCATCAGTTTTACTTTGGTAGCTAAGGACCAGAAACATAATCAACTATTGTCCTATTAGATTCTCCTTATTCTACCTTTTGGCTATTCTTCTGTCATCCTCAACTTTCTTTGCTTCTCTCTGACATAAGTTTCACCATCTCCTGTGTAACGGAACTCCCGTACTCCGACCGAGTACCTTCCCTTGATGGACGCTTCCTAGCTTGCGCCGAGGACCACAAGCACCGCACCGGACACCACAACCACCGCAGACTCCACAACCGCCGTAGCTTAACTGGAGACTCGCCGTCTTCTGTCCGCCCTGGATCAGCTTCTGTCCTCCAGGACCGTGTGGGGAAGAACAAGCTCTTAAAAGAGCTAGTGATTATGCTGGGCAGGTTCCCTTTCAAGAACGAGACAAGGCTATGTTTGAAGGGTAAATTAGAACTGACCAGAACTGTTTATTGATTCAGAAACAGAGAATATATACAGTTGAACATCTTGACAAACCAGATTAGACAAAGGAACTATAACAGGATTAAAGTTCAACCTAAGGACATACAAAGGAAAATCCTGCCTCACACCTTTCAGGATACAAAGGTGCCCAGTTCAGATACATACAGGAAACTAAATGACTTACATAAAGACAATGGGAAAGGTGACATAATGACAGGGATTAAAGGATAGGATCCAATCTTAACTTGGGGAAAGCACAGTGAATAGGACAAAGACTTGGATACTAATAATTACAGTACATTCCTCCCCTCTGCTTGGGAGATAATTGAGTTAACCTTTGAGTTAAGCTCAATTATCTCCAAGCTAAAATATACAGGTTTTCCACAATATTAATAACTTTCAAAATATGCATCACATTCACATAAAACATACATTTTCAGAATCAGCATACTTTAAATATGAACATAACTAAAAATCAGGTAGCTCAAAAGTTAGCTTTTTGGGGCATTTTCACCATGCCCCAAATATGTTCTTAAAGGGTCATACACAGTCCAATACAAGTCCATGGTCTCAAACAGCATTCTTAAAGGGCCATACACCCCAGGGCCATAGTCACAGGGGAGGAGGCTGGCAAGCAGGCCTCTCCAGGACCAAGTGGCGAAGGGAACTTCGTCACATCCTGTTTCTTACCCTTTGGCCACATTATTTTCCATATTATATCACTTTTTTCTCTAACTGCACTATTGTCCCCAAGATTTATTGGTCCTTTACTCCCCCCCACCCTCATTGTCAATGCTAATTTTACAGTTCCATTACATATACATTTGTTTGTGAATTAATCACTACAAAGTGGTTTGGTTAATAATAGTGTAAAAATGTACACAGCTTGTTGTATAGAGCATTATGCGGTGTTACACACTCAATTAGAAAAACCAAGACAATGGGGTCTATTCCCTAAAGGTCCAATATTGTGCAAGGATGTTGACTTCACTTTATAGTCAACCTCCCAATTTGACTGCTTCACCCTTTTCTCTGGTTGATCTCCCTCTCACTCCTCCTTGCTGAAGGCCATCTCAATCTCCCATTTCGAATTGACTTCAGTGAAAAGCAATAAAAATTGCTATTCTATAAAATCTGAAGGAACTTTGAATTGAGTAATGAGTTGGACTTTGCCGTCCAACCCCTCTCCCACAGCTCGTATTCTTTACAGCAGGAGCATTGCATTAAAAAAAACCCTTTCAAAAACATGGCCCTGTAGCTCCCCACAGGGCTCCTGGGAACCCTAACAGCACTGAAGCTGAGCTTTCATTCATAAGAGCTAAGTCCTGTGTTTTTTGTTTGTTTTTCTACATTTTTTGATGGCATGATTTTTTTTATTAATATGTGGATTTTGGGGGGTGGCCTCTGCCCTTTTCCCTGTGCCAGAAGATCAGGAAGCAGGGATAGAAGAACTATTTTATTTCACAGGGCACCCTTTGTTTGGGTGGGCAGTGATAACTGCATCTCCCAGCACTATTTTGATTGTAGGGTGTGGGAAGGAATATGTGCCCTAACATCCCATATGTGTTAGAAGTCCCTATGGACTTTTGGGGAGCCCCTGGTACCAGTTTTGGATAGGGGCTGTTACATATTTATTTATTTTCAGACTCAACTGCCAATGTCGGAGGTTTAACTTATTTTTGAGGTAGAAGTTGACCTCCTCTCATGACCTCTTACCTCAACTTGCCTCATCTTGCCAAAAAAATTATAGTGAATAGCATCATGAGAGGTCAAGATGAGGCAGCCGAGAGGGGGTTGATTCTTTTTGAGTTTGGAAGTCAAGATTAGTGCTAATGACTTTACTGAACTGACCAAAGAGCGATAAATAAGACAGAAAGTAATATACTATTTTATAATTACTAATTAATGTTACACTTTAAAGTTCTATTAGGATTGTTATTATGTTTCAGAAACACCCTTAATGTTTAATTTCAATAGTGGTAACTATAGAATTAAACAAATAATTATTGTAAAATGTGTTTTATTTGTGTAAACAAATGTTTTTATAATGGCTGATAACTCACCAGAGGTCACTGAACAAAGCATTGCTGATTCAAAACACTTTATATTCTGTTTATACACAAACAATGTTCTTTACTTGAAAGAAGTATGCGTCAATTGTCTTTTCATCTGCTTGGCAATTAGAGCGTTGATTGCTTGGACACCTTGGGTGAGTCTCATTTTGTTGAAAAGGTCAAATCTCGGTGGATGGTGTCTAGAGAATTATTGGCACATTAATTACTTGAATTGTTTCTTTGGAACAATACTTTGGAAAGGTGTGAAGTAAATTTCTGTGTGATAGCTGTATTTAAAAGAATGTATTAGTTGCCTTCTCCAATTTTTTTTGTTACGTATTTGTCACATTCTATTACAGACTTCCTTTGAAAAAAAAATCAAAGCTTAGTAATTAAATATCATATGTAAGAATTGCTTTGTCAAATTGGAACACTGAGGTTGTCCATGACTAGCAGTCAGGCCTATATTCATATATAAATACAAGTCTTTTTTTTTGCATACAATGTTTGTCAAGATGAGATCAGCCATTATATATTAGAAACACTCTGACAGTGTATATGTGTCAGAGTGAGTGAGAGCCTACATGTGTGTGTGTGTGTGTGTGTATTTGTGTGAGCAACAGATTGTGTATGTGTGAGTAACAGACTGTGTGTGTATGAGTGACATGCTGTGTATCACTGCCAGTAAGAGCAGAGCACATTGCTGTTTATTATTATTGTTTTGTTTATTTTGTTCTTTGGGCACTTCATCTAGATCATCTGTTTTTGTAGATTTGCATAGTTTTAATAATAAAAATTCTATGTAACAACAAATGCTACTAATGTCTCCATTCACTTATATGGGACATGTTTCTCTTTTACATGTTTTTAATACTTTAAAAAAAAGTTTTGGGGGGTATTTAAGGAATGGTAGATTGTTTGACCCTTTTCTATGATTGATAGTATGTATTAATACAAAAGCCAAGAATCAGTCGCTTTGCAATATTCACTTTACCACCTACCATGCATCCATTAACGAAGATAGTCATGCTAAGTGCTGGGAATTTAGACATCATTTGCTCGTTAGCTACAGTCAGAGAAAGAAAGCATTGTCTCCAGTAACATTTATGTTGACATCTCAGTTTGTCCTTCTATAAAAAGGCTTGTAAGTATTTGCAGAGATGACAAAGATATAATAGCATTATGTCATTTATATCAATATCTCTTCTTCTCTCTGGAGAATCACAATCCCCCACAATCCTTTGCATCGATCATTTGAAATACAGATGCACCAGGGTTCAGCACACTGGACCAAAAATGTATTGTTGTTAACACAGAAATTAAATAATAAATACAGTAATACATACAAGGGAGGAGGATAGATGTTAATGGTTGTGGCTTTATTGATAACTGAAACATGATTCTATTTATTTCTAACACTTGATTAACCATATTCATTATGTAAAAAAGACAGCAAATACCTGGAGCGCTACACAATATAAAATAAAATATACTTATAAATCGATTAACTCTTGATAGTCGGGTTTTCTCTTTAAACGAGGGCAGGGTCCAATAAATCACAGAGGAACATGCAAGAGATACATAGAGTGCAGAGCTTTGTATTATCCGAATAGAGGTGTGTTTATTTAGAAAGGATATTATGGTCTATATGTGTATGACCACAAAATATGAATAAATGCTGTCAAGGATAGAATATAAAAATATATAACAATTTATTAAACACTTTAAATAAAATATTTTTATTTGTCAGGGTTAAAAGATAATAATAATAAACAGCTATATTAACTAAAAGAAAGCACAGAAATAATTCTACATGCTACAGTAGATACTGATACAAGTAGCAAATAAAAACAATTGCAAGTACAAGTAACAGAATGAAGCCGATATTTTCAACAAGCAGGCTTACACTTTCAGACGGTGGGACCTGCTCGGGCTTCTCGAAAGCCCTACCCGGTAACCAGATTCAGCGGTGATGATAATCTCGCTGTAGAGGGAACCTTCCCAATCCTCTTGTGTCAGGCTGCGGGTTTGCTGTTAATTTGCTCCGTTTTCAGCTGTATTCAGAGGGACTGACTGGGTAAGGTCCGTTGTGGATATAAATATAAATCCACCGTAAAGTCCGGGTAATAAAATAATAAATCCAAGGGGGGAAAAAGGCACTACGCGTTTCGCCTAATCGGCTTCTTCAAGGTGCATTCAGGATGCACCTTGAAGAAGCCGATCAGGCGAAACGCATAATCTGGTTACCGGGTAGGGCTTTCGAGAAGCCCGAAGCTTTTCTGTGGGAGCCTGCGGAGCAGGTCCCACCGTCTGAAAGTGTAAGCCTGCTCGTTGAAAATATCGGCTACATTCTTTTACTTGTACTTGCAATTGTTTTTATTTGCTACTTGTATCAGTATCTACTGTAGCATGTAGAATTATTTCTGTGCTTTCTTTTAGTTAATATAGCTGTTTATTATTATTATCTTTTAACCCTGAAGAGGGATACAAATATTTTATTTAAAGTGTTTAATAAATTGTTATATATTTTTATATTCTATCCTTGACAGCATTTATACATATTTTGTGGTCATACACATATAGACCATAATATCCTTTCTAAATAAACACACCTCTATTTGCATAATACAAAGCTCTGCACTCTCTGTATCTCCTGCATGTTCCTCTGTGATTTATTGGACCCTGCCCTCGTTTAAAGAGAAAACCCGACTATCAAGAGTTAATCGATTTATAAGTATATTTTATTTTCCTCTCTCACTAATATCACTTATTTGTTGGCTTTAATATTATTTAAATTGAGTAGCGCTCCATGTATTTGCTGTCTTTTGTACTACTTTAAGAATTGTGGATGAGGTTGCACTTTTCTATACTGTGAGCTGCTGATTTATTAGGATTATATGTTTTTGTAGCGCCACGTAAGTCACATAACCTGTATGATATTTATTATGTGTTTATTAAAATACAGTAGGTACATTGAAATAACAATTAAACTGCAACATAGTTGCAACATTGTAACAATCAAAATTCCCATAAGATAATAGGCACAAATAACAAATAAATTGAGAGAAATGCCCCTGTCCGGTACCATTAGCCATAATACCTCCACCAGCACAATGGGTCAGGACACCTCAATATCAAAAGAGATCTTAGCCTCTTAGGGATATAACACTTTATAATTTATAGCCAAAAAAAATAACTGGTCGCTATACAACTGATGGCTAACACAACAGTGCCTATATGACCTGGCCATACGCTCATATTGTATATTTCTGCAGGGCTGTGCTAGCAGGTTTGGAAGCCTATGACCTGTTTGTGCATGTGTGTTTGATATCATTCCCCACTACCAAACAAGTAAGGCTAATAAGAATCAGTGCTAATGCTTTTGGCTGTGATGGAGTCAGAATTTCTATTGCCCTCTACTGCATGAAGCATACTTCTGGGAAATGTGTGTTGTTATATAATGACTTCAATATTCCTGTTTCGACTGAAATATTCAATATTTAATGCTGTCTCTTTCACTGCCAACTACACATTTACAAACACGGTTGGCCTCTCAGTTAGTGATAGAGGTTAAGAATACAAAAATGTTTATGTGTAAATCACAGAATATTTCAAAACCAATCTGCACCTTTACAGTATAGGGCCTTTTAGTTACACACGACTTTCTGGCATAGCATTGATACAAGCAGTAACGCTATTAAGAAACATTCACAGCAAACAGGAGATGCATTGTATGAATCATGGGGGCTTAGCAATCGAGGTGTCTTTCATTGATCCATTATTCATGGTCCATCCTTTCAGCTGCTTCTCTAAGTGCCTTTTATAAATGAAATTATAAAAGCTAAACCGTATTCTTTAATCCTATCATGGAATCTGTTTGCACAGATGTATTCTCTAAAATGCTGAGGAAATCTCTCCCTCCCTTTAATAAATATCTTTTTTTTTGATAAAGTGAAAACCAGCATTTAGAAACCCAGCCACGTGCTACCCATCAGCATGGTACCTTTGCACTGAATTAACGGTTTGTAGCAGTATTGGCATTCCTGAATGGAATCAATGGCAATGCTTGATTGATACACTTAGGGAGGGAAGGTAAAGTTGAAAATAATTGTTTTATTTATAGAGAAAAGTATTTTTAGTGTTTAGCTTTATTATTATATACTTTATATTACATTCTGTTTGGCAGGGCTAGACGTTGAATTTGGAGGCGCATACTGCATTAAAGGGACTGTCTAGTGCCCAAAATGCATCTTCCAAATATTAATGCATATTAATGTAATTTCAAGTACTTTAAAATGTATATTTAACATTTTTCATTGCTTAAAATATAAAATACTTACAGCTAGCTGAAATTGTGAAATTACTGCAGTTTGCAAGAAACCAGGACTGCCCACACTAGCTGAGTAAAAGTTGTTTCCTTTTTTTTTTTTTTTGCTGCAGGAACCAATGAGAATATGGAATTTCCTGTCTCTCTAGTGATGTCATCAGACAATGTGTTGCACCGTCAAGAGATCCTACTGTGTACAAGAGCAATTTTATAACAGTCCACACAGTGTATTAAATTCCAAGAGCACAGGAATTTGCTAAATGAAACACAACTTTAAACCTCAGTGTTTTCACAATCAAAAAAAGCCTGTGCACTATACAAGCAGCAACCTTCATCTTGCACCAAAATGAGTTTAGGGACTAGACTGTTCCAGTGTCAAACAATTATAGGTTTAGGCATACTCCCCTATGCTAAGGCAGATTGGAAAACCTAAGTGTTTAGATTTACACTAAGAATTGCACATGCATAGTGCTTCCACAATGGAAAATAAAAGGGGTAGCATTAAGCATGTTTTAAGGTGACCTCACATCAGTGTCTCGTGTGCATTGTGCACACAAGGGCACACATGTGTTCATCAATATGCCTCTACATAGAGTATGCAAACTTCTAATGCACTTATGTGAGTTGCTGACATTGACAGGACCGGTAATAGGGTAGACTGGGGCAGCTGCCCCAGGTGGCACCCTGGCAGAGGTGGCAGTTTTTTTTCTGTGTCTGGTGGAGCTTGATTGAAGGATCTCTCAGCCAATCAGTTGAGACCTCTCAACTCTCCTGATTGGCTGAGAGTTCAGCCTCCCGTGATTGGCTCAATCCCTCCTTCACATAAGGAGCTCAAAGCAAGAGATGCCTGCTCCAGGTAAGTTAAAAACTGACAGTGTGTGTATGTCAGTGTGAGTGAGAGCGTCTGTGTGTGTGTGTCAGTGTGAGTGAGAGTGTGTGTCAGTGTCATAGCTAGAAGACTATTCCATGCATCCATTACCCTATAAGTATTTCCTTATATTACTTTTATACATTTGCACCTCTAATGGATCATAATAGCCTCTTATTGTGGTAGTTTTTATTCTTTTAACCCCTTGACGACAAAGGACGTGCCAGGCACATCCTGGGAGAAACTCCCTTAACGACAAAGGACGTGCCTGGCACGTCCTGTAGTGAATGGAGTGGTTTTCGCGATCAACGATCGCGAAAACCGCTTTAACAGTGCTGGTCTATTGCCTCGACATCGAGGCAATAGCCAGCACCGAAATTTCTATTTTGGGACCCCCACGATCGCTCCACGGAGCGATCGTGGCGAGCCATATTGACGGAGCATGCTGCTCTGTCAATATGGCTAAGCCCTCTGCCGGTCTGAGCTTCGGAAGTGAAAGTAACTTCACTTCCGTCGCTCTGAATATGCTTCTTGACTGCCCCTAGTGGTAGTTTAGTAGCATTGCAATGGAAAATATTTAAAATACATATTTAATTAATTAAAAACTGGTTATTTAGCTATATTAGCCTATAGGGTTAAAATTAAATATTTTTTAGTATAAGGGATAGGGTTAAAATTAAATTAAAGTTAAAAAATATTAATGGATATAATAAGGATTAGAGTTGGGGTTAAATTTAGTGTTAGGGTTAAATTTTGGGTTCGAGTTGGGGTCAAAAGATCAATATCGGAAAAAACCAAAAAACATGCATATTTTTGAACTCGGGAGAACATTTAGAAACTATTTAGACGGGGTCTTTTTTTAATGATTTTATTTGTGTAAATTATATTTTAGGTCAAAGTTAGAAAAAGTGGGTTTTTTAAAATTTTTCATCATATTTTATGATTTTTTTTGTAGTAAATTATAAGATATGATGAACATAATGGTATCTAATGAAAGCCCTTCTTATGACGATAAAAACAACATATAATTTGTGTGGGTACTGTATGTGAGAAAGAAAAAAATTACAGCTAAACACAAACACCCTAGAAATGTCAAAACAGCCATTGTCACCAAGGGAAAGTCAAGGTGAAAATGTCTTGTCACTAAGGGGTTACATTTACTCTGCTCCTTTGCTGTGTTGCTTCCCCTTATGTATTAAAAAAAATCTTATCAACCCTGTCTCCTCTTTCTTTCGACCTATACATGTTAAGATCCTTTAACCTTTCAATATGCATTGATGATATGTGGGGGGGAAGGGGGGGGGGTTGTGGCTGGAATTAATGTATTGAAAAAAGTAATGAAATTTAAAGTAGTAAAATTATTTTGAAAAATATATATTAAACATATCATACATGCATGGCTAACTGACAGGTAAGTGATCCTTATGTAGTAAACCCTGTAGTAACTGTTTCTTTGCAACTTCAATAATTTTTGCTATTATTCCAATCCATTTTTCTAAATTGTAATAGTGTTTTAATATACAAGATCCTTTTTATCATAATAAAGTATGGCATGATTTCTTACATAGTATTTGTTCAGACATGTGCGGATTAAGCTATGAGAGTCTATGGAACTGTGTTGTACTGATCATCACATTTGCAAATCCATCTATCTACAACAAATGTAATTGATTTTGATTGTGCAGTGGAATTTCAGCAGATGTGCCAATCAGCCTGATCATCTGAGGATCTTTTTTTTTTTGTTTCAGTGGCAGTTATACTATAAATAAATCCAATTGTGTAGAGATAATATATCATTTAACCCCTTGGTGTATACGGATGTATATATACATCCTCTCTTTCTTTGTAGTTGGTGACACAGGATGCATATATATATATACATAGTGTATTAAAACTAGCAGTGAATGCAATCAGTGATGCTGTAATGCCTTGATGTCAAATCACCAAAATGTGGCACACAGGGACTGAAATCACTTCCCACATAGATCATAGGTGTCATATTGGAAGGCAGCATGCTCCCCCAATATGATGCTGCCCTGTATCAAGCAATAGTGACAGAAGTGATCAGAAAGCACTTCCCTTGCTCTGTTGCTGTTGTTTCTTGACTACTCCTAGAGTCAGCAAAATTATACTGGGAAAAAAAAGATAAAACTAACCCTAGTTAGGGTTACAGAACAGTTAGGGTTAGTGCTAGGGTTAGACAGTGTAAAAGACCATCTGTCACCAAGGGTACACACATTTCAAAACAGGCTGGTCACTAAGGGGCTTAATAAATGAACGAGCTATTCAAAATGTTGCACATTGGTTGCTCATGTATATAGAACAATCCAATAAGTGTTGGCGCTGTCATTAAGAGAAGTGTGATTTTGTACACATTTGGTGGGGGTGCAAGGAGGTGTGAAAGTTATGGGATATCACTTTTAGTATTTTGAAGAGGATAGGTGGACTAGATATTAAAAGGAGTCCAGAGACGACCCTGCTTCATCTAAACTGGCCAAAAATAAGACTTGACCAATAGGTATTTGTCATAGATTTTTTTGTGGCAACAAAGATGATAATTGCGAGAGGGTGGAATAAAGCTGTACTGTTTATAGAGCATGAATAAAAAATCTGATTGTATACCAGCTCACCATGGAAAAGGGGATGAGATGGATGAATAATAAAGCTATGAATAATGGTTATGTGATTGATAACTTGCTAGTAAGTATTCATCAGAGTTGGTAATATAGGCTTTACTCACCTTAAAAGAAACTGGGTATGCTAATCTCAAGTAAATTAAGCGCTCCCCATTCTGGTTGCCAATTGATATACACATTAAATGTTTGGATGACTGTATATATATGATATGTGGAATTTAAATAAAGTTGAAAATGTATATATTTTATATGTATGTTTTATATTTTTTGATATGCAATAAAAATTAAATGCACACAGAGCTCAGACAGAGCTGCCCGCACTCGTTGTGCACACTGATGATTCAGAGCATCGTATTTCTGATGTTCTGAATCATCAGTGTGTGCAAGGCGCACGGGCAGCACTGTCTGAGCTCTATGTGCATTTAACACACACAGAGCTGATATGGCCCGCTGCTTCTCACCGACATACGTGGCTCTAGAAAGAAATGGAAGGGGGAGGTCAAGGTGAGTGACAGACAGTGGAGGGGGGAGATAAAGAGACACAGACAGTGGAGGGGGAGATAAAGAGAGATAGACAGTGGAGGGGGGGAGATAAAGAGACACGGACAGTGGAGGGGGGAGCGAACGAGACACAGACAGTGGAGGGGGAAGAGAAAGACACAGAGTGGAGGGGGGAGAGAAAGAGACACAGAAAGTGGAGGGGGAGAGAGACAGACAGCGGAGGGGGGGAAAGAGAGAGAGAGAGAGACAACCAGACAGCGGAGGGGGGAGAGAGAGACTAACAGACAGTGGAGGGGGAAGGGAGAGAGACAGACAGTGGAGGGGGGAAAGAGAGATGGAGACAGACATTGGAGGGGGAAAAGAGAGATACAAATAGATAATGGAGGGGGGAAATAGAGCGACAAACAGACAGTGGAGGGGGAAAGAGAGAGAGATAAACAGAGAGTGGGGACGAAGAGAGACAGTCAGTGGAGGGGGAAATAGAGACATACAGTGGAGTGGGGAAAGAGAGAGAGACAGACAGTGGAGGGGAGAAAGAGAGAGAGACAAACAGAGAGTGGAGGGGAGGAAAGATAGAGAGACAGACAGTGGAGGGGTGAAAGAGAGTGAGACCGACAGTGGAGGGGGGAAAGAGAGAGACAGACAGTGGAGGGATAAAGAGAGAGACAGACAGTGGAGAGGGGAAGAGAGACAGACAGTGGAGGGGGAAAGAGAGACAGACAGTGGAGGGGGACAGATAGAGACAGACAGTGGAGGGAGAAAAGAGAGACAGACAGTGCAGCAGGAAATAGACAGAGGCAGACAGTGGAGGGGGAAAAGAGATAGGTAGACAGTGGAAGGAGAAAAGAGAGACAGACAGTGGAAGGGAGAGAGAGAGACAGACAGACAGTGGGGACACAATAAGAAACATCTTTTATTTAAAAAGAAACAAAACAAAACTGTTGGCTTGTTAGTATGTGTTAGACTGTGTGCCTGTGACCAGGGCTGCCATCAGAAATGTCATGGCCCCTTACTGAAAAAAAATTATGTCCCCCCCCCCCCGATAGTTTATCAATTAATATGTGACCAAAA
The DNA here is from genome assembly GCA_036172795.1 of Pelodytes ibericus. Taxonomy (NCBI): domain Eukaryota; kingdom Metazoa; phylum Chordata; class Amphibia; order Anura; family Pelodytidae; genus Pelodytes; species Pelodytes ibericus. The sequence continues at coordinate 95,422,484 of CM069857.1, read as the reverse complement.
GCATGGGGTCCGCATCCGCTGGATGTCACATATTAATTGATAAACTATCAGGGGGGGAGGCACCTAATGTGACCAGTGACCTGTAAAAAAATCCGGACAGATATAGTTAGTATCAGAGGAGTTAACCCCTGGATTGCTTGACATATATAGGCAATGTCAGATGAGTTAGCCCCTGGATGGCTAGACAGATATAGGCAGTGTCAGAGACGTTAACACCTTGGGTGGCTAGACAGAGGCAGTGTCAGAGGAGTTAACCCCTTGGGTGGCTAGACAGTTATAGGCAGTGTCACAGAAGTTAACCCCTGTATACACACACTCCCTCACACACATATACAGACAGTATGTCACTCCCACTAACATACACACACTCTCACTCATACTGACATACACACACACTCCCTCACACTGACATACACACACACTGAAATACACACACACTCATCAAAATTAAGAAGTAGAAACGGCTGGATTTTCTCTGTATTCCTCCGTGGGCTCCTCCTCTCGGTACTCGCACCGCAAATACTACGTTTAGCTGACAAAAAAAATGCCGGGATTGAGGATCGTCCACTTGGAGAGAAAATAACAAGGGCAAGGCTGCAGGGACGTGCTGTTTCAAAACGTTTTAATGTCATAAACGTTACAGCTGCTTGCTTGTGCATACAGAAGTGGAATTACCCAGTAAGTCGGAAGCCTACGGGTTCCGCGCCTGCGCCAGCACAATAAACATACACACACACTCCCTCACACTGACATACACACACACTCCCTCACACTGACATACACACACTCACACTGACATTCACACACTCTCACTCACACTGACATACATACACACACTCTCACTCTTCAGGCTTCTGAACTCTTAGCCAATCAGGAGAGTTGAGAGGTCTCACCTGATTGGCTGAAACCTCTTTCTATCAATCTCCCCCAGGAAAATAAAAGAAAGAAAAATACACTGCACTGAGCAGCAAAGTGCCACCTGGGCCCCCAGGAATGAGTGGGCCCTGGGCAGATGCCCCATTTTTTTTAAAGGGCCGGTGCCAGTTACCAGTGTATCGCCCATCACTCCCTGATGGCGGCCCTGCGTGTGACTGTCTCTCTGTATATGTGAGACTCTCTGTGTATGCATGATTTATGTGCTGTTGCCTGGCTCCTAAATTTTGTAACTGTCTCCTAAAAAATGTAATGAAATGGTCATGCCCTGTTCTACTGACATTTCAGCATCCAGAGAATTGGATGCGGATTGATTTAATTGTGCGGCTGCACCTGCTCTGTAAAATGCCTGCCTTGGCAGGTACATTGGTGAAAAAAAATTAATAAAATCAGAAATGATAAAATGAAAAGAGTGACAAAGATGAAGCAAATATGGTCTGCTCACTAAAACAGTCACATTGGTGAAGTGAACTGCAAAAATTAGGCAATATTAGTCGAGTTGGAAAGATAAGAAAGTTGAAGAATGTTTCTGACTCATATGTTGACTCATACTTTTTTCACTTTTTAGTGAATAGACCCAAAAGGAGAATATAACATGATGAGTGGGCAGAGTAAAAAAAAAAGTGCATGAATGGAGAGATGAGAATGAAATTGAATTAAAGGGCTGTAGACCAATAGTGGATGTTTGATCTAGGAACACTGGGGAAAGTGTGTAGATCACAAAAAGGGTTACAGTCTGCACAATGTAGAAGCAAATCTATTCAGGAAGATTTACTAAACCATGAAAGATAAATATATTGTTGGTGAAAATAATTGTGGTTTTTAGTAGCCAATTATGTATTTGCAAACAGTCTCAGATTTTGGGCCCTGTCCCAAATCAAATTTGGGTGTGACCTTTCATGCCTGCTGCTTGTATATATGTTGCACAGGCATCATTGTGTTTAATCTGTGTATATCCATTAACCATACACAATCTAAACTCTAATGATTTGAGCTCCAAACATTTGGTACTTGTACAAAGGTGGCTAGAGCTCAATTTTGCAGGGTTACAGAACACTGCGTGATGTCACAATTCATCACATAACACCATCCCTTCAAGTTGATACATTTGACCATGTAACATTTGAAAAGCTAAAGTACAGCATGTAGGAAAAGTAAAAGTTGGCAAAATTCTCAAATAAAGATACTTTTTGCTATTTTGCGCTACTTTTTCTAAGTCCTAAGTCCTCATTTTGATACATGTCACTGTATTGAATAGCACCCACATAAGTGGTCACTGTAGAGAAATCCCTTTAGCTTCTGCTTTAAATATCCCACTTGTGTATACATTGAACCAAAACTGCACAAGAGTTTGATGCTATCAAAAAGCACATATTGGGGCTGGTTTTAGGGGCGGCGGTTGGCGATGACATAGGAGGGCGGAGCCGAGCTTAGAGACGCCAGGTGCCGTGGGATGGCCGTACACCATGTGAGGGGAGAGGACGTGCACGAAGGAAGGCAGCCCCTTAGAAAGCGGTCAAATCCAAAGAGACTCTATAATCAAGTAAAGTCTGGGCTAATTTGAAGAGACTGGTATGCAGTAAATGGTAATTCCGCCTTGAAAGGTGACGCCTTTCCTGATCCAGGAGACTATAGAGCACATCTCTATACAAAACGGACAAAGCTAAGTACTTTAACTGGTTTTTGACCCTAAATATGCTGTAAGTAGTCGTCCTGCCAGGGAAGAGTTTCTTAATAGTGATAATTGCCTCGTAGGAGTGGGAGTGGAAATATATGGAGTACCAAAAGCCCAAAATATTCCTAAACACCTACCAAGAGATGTGATCATTTGCTGCAGATCCTTTCGGATTAGATCAGCAATCATGAAAAATGTATACCTAAAATCAGTAAAAGATACAGCATATGAAGACATAAAAATCTTCCCAGACCTTTCCTTCAATACTAGGAAGGATAGAAAAGCCTTCTCTCCGTTAACAACAGTTTTAAGATCAAATGATATTAAATATTCATGGGGTTTCCCCTGCAGGGTGAACCTGAGTTTTGAGGGATATAGAGAATCTTTTGATTCCCCAGGAAAACTGGAAGCACGGTTACACCTGAAAAAGTTATACCCATTGTAGTGTCCGCTCACAAAATAAGATATAAAGAGATCTTCAGCAGAGGAAAAGATTTAAAACTCTGGGCCCCGATTAAAATAGGCCATAGGCCAATTATTTGACAAGATACTGTGGGAGGGGACTCCTCCCCCCCCTTCTAGGTTATGCACCATATCCAAACACATTATCTGCTTATAATGCACACAATACCCTCGGCTATTCTCTCTCCCTCACCATTCACATCCAGCACCATATACACTGTCACCAAATGCTGGTTTCACACTAACATCTTTGGCCCACTCCCTATTTTTTTGTTTTTCCTCACATTTAATTCTATCACTTACCTGCACTCACACAATACTTAATATACTCACCGCGAATCTGGGGAAGTATCCCCCCTCACCTCAAAGCTCACAATTTATTTATATAGACACCGTCACCCCACACTTGTTTTCAGCAATACCACCGGGGCAAATTCTAAATTAGTTTTTTTCTTTTTTTTGGTCCTCCTCACTTAAGGACCCACACTTACTCACATAGACACTGGCTCACTCCCACGCTTTCACAACACTCAAGATATTCACGGCAAATTTTACACAACATCCCCTCTTTTCCTTAAATCTTACCCAGCACTAAACACTTGCCCACCCAGCACTTGCTCATTTCAAACCGTTATTAAAATTCTGTTTTTTTTTTGTTTCCCCCCCCCCCCCCCTCGTTCTTTTCTTCTCCGCTCCACCCAAGGCCCCTGGATAAGTTCCCGACTTCTAGATCAGAAACTTAGTTAGAAATCTTCTTCATCCTCTGTGACTACAAACAGCAGATGAAAGTTTGCATATTATATGGATTAGTCATTAAAAAAAATTCTCTTTATTTTTATTCTTTTCTTCTCTTCGCTTTCCCTATTTCCTCCTTCTTTTTTCTTTTTCCCCCACCCTTTGGACAAGGGATGTCGCTTGGAGAACACAATGGGTTGTACTACAGCATCAGATATTGCTTGAATGACAATTAAAATTGCCACGATCAATGTCCAGGGCTTAAATTCCCCACAAAGCAGAATATACTATATAATTTCTTGAGGAAGGAAAGAATCCAGATTTGTTGTCTCCAAGAAACTCATTGGAGATTGATAGATAAACAATTTATGAAATCTTAGTCCTTCCCTACGGTAATAAGTGCCTCACTTCAACATAAAAAAAAAGAGGAGTGGCGGTGATGTTCGCATGGGACCTCTCAATTAACGTCCTATTCAAAGAGGTTGATGTCGAAGCCAGATATATTATACTAATAGTGGAAATAAATAACAAGATATACACCCTCATAAATCTATATGCACCAAATGATACCCCTATTACATTTCTTAGAAAGATCTTTAAAAGAATACATAGGATTAAACAGGGAGCTTTGATAATTTTGGGAGACTATAATTGTGTAGCTGATTCCCAATTGGATAAATCTCCAGGAGGATCGGGGCAATATGGTAGGAGAGTAAAGAATACCTCTGCAAAGCTTACCCGCCTAATGCAAAATTATATGCTAATGGACACATGGAGGATTATCCATCCAGAAGAGAGAGACTTCACCTTCTTCTCCCGAACTCACCTGCAGTATTCCAGAATAGATTACATACTAACAAGTAGGACAATGTTACATAACATCAAAAAGATAGAAATGAAAGACTATTTATGGTCGGATCATAATACTATAATAATGGAAGTCGAGGATGGCTATAATTTAATCAGATCAGATTGGAGACTGAACGATTCATTACTGAATAGTAACCAATATAACACACAAATTATTGAAGTGACGCAATGTTTCTTTAGGGAGAACAGAGGGTAAGTCACTCCAACACTAACGTGGTGCGCGTACAAAAGTGTGATTAGAGGCCATTTGATTAAGATTGGATCCCATAAAAAAAAAAACAGAACCCCAAATGTGGAAGAGCTGAACTTAAAATTAAATGCAGGCGACGTTTCAACCCTCACAGGTTTTCTTCAAGCCTTCCAAAATTCGATCCGCCTCCTGGTCAGTGAATGCAAAAGCGCTACACGTCTGAGTTAATTTCTCCATCTCTATAAATATCAATTCCAATCTGGACTCTGTGCAGGATTCAATAATCGCGGGAGACACAGCAATGTATCAAAAATAGATAGATTCAAATCCGCACAACAATGATCCTGGTGCCGAGGTACAAAGAAGTCACCCAAGTCCTCAAATGTAATAAAGAAGATACACGACCCAGCACTCAGTGAATGAAGTGGGAGTTTAATTCAAACGCAGGGGACGTTTCAACCATCACGGTTTTCTTCAAGCCTAGCGTGGGGTGTTTCACAAAGCTTTATATATAGTGTGCATTCAATTGATCAACATGATAAACAAATAAGTGAGACATTAACAATCAATATACAATCAATGATTCAATAAGTGATATTACAGTGATCATTTATATATGAATAAAGTATAATTAGAATACAAAATAATAGGAACAATCTATTTATGAAAAAAGCAAAAATATATCAAGTGAAGTATAATTAAAAAAGGTATCATTAGGTAAAGGGGGCTCACATTAGTATTTAAATTCAATCATCGTCATATATTAGGTCCCCTTAGTTAACCTATAGTAATATATATATCCTAAAGTGTATAGTACAGTGAACGAACCATCATGTTCTCATAAATTCTATGTGACAAAAAAGAATTTCATATGTATATATCTTTCTTAGATTGATGGTTAATATAGTGACCCTCTTATAAGGTGGACAGACTCGCTTGTGTCTGTAAGAAATAATTATTCCTTATATTGAAAAAAACTTTATACATTGTAAACTTAGATATTCAAAGTATTTTCTTTTTAGGTGATATAAAAAGTATTAGGTGATATAAAAAATATGTGCATAATTAAGAACACCACAAATGCATTCTTAACTTAATGCATTTAAAATTAATGCGAGCTTAAAATTAGACATACTAAATAAACAGAATAAAAAAAACCCTACCCAAGTAAATACCCTAGAGATTGAAAGATTGGAGAATATGATTAAAGAGAGTATGGTTTTAAGAGTAAATAAAAATCTATAATTTCTTAAGATGAAATATTACTATAAAGGCAATAAAGTGGATAAATTATTGACAAATACATTGAAAACAGAGAAACAAAGAAGGGTCATAACGAAAATACAAAAAGACGGGAAAATAATAATGGACCCGGGAAAAATAGGGGATATCTTCAAAGAATATTACTCCAGTCTATACAACCTAGATGAAAAACCAACAGAAGACTTAATAAAAAATTATCTTGAATCATTAGATTTGCCAAAATGGTCTAGAGACCAGCTGACGATCATAAATGGTCCTATCTCTATGGAGGAAGTTAAAGCAGAGATTTCAAAACTTAAGGGTAGTAAGACCCCTGGCCCAGACGGATTTTGTAACAAGTTCTACAAATTGATGGAGGAACATGTGATAAGATGCTTAATAGAAGCATTCAATTGGATTATAAAAACGGGGGAGACCCCAGAGGAAATGCTCTCAGCAAACATTGTCCCTATAGAGAAACCAGGGAAAGATCCCCTGTATGTCAATAATTATATACCAATCTCATTACTAAATGTTGACATAAAGATCTACGCGGGGATATGGGCTAATAGAATAAAAAGGGTCATATCATCCTTAATCTACCCAGATCAGGTAGGATTTATTCCGGAGAGACTCTCTACTAACAACATTCGAAGTATAATTGATATACTAGGTTCCTGTCAAAAAAAGAAATGCCCAATGATGATGATAGCCTTGAATGCAGAAAAGGCATTTGATTGGGTAAGCTGGCCTTTTATGAAGCAGGTACTGAGGGCATTCGGTTTCGAAGGACCAATTGTGAAGGCAATTATGGCCCTGTACTCCTATCCCTCAGCTAGAGTAAAAAGTATGGGCATTCGGTCAGAAAATTTCAGAATATCCAAAGGGACACGTCAGGGTTGCCCTTTATTTAGGAAATATTAAATTAAATATGTATGCGGACGATGTACTAATAACTGTAGAAAATCCGACCGTTTCAATTACGTCAGTTATGGAAGAGATCGATAGATATAGTAGAGTTTCCAATTATAAACTAAATCTGGACAAATCAGTGGCAATGGCAAAATATCTAAATCATCAAAGCAAATATTTTCTGGCCCATAAATATGGCTTCGTCTGGGCAAAAGACTATATTGAATATTTTGGGATAAAAATAACATCAGATCCATCAAAAATAGTAGAGCAGAATTTTCTCCCACTGATGAAACAAACTAATAAAAATCTGAATGATTGGAAAAACAAAGAAGTTTCTTTGTGGGGAAGGATTAATGTCCTAAAAGCCTATGTAATACCTAAGTGGACATATTTATTCAGAATGATCCCTTTGAATATTCCTAAGGTCTGGATTAAAATGGTCCAAGATTCTTTTTCAAGATACATTTGGAAAAGGAAAAAACCACGTATAAACAAAAGTATAATTTACCTACTTCCAACTAAAGTCTAAACTTCATGAAGCGGCGATGCTTTCCCACTCCTTAATGACACAAAATTCCAATAATGTGGAAGAAAAATGGCACCAATTGGAAAGAGACTTGACAGGTTGTGAAAAGATCTTTCCGATATTCTGGATTACCAACAAAAAGAGATACTTGGACCGAAAGAAATGCGCCAGGTCATTGATCTTGGACCACATCTTGCATTTTTGACTAAAATTCAAAAAGAAAATAAAGGTACATAATTCCCTTTTGAAAAACCTCTCCATTCGTACTATAGAATATAATATTGATGACATTAATCTATCTAATTGGTTGGAGCATGGAATACATAAGATTGAAGACTTGTATGAGGAGAATAAAATTCTCTCCTTCTCAAAACTACTGTCGAAGTTTCATATAAACAATGAAGATTTCTTTTTATATATCAGAGTGATCCATTACTTAAAGACCAATACCCCTGTAAACAGTATTCCGATATATAAGAAAATAACAGACATGATTAAAAAAAAAGACTTTAAACAATTCTTGTCTAAAAGTAATCAAATAATAAATGAACTGGAGAAGACCGTCCAGTTACCAGTTATCCCTAAATGGGAATCCGATTTGAAATGGAATATTTCAAGGGAAGAATGGAATGGTCTAATGAGGCATATCTCTAAAGGAGTCCATTGTTTAAATCTAAGAGAAGGATTCTTCAAACTACTATATAGGTGGTATTATGTCCCCAGTTATCTGGCAAAGATATATACAGACCAAAATAATAACTGTTGGAGGTGCGGAGATCCGGATGGGGATTTGATGCATATCTTCTGGGGATGTAAAAAACTTGATATCTTCTGGAAGGAAATATTTAGAAACATTAATGTAAAATGTGGTCTAAAACTACCAACTTCTCCAGAAATAGCCTTGCTCCATCTTAACCTAAACGATTTGTCCACTTCAAACAGATGGACCATAGTGCATATCCTTTTAGCAGCAAAATTAATGATAACCAGGAACTGGAAATCTCCCATGATTCCTAACTGGGATTCCCTGAAAGCCCAAGTGATGTCTCATCTTAAGATGGAAAAAGGCATTGCTCTATACCATAGCCATTCGGTAAAAAAGTCAGAGATGTGGACAAACTGCATTAAGAAAATGGCCTAAAGAATATATAGTTTTTGTAAATGTAATTGTGAACCAACTTAGGGCCATACAGTAATAGCGACATTCCTTCTTTTCTTTTCTTTTCTTTCTTCCTTTCCTTTCCTTTTTTTTTTTGGTGCGTATATAATCCATGTAATTTTTTAGAAAGCCCCTCTGGTCGATAAGGGACAGTATTCGGCCTAGAGTGGCAGATCCCCAGGCTGGCCCCAGATAATTGTTGGGTTTAACCAGGGGAGGGTTGGGGGATGGGTTAGGAGGTTCACTATAAAGTTTTGAAATTATACCAACCATATACAACATTTTTAGGGTTAAATGTATAGCTAGGAGGGGAATAAAGGGGAGAGGTTTCACAACGATTTTGTAAAAAGAATCCCTCTGAAGTTAATTAATATTAATATGAAACAGCCATAGGATGATATGCAATCAAAGGAGTACTGACAATAAAAATAAAAACTGTCACTCCAAAGATGAAATTCTGATGGCTGAGAAAAAAAAAAAAAAGGACATATTGGGGTAGGTACAATCCTCCCCATTATTTTGTAGTGTTGTTTGTGGGATAAAACAGGCATTTTTTATTTACTGCTCACTGCTAATGACATTAACAGGTGCGGTACTATCTTTACTGCTTCTGTTAAAAAAATGACCACAGCCGCTAAAATCCTCCAGGAGTTTTAGCGGAGCTGGTAAAAATTGGGTCACCATGAAATGAAATATAAGAGCCCCCACTAGAGCCATGGACAGGCTCTATGCCTGTGACCCCAATTAAAAAAAAAAAGACCCTCCTGGGCTTTGGGCTATTGTCATGCCCCAAACCCCAATTAAAGTACAATTATTGCCCCCTGAGGGCTGGGATCTGGTTCTATGCCCCAAGCCCCAAATAAACTGAAATGATTGCCTTCTTTAAATAAAAATAAAAACTCCCCCCCAAACCCAGCCAAAAACACCTGGCACATTAAATAAATAAACAAATACATTGAATGAGGTCCCTACCTAACCCCCTACCTCTACCTTGTCCAGGTAGGAGGTAGGTGAGGGTGATCTTAAATAGAACATCACAACCTCAAACCCGGGCAGGGGTGTTTTAATAAGAAACATAACGCGGGGTGCTATATTCATAATTTTTTAATGGAAGCAGTGAAGGTTGCTCTCATGAAACTAGTGTTTTTATTTTTTTGGGTGGGGGGGAATGCTAGGGGAATAAGGAATAATGGTGTTGCATGCTAAACACCATTATTCATTATACAGTACCAGTGCATTAATGCACGGTATTTCTGTGGTTCCCATTGCAGTTGAATCACACGTTATTCTTTAAGAAATAACATGTGATATTCAAACTTTAACTTTTACCAGCCATAACAACTGGCATGGAATCTACCCCAATAACTGATATAATTTTTGGGCAAAAGAACAAATAGAAATCCACCCAAGTAATTTCTATACATGGAATTCTTTGCATACATTTACAGCAGTTATTATCTTCATAGCAAAGTCATTGGCTTTTTGTCATTGCACATAATTCACAGGCAAAATATATTGTTGATTATATTATGCATCAATGCAATCTTTTATACAGCAAGACCACTTTACATAAATACGTGTTGTATAGTTTGATGGGGTAAGCAGCATACATTTCATTTCTGAACATATATTTTTTTTTTTTGAAGAATCAAGAAAACTAGTTCAAAGGCTCTTGAAAAGACTTTCTGCGGAACACAGATGGAGATCCCAAGTGACCTCAGGTAAACCGTTTAGATCTCTTTAAACTTAAAGATCAACTAGACAATAGAAAGATACCTTGATTCTTTTATAGAAGCAAACGTTACTTAAAGGAGATTTTTTAATTTTGAGAAAGCTTTTCGTCCTTTTTAAGTGATTTTCTATTTATTTTACATTATTAACTCTGTATTTTTAAACTAGAAACAAACCACAAGATATTTGAAACAAATCAAACGTTTATCGTTTGCCCCATAACAGCAATGTATATTGAAATGGCACCATTTAAAAGATGATCAGACATGTTCTTGATTTAAATTTGTATATTTAAAATGATTATTTTTTTTAAATCAAATGTATGTAGAGTATAGTATAAAAGCTATTATTATATGGTCCAGTTGAAAATGACGGTGGCCCAAGTATTGGGATACAATGGGAAATACTTGGCCGCATCCATGCTTTGATGGAAAGCATGGAGGCTTATGTGTTTGCCAATCATCACTTACCATTATTAATCAGAAACCTTTGCTTTTTACTAAAAAAAAAGGCCCCCTCTATTACCGTATTTGCTCGAATATAAGATGACCCTGATTATAAGACGACCCCCAAACTTTCAATATTCCTTTAGGAAAAAAACTAAAAGCCTGAATATAAGACTACCATTACTTTTATGTGCCAATGCTGCACCTACCCCCAGACTTGCCCAATGCTCCCCCCCCCCAGACTTGCCCAATGCTGGCTCTCCCCCTCCTTCCCCCAATGCTGACTCTCTCCCCCCTCCTCCCCCAATGCTGGAGCTCTCCCCGTCCCTCCCCCCAATATTGCCTCTCTCTCCCCACTCCTATGCCTATCTTTCCCCACTCTGTTGCCTCTCTCTCCCTAAAGTTGCTTCTATCTCCCTCCCTCTTCTCTCTCCCCCCCCTCCCTTGCCTCCCTCCTTCCCCTCCCTTGTCTCCCTCCTTCCCCCCAACATTGCCTCTCTCCCTGGTAGCTAGTGGGAGCAGCTGGGGGGATGTCTGCACGATATGTAGAGACATCCTCGATTCTGCCCCACACTTCCGTCTATTATGACAGACAGCTGTCCGTCATAATATATGGAAGTGCTGGGCAGCAGTGGAGGATGTCTGCACGTATGTGCAGACATCCACCAGCTGCCCCAATTTCCCTGGTGGATAGTGGCAGCAGCTGGCACTTGTTTGGTTCATGTCATTGCACTAGTGCCTATTCATCTCTGTATCTGGGTTGAATTCTGGTCTGTGGCCTCCTGGGACTCACAAGAACATATATTAGAACACAATGTTTTTCTGGGAGGCTCGGGAGATGAGATGAGAATATAATATTCAGCACATCAAAATGCAACCCAATCAACCAGTCACAATCACTATTGAGCACTCTACAAGGAAAGTATACACAAAATTTGCACATATCAATTCTTTAGATTTTAGTTGGAGAAATGAATAATAAAGTGTAGACAAATGAAAGTAAACACATTTTAAACATAAAAATAATCCTATACAATTATATTAATGTTATTTATTATAATAGTATATTTACAGTATGAAAATCCTTTTTCCATTTTAATTTAAAATATTTAATACAATTTTATTTTATTAGATATTTTATTAATGTATCATTTCATTTTTTTTATTTTAGTATTGTTAACGATTTTTATTTTATTACACTTCAGCCCTTTCTGGGGCCATTTCAGCAGGACTTTGTGTACTTCGTCTATAGCTGAAATTCTCCCATTGACTTATATAAGGGATTATACGAGGGATTCAGCTATATTCGTAATAGTCCTGAAATGGCCCCAAAATAATCTGTCTATCGAGGGGGGGAGGGGGGGATATCCTAGGGAGGATCAATGCTAGCACTTCAGTTTGGTACATTTCAGCTGATTTTGTCAGATTTTGCGGTTGAGCGATATTGGTGAGGGAATGCCTAGGTTTTCTTAACTGCAGACGAATTCAAGGCACCTCAAAGTTACTTGAGTAGCACACAGTGTGGGGGTTCTCATCCAATCGTTGCGCTGGTCATACGTCCGAACTTTGAGGGCACGATTTCGGATCTGAAAATCAGAACTACACTAGTAGACCCTTAAATGTAGAGGCTCCTGCAAATTATTTTCAAATGAAAACTACAGGAAAACTTTTTTTTTTATAAACTGTCAGCAAATTCGATGAAGCAATACAGCATTATAGAATCATGTGGATATGCATATAAACATTATTTAACATAAGAAATAACATTCTACAAATAAAATAACACACCTGTGCCAATCTTACCATCTAAATTATAAAGAATACCACTTGGAACATGATAAAATTACAATCAAGTGCAAATGCATATAAACATTATATAACATTAAAAATAACATGCTATGCATAAAATAAAATAACTGTTGGATATTAATAACCATAAAAATATGAATATGCTTTATTCATTATGAGTAGTGTTGAGCGAACCCGAACCGCACTGTTTGGGTTCGTACCGAACATTACGGTGTTCGTACCCCGAACCCGAACATTTCACTGTATGTTCGGGTTGGAGTTCGAGGTTCGGCTATAAACCGAAAGTCTTTAAACCGAAAGTCATTCGGTTTATAGACTTTTGGTTTATAGAATAGCAATAGCATTACATGTATTCCATAAACCGAAAGTCTATAAACCGAACGACATTCGGTTTATAGACTTTCGATTTATAGAATACATGTAATGCTATTGGCTATTCTATAAACAGAAAGTCTATAAACCGAACGTCGTTCGGTTTATAGACTTTCGGCTTATAGAATACATGTAATGCTAATGGGTTTCTATAAACCGAACTAGAGTCCCCATTCATAATAATTTCTCATAGTCCTGTGTTCTCCCCAGAAGAAGAGAGACTCAGCCCTTTTCTAAAATATTCCCATCTCCCACTTGTTAATTTAAATGAGGTGATGTTATGATGTATAGCTTTACCTGGATTGTTAGTATAATGTAAGAAAATATATATATACGTTGAACTGAATAGTATTTTTAATACAGTTTCAAATTAGAGTAAATATTCTTATCAATATTCTTATTCTTATCATTCCATATTAGATTAAGACTCATGATAAAATGTATACTACACTAATAAAACAATAAAAACAATATTCTAATTAATATGTAGGATACTTTACATATTTATGGGTGAAAGTGTGATATATAATTATAGATTTTAATGAGTGAATTGAACCAACTAGGTATGTTTATATTAACGCTTATTTAAATCTAATCTCCAAATAATCTCAGAGTCTGTGTCTGAGTCGGTCAATTTGGGTGGGCTAGCAAGCTGAATTCCAGCCCCCCTTCTCCTCTTATATGCACCCCAATGACCCCCTTAGCTGTTCAGGCCTGTACTCTGAACATCTCCAGCACTCTTATCAGTAACAGATTTGGTTTCAGATAACAGAGTTAGGAATGTGGAAGACTTTCTTTTGTCCTCAGAGACACAGAATAAGATTTGAACAGACATAAGTATGCTAAAAAAAACTGCTTCTGGCATCCATCTTGTTATCCTGGGCTTATGCTTTATTTATATATATCAGTCTCGACATTACTGTTCAATCCCTCTGACATAACACAGCAATACAGACCCTGCACCTACAATTTTACAATCGAATTAACAAGCAGGGTACTGGTTTGAAAGACCTAAAATAAGATTCATGAGGATACCTTCTGTTATAGCTGTAACGTCCAGCAGATAGTTTTCAGTGGGGTAACTTTGATTCACTAATCTGCTAAAGTTGGCCACAGATAAATGTTGTTTAGAATTTATTTCCTTGTGTGCACTCCTACAACACATGTTAAATCCCAGAACGCCTAGCACACAACTGCATGCACAGTATCCAGGATATGTAAAGTTTTCTACTGTAAGGTATTGATGTACAGACAGCTAGGGTTTGCTCCCAGCTGGTATTTTGCCATTTGAGTCCAATATTAAGTTTATGCAGGCAATATCAATGCTACTATTTTTGTTTTTTTTAAATCTGAAAAAAAGGGACAACCCTACTGATAGCTTACAGTTCGATTCCAAAAGGTTATTACTGAATAACTTAATGTATACAATATGACACGCACAATATACACAAGAAAAGTAATCTTTAACACCTTGCCGACACAGTAAGTGCTTGTCCGTCCTGTGTCAAAACGAGCGCTGAAAGCGGAGTTTTTCTGCTCTCAGTGCTCAAGCGGTATTGTAACGATGCTTCCGTATGGAAGCATCGTACAATACTGAAAAAAATGCCCGTCGGCATTTTGATCGCTCTGGAGAACGATTGAAATGCCGGTTTTAAAGGCACAGTGCCTTTAAAACGCTGGCATTTAAAAACGAGCATAGGAAGAGAATTTGATCTCTTCCTATGCTCTGTAAGTGCTGCTGATTGCCTCGCAAGTCGAAGCAATCAGTAACACTAAAAAAAAAATGCACGATCTTGGTCACTGTGTGACCAATATATTACAGTACTGGAATTTATTACAGTACTACAAAGGCTCTTCTAAGAGTTATTAACCCTTACTTTGCCGTTGATCACTGCTTACGCAATGATATTGACGCCAAATAATTTTTTATCTGTCTGCATATTTTTTTTTTTTTACCCGCTAGGGGATTACGTGTAAAGTAAAAATATTTTAGATTTTTTTTTTAAGCTGTCTGAGCGCATAGTGATCAGTAACAGCGAATTAGTGGCAAAGGCGGTTTGGTGACTGCTCAAATAAGCTCACCATTCGCCCTGGTCAGATCAAAATTGGTCTGCCTCCCTCTCCTCACTTACATTTTTGTGACGGAAAGAGACAGATCAGTATTAGTCATATAAAATAACATTTAATAAAATTGTCAGGTTTTATGAAAGCCATTCACTGTGTATTAACCCCTTCCCTGCCATTCATCACTGTATAAGCAGTAACCTTGCACAGCAACAGTATGTTTTGCTGTCTGCACTGTTTTATGGATTAATTTATTTGTACTGTTATGTATTACAGTAATAGATAGGCTCTTCTAAGAGCTATTAACCCCTTCTTTGCTCCAGATCACTGCTTAGGCACTGATTCTGATGCCGCGGAAATATATGGCTTTGTGGGGTAGAATACACTTTCTGGCTTCAAAAATGTCCCAAATGGGACATGGGCGCAGGTTTTCTGAATGTCAGAATTCCAAGTTGGAAAAACAAAATGCGCACCCCCTAAATGTGGCCTTTTAGCCCCAAAACAAACCAACAAACTTATACATGGGTTGTATCCCTGTACTCAGGAGATGTTGCTGAACACACATTGAGGTGTTATTTGGAAATACCCCTTCACATTTTAAGGTAATGTTTACCTAAATTGTAATCTATGTGAAAAATGTAAAAAAAAAAAAAAAGTTTCCTGCAAACTTTGGCAAAGGTTGGTGGTAAAATGGCTACATGAAATGTGTCAAAATACCCCAAGTTAAATGCCCTAAGTGGTCTAGTTTTCAAAAATATGTACATGTTGGGGGTCATTCATGGATTTAGTACAGATATCAGTGTTACAATGTCACTATCGCTAATTTTGAAAAAAAGGATTTTAAAATAGCTTTGCACTACTTATGGTTCTGGCCCTGTAACATGAATAAAAAAAGCACAAAAACTTAAAACATGGGCTATTTCTGAACTCAGGACATATATTAGAAACTATTTAGCAGTGTTTTTTTGTTGTCTCTTGTACATGAGTATACGATTTTTCAAATAATTTTTTTTTTTGCTATATTTTATTATTTTTTTTTACATCAAATTATCTGCTATTATCAAAATAATGGTATCAAAAGAAAGCCCTTCTTATGACGATAAAAACGATATACAGTTTGTGTTGGTACACTAAATGAGACAGAAATAAATTACAGCAAGAAACAAACAGATCAGAAATGTTAAAACAGCCCAAAAAAGTCATGTCACTAAGAGGTACAGATGTACCTAAATCTCAACTTGTGACACTAAAAGATAATTGGAATCCCATGTTCAAAAGGGGACCAACTGTTTAATGTCTGTTTAAAAAAAAAAGAAAATTGCAAGTATCTCACACAACAAGTTTGATTTAAACTTTTGCATTTTCTCTGAGTGCTCTCTTATGTTGTGAGGTAAACAGCACCTGAAGACTACATATTTCAACAAAAAGAACAAAGCACAGATGGAGTGTCCTCAACTGATTTAAGTTGGCACTGTGTGCAGAATCCCAAATAAGCTTATTATTGGGGAGTTGCCAAGCACTGTACAATTACTTCTAGGTAGTTTAACACAATCCTAATTCTTAAACAACATAATGAAACATTAATGCAAGCACCGATATACACTTGGAATCAGTGAGAAAAAAAAAACATCAGGATTCCTGTTCTGCGTTTAAAAGAAAGTTAACTTTTAGATGCTTGGATGGTTGACGAAGACTATTTTATGTTTAAATTTTAATTTGCCCAGACAGTTGAGATAGCTAAAATATAAACTTGTGGAGCTGTCAAATCCACAATTCCCACTGATTCATGCATTTTTTATACATTCTTTTTTTCCAATTTTTCTTCAATCTGTTGATGCCAAAATAAGGTACACACTGGAAACTATATATATCTTTAGTTGATCTAACTGTAGAGAGGTTTTAGTCAAATCAAAGCATATGTTTTATTCCTCCTATAATGCTCTACAAGCAGGCCTATGTAATAGTTATAAATCCAATGATTGTGCCCAAACAGCTTGTAACAGTAAATATAGAAGGCTAGTTTTGTGTAAAAAAAAACTGTGCTCATTTTATTAGCAACTAACAATTATTTAAACTTTATTGACATGGGTGTTGATAGTCTACAATGCACTTGTTGATTTAGCCCTCCTTCCCCTCCATCCTCCCTCTTCCCTTCTCCCCACCTTTCACTCCTGACTTCTCTACCCCTCTTTAACTCTGAATTTTAAATATCCGGAAACCATCGACAAGCATCAAACGCTATTCCCTTTCTGTATTACCATATTTACAAATGCAATTAACAAGTACAAAATAGATATTACATTGTCGTGTCAAGAGACCCCCTCTGTCAGTTGGAATAAGCTCACATTCTTGTAAGGGAACCTGGGCTTTGTCTAGTCTAATGTTTACGGGCGGTTGAGGATTCATAGTTTTACTATACTCTTTGGGGTATGTTTTCACCCATTAGGCTTATCATCAGTCTGATATTGCATTTTAGTATTTTGTTCTATCTGAAGTAATGCTTGCGTATATACATCAAACAGTTTGTGGGAAAAAGTTGTTTGGGGAATACTAAGCCCTTTTTCCATCCTAATTTGATATGATAGTTGATTGGTCAAATTCAGTTTAAGGAAGGATTTACTGGTTCTCCATGCTCGGGCTATCGGTACTTTCGTTGCCACCAGACAGTGGATCACCACTATCTGATACTTGAATGGAACCCTGTTTTTTTTTTAGATGTAATAGGCCCGTTTCTGGTGTCCTCTCAATACTGTTGCTTGTCTTTTTTTTAATCCATTTATACGTCCACCTCCATCGAGGAACAACCATTTGGCATTTCCACCATACATGCAAAAACATTCCTCCCTTAGAACCAAATCTCCAGAATTTAGAGCACTGCTAGGGGTACATCCTTAGTTGGTACCCTATACCATTGGTTCGTAATTCTGAAATAATTTTCAACCAAATGTAAGCACCTTGACGTTTTGTTTCCTTGGATCATTGATTTAGACCACTCCTCCTCTGAAATTTGTGTTGCTAATTCTTTTTCCCATTTTATTCTGGACGAACTAGTTTTGGAACTTTTTTTGTTTCAATTTATGTTTATTTTCAATGTATGTGTAGTTTTATAGGATGTTTCTATGCACATTGTTTGTTTAGTGTTTAATTTTTTTAATATCTTTCTTTAATTAAATATATTCTTTCATAAATAATTATATGTCATATATTTGTATATGTGTTTATTTATGTATATTTATAGTATTGTATTTACTTGTAAAATATATTTTTTTATGTATACATATACACCGCTCAGTCATAACATTATGACCCACCTGCCTAATACTGTGTTGGTCCCCTTTTGAGGCCAAAACAGCACTGACGATGTTTGCAGCCAATCTGAGAGGTGGGGCTTCCATGAATCAGATTTGCTTGTCCAGCACATTAGATAGATGCTCGACTGGATTGAAATATGGTGGAATTTGAAAGTCAACACCTTGAAACTCATTGTTGTGTTCTTCAAGCCATTCCTTAACCATTTATGTTTTTTTGGCAGGGCACATTTTACTGCTAAAAGAAGCCAGTGGCATCAGGGAATACCATTTTAATTAAAGGGTGTACATGGTCTGCAACAATGCTTACATAGGTGTCACGTGTCAAAGTAACATGAATGGCAGGACCCAAGGTCTCCCAGCAGAACATTGCCTCCACAGGCTTGCCACCTGTCAGTGGTCATAAAGTTATGGCTGATCGATGTATATGTATATTTAAAATATATATTTATATTTGTTGTTTTAATTATATTATTATTATTACTATTATTTTATATATATTATATTTTATAATTGAACTATATATTCCTTGCTGGAATGCCATCCCTTATAATGCTACTGTTTAGATTTTAACCTTTAAGGTTGGGACCATTGAAGTAGCTTTATAGAAAGCAATATCAGTTGTATATGTTCTTTATTGAGTAGAATACACATATATGTTAATTTTAATATCATATTAGAGTAGTAATCTGAGCAGATGATAATCACAATTCAATAGTTCACACATCAATGAAAGCTGCTCTGGTGAGATACTAATCAGAATTATACCTAAGCCTCATTACAAATAAAAAAAAGGCTGGATTTCTCTAATAGCAAGATATAAATACACTTATTTGTATGATTTTGTTGTAAATAATACCAGACTGGAACAATAGCTTTGGGGATAATGATTTTATGGGTTTGATTGTATTGCATGTAAATAGCAACATGAAATGACTAAACATAAACTAATTTGGTTTGCTACAAGCATTAACAATCACATTCAAATGGGAAGCCATAACATAATATTCATGCTTTCTACTACTGATTTATAAACTTCCGTTGAATATATGTAATTATAAAAATATGGTAATATTCATGACGCATGTATCCAAATTCTATTTTGCCAACATTTGAAAAAAAAACTACCATAGAAAGGAATGGGTAGGTGCCAATATAACCTCTGAAGATTTTAAAGGTTTAGTTGACTCTGTCACCTAAATCTTGTTTACACTTTGTATTAAGAAAAGACAGTGGACTCTGTACCATTTATCACAAGTTTTACAGAAAATGTTTCTATTGTAGTCTAATGTATACAGTTAAACATTGTAACAATCCTTTAAGAAGTTGCAAAAACCATAGTGCAGCATATCACATGAGAGAGACAAATCTGTGGACCAATAGTGCAAATTATGTTTCCTTTTTAAAAACGCTCCTTGTTATGGTCCCATGCAGTAGTGTATCTTCCACAAGGCAAACAAGGCCCTAGGGCGGCACTTTGCCAGAGGGAGTCACTTTGACAGAAGGAGTCACTTTGACAGAGGGTGTTAAATCACACTTATGGTGCTTGAAAGATTTTCGCTCCCTCCCCCACCACTCAGCAAGCTTTAGCTCCTTCAAGTTAATAGGGGTGATGGGGGCATGTAATGGGGGTGATGGGGCATTTAGTATGTGTGCAATGTGGGTGATGGGGCATGTAATGGGGTGATGGGACATGTCTTGGATGTGCAACGTGGGTGATGGGGCATGTCATAGGTGAGCTGCCTAGGGCAGCACAAAACCAAGATACACCACTGGTCCCATGTACATGCCTGTGGCATGATTTGAACCCACAGTTACCATCTTGTGGATCTGGCAACTTAGCCATGACACCACATCCTTTCTGCAGCTTCACATCTGATGACCAGGTTGTGTGTTTTCACTAACTGTGCAGTTGCAGTGTAATTGTTAATCACATGGTACTGTTCTCATGACATCGTTTACCACTGGCATTGCTGCAGCTGTACTGCCTGCTATGTAATCCCTTTGAAGCATGCTTCGTCAATATGGCTATGCCCTCTGGTGGTCTGCCCCTAGAAGCAGCCAAGCAACATTTCAATGTTAAAAAAAAAAAAAAAAAAGATTTAATTAGCTTAAAACTAGAATTATGTTAGATTAGCCTATAGGGTTAAAATTAAATAATTTCTAGCATAAGTTGGTGTTAAATTTAGTGTTAGGGTTAAATTTAGCGTTGGGGTTGGGGTCAATAGGTCAATGTATAAGAAAAAAACACTATTTTTGGTTTTTGCCCCATAACTCGCAAAAAAATACCGAAAAATATGGAAACATGCATATTTCTGAACTTGGGACAACATTTAGAAACTATTTGGATAGGTTCTTTTTTTAATGATTGTATTTGTGTAAATTATATTTTAGTTAGAAAAAGTGTTTTTTTACATTTTTTCATAATATTTTATGATTTTTTTTGTAGTAAATTATAAGATATGATGAACATAATGTTATCTAATGAAAGCCCTTCTTATGATGACAAAAACAACATATACTTTGTGTGGTTACAATATGTGAGAGAGAGGAAAATTACAGCTAACCACAAACATCCCATTGTCACCAAGGGAAAGTCAAGTTCAAAATGTCTTGCCACTAAGGGGTTATACATGTCATTTTCTGATCAGCCTTGCCCTTGGATGGTCTCTTGTATCCTGATCCAGAGTGTTTAGCCTGTGTTTTCCTGTTTTGACCTTGCTTTGGTTTTTGTTTAGTTTGACTTCCTTGCACAGCTTGCACCTGTATTTTCTGCTGTGCTCTGACCTTGGATTCTATTTTTGATCATTCTCCTCTCTTAATACATGAAGGGAATCAACACAGTAAAGGAGGAGAGTATATTTAAAAGAAGGAAAAACTACCACAACTAACCTTTAAGGACATAACCTTAAATTAGAGTGGCAAAGATTTAAAAGTAATATCATGAAGTATTATTTTACTGAGAGAGTGGTGGATGTCTCGAATATCCTTCCAGTGGAAGTGGTGGAGCTAAACACAGTGAAAGAGCTTAAGCATGTGTGGAGTAGGCACAAGGCTATCCTATATATAATATAGGGAACCAGGGACTAAAAAAAGAATTTAGAAAACTGGGCAGACTAGATGGACTGAATGGTTCTTATCTGCTGACATATTCTGTTTCTTTTTTAAATACTTCTTCATTAAATTTTGAACATTATATTTTGCCATGAATATTCATCCTAAAGCAAGTAAATATAGCTATTACTCATATAATTTTCCTCTCAGATATGTTTTAATTGTTAACAAGCTCACATTTCGGTAATTCAGATTTTACCGTCTGTTATATAATCCAATGGATGGAAAAAAGAAAAATTTAAATGAACAATAAAATACGTGGTACAAACTTTCACCAATGCATAGAAACAAACACACTTATTTATGTTTAGAGACATTTATTACAGTGTAGGACCAGGGGGCGACTACGCTGCAGAGGGTAGGAGACGAGGAAAAAAACATGTTATTTTGCTCCAGCTGGTATAGGGATTACTTGAGGTTCTGGATGGACTCATGGCTGCCTGCATCCTGGTGCTCAACCCCTGGGTAAAAATAGTTGGAGGGTAAAGAAATTCACCCCAGTTCTTAGAAGTTTTCCTTATACCTTTTTGGCCCCATCTCTGCTCCAGGGTTCCGCTTCTGCGTGTAACTGCATGTCATGGTACATGGCAATAACTGTAAATAGCATATTAACATTGCATAACAGTTATCTTTGATTCCAACCCTAATCATATACCCTAACCTAAATGTCACCGAAACCCTAGATCTAATGTTTGATTTCTTGTTTTTTGTGTGTCTAATGTTGCTGACTGCAGTCTAGCAACAGTAATAGACCACAAGATGTGTGGATTGGTCACTTCTGAATCACTTGCCTGCAAAAGGGTAGAGTCTTATCGGAATGCCATTCCAATACCAAACCCGTTTTTGCTCCATGGACCAATCGTGGTGCACTTAAACACCAGGTTTCTTTGAGGCATTATAGCAGCACTGCCATTTGAATGTCAGTGGGTAGTTAAAGGGTTAAAATAAGAACTATTTGTGCTGACTATTTCAGGTACTAGTAACAAAACAATGGATTTTTGTATTTATTTTTTCGCTTGAAGCGAACTTTTTACTTCTTCTAAACTTTGCTACTAATTTAAAAACATTTTTAAAAAGTAGATATAATTTGTACCTGTGCTACAGTTCTGGACCCAGGAGTTTTTAAGTGTCCGCATGGTTTATTTATAAAAGATATTATGCACACCATATATCAAGTATTTAGATCTTTTCAGAGTTTCATTTTAAAGATTCCTGATTATACCAAATGCTGAAAAAAGGAAAGACTGTCAAAAATCAATAAAAATAGCAAAATTATGATTTAAAATGCAAGGCTCCTTGAAAGCACACTGGATGCAAGGTTACAACATTAAGGAGCCAATATACTGTCCATATACATCCCAAACCAGAGTGTTCTAGGTCCAAGGATAAAAGGAAAGTAGAATACATTAATACAATAAAAAATCAATAATTCAGACTTCCAAGCTGAACTAGTGGAGTTTGACAGACCAGATCAGATGTGTACACCAGAGAATTTAAGCTGATCCCTAGTGTTTACAAAGAGGCGTAGAAATGAGAATGAATCTTGTACAATACAGAAAGATGCTAACAGAGTGATTTGCAAAAGAAAATACAGGGCAGAAAAAGTTTGGAGATGAGACAGTCAGAGACATTTAGGACTGTGCAAAAGAGTAGAAACACTGCAAATGGCAGAACAGAGAAAATAAGGAAAAGGATTATGGAAGAGAAAGATGTTATGTAGACAGAGGGTAAATTATTTATTGTGACGACTGAGCACAGACACAAAAAAAGGAGAGCAAAAATTTGCCAATTCATAACATTGATTTATTCTATGTGTTTGTTTCTGTACACTTTTGCATTATATATCTCTGCTATAAACTAGCAAATACACTTTTTGTGGGCAGAATCTTTGTTAGAATTATGTCACTTCTAATTTGTCGTGCAAATTTCTAATTGCAATTTTCTGTCAGTCTATGTGGTATAATCATTATTTTTAATTACTATGTGTAAACTATTTATTATTAACATACAATGATGATAATAAATATTTATAGCAGAAAAAAATAGGTTATTCATCTGAGTGATAACATGCAAAGTACTAAACAGATGGAAATTGCCTTAACAAGAAAACACACAAATTCTGTTTAAACAGAGAACTGTTGCAGATTTAATTATTCATAGACACAGGATGGTTTAGGAGAGAAGAGATACAAAAAAGAGAGGTGTATTGATAACCAAAATGGTCCTGACAACTCCAGATACCACTCTATGTATTTCCCTTTTGAGTATTCCTGAGACATCAGGACAGTGGAAGACTTTACAATGGCTATTAAAGGGTGAAACAACTTATGATGGGAATTCTTTGGCAAAACTCTATATATTTCTTTATCTACAATCTTTACACCATGATATAACCGACAAGTAACTCACAGTACATTAAAAATAAAAATAAAGTGCTTTTTTATAACATTGTTACTCTGGTGAAGAACTGAATACTTAGTTGTATAGTAGTTTACATTGAAAAAAGACATGCTATTCCTTGTTTACTGCTGTATATAAAGGCAAAAAAAACCACAATTTTCAGCAATTTCTAATTCTGCTTTCAGTGGGGGGGAAAAAAACCTCCTTGGCTCCACAAGCTTTAAATTAATAGTAATGCCTATACTAACATACATAACATAACGTATGTTCTGTTTCATAAAAAAAAAAAAAACATCTTGGCTCCTTTTAATGGCATCTAATGTATTTGCTAGCACCACCTCCTCTGGCAGTGAATTCCATACCTTTCTTGTCCTTACCATAAAAAATTCCTTCTGCTGTCATAGACTAAATCTGCTTTTTTCAAGTCTTAGTGGGTGACCTCTTGTCCTCTGTACTGTTCATTTAATGAATTGGTCATTGGAGAACCCTTTGTATGGACCCTGTACATATTTATTATAAATATGCCCTCTAAGACACCTTTTCTCTAGCATGTAGACATTTTGCTTTTTTAGCCTTTCTTCAAGTCTACTTTCCATTCATCCATTATTTTATATTGAACTACATATTCAATGGTATTGCCATGGACCAGTAAGGAGGAAGCATTATATCTTCCTCCCATGTGTGACCCTGCTTGTCCTATAATAAGAACCATGCTGATACATATGAGGGCTGGGCTTTATTTTTCTTGGCACCCTCGTTCTATTAACAGCCCTGGGAGACTTCCAAATTGCCTCTAATTTGATGCCCCATAAAAGCTTTCTGAACATTTCATTTCAGAAGTTGGAGCTATGCTGTTTGTATGATGCTAAAATGAGTCTGGCTATTATGGACTATATTTTTAACATGGTTTCATGCAGAGATAGCACTGGAAGTTGTTTGGGGACAGAGATGGCACTGTATGCTATTTGAGGACATAAACTTTACTGGCAAGCTGTCTGGAGAAAGAGATAGCACTGACAAGCTGTTGGGGGTAAAAGTGACACTGACATTCTGTGGGGTACAAGAGGGGGCCCATTTCTAAAGGCTTTGCCCGGGGCCAACTGAGGCCTTAAAGTAGTCCAGGGTGCAGTTGATGAATTGTTGAATTATTTTGCAGCCTAATTAGGTCATTCCAGGTATCCAGTCAATCGTTCAACTTTTAACTACATATTATACTATCTATGTATTGAAAATGCTCCTTGAACATTTATATTATGCAATCTTGTTTGCTCATCTTTTCCTGATTGTTTTTTCATCTGCCATGTGTATGTTGCATTTGCCAATTATATGGTACTGAGATATATAATCTTTCTTTATAATACCTCCTTGTGCTCTCCCCTTTTTCTCTTCCAGTGTGTATATATTAAAGAGTTGAAACATTTCTTGGTATTTTAACATGATTTTCCTTACTGGTCCCTTGAAATGAAAATAGGGTTTACATATTTTACACACCTCTAAACCCAGTTAAAGAGACGTGCTTTTGTTAGGAATTCAATTATAACAGGACCATAAAAGTTTAAGGCCTTGATCGATGAAGTAGCTGTACATTTTAAGCACAATAGAATTAGTTTAAATTATTGAGGCAAAAAGGTGGATGAACACGACCCTGAAAATTGAATGATGCTGAAAATTGCATCTCTACGTGTATTGTGGAAAACTCTGTTTGAGAACAGAAAACACAATTTCACTAGAATGTTGGCTTTAGCAGCTATGTCAGTCCACAATCCATATCACTGCAGGTAATGTCAATAACTAGAACATGTGTATGAGTAAAAGAGCAATTCTATGTTACAGTTTAGCTGTCGGTTTACAATGTTCCCATCCAAATTATCTCCCTAAGTCTCTTTTTGTTCCCCTAAGAAAAACAGAAACCGCAAGATTTATATAGATCCTGCAGAATGGATGTTTGTTTTGAATGTGTTTTAACAACCTTGGCTTTTCGGGTCACAGTTTCACTCTGTGATTAATAGTGTCCTAAGCCACTTAATACATTATTGATTTTTAATTCGATAAAAAGGATTTCTGTTGGCAAATCACATTATTTAAGAGTGGGTGAGGGTGACTGGACAGAAGAACATGTTCTGACACTTAAGCAAATGCTGTGAGAAGGTGAATCAGTGCAAGAGAAAGAATTAACTCTTCTAGCATTGGCTGGCATTTTAATGTTTGCCAACGGTTTGAATATAAAGTGTATAAAAGTATTTCCAGAGGTTTGTGTATAAAGGGCTACATAGAAACATAGAAACATAGAAACATAGAATGTGTCGGCAGATAAGAACCATTCGGTCCATCTAGTCTCCCCAATTTTTTTTTAGTCCCCCGTTCCCGGTCTTATAGCTAGGATGGCCTTGTGTCTATCCCACGCATGAATAAAATCCTTGACTGTGTTTACCTCTACCACTTCTGCTGAAAGGCTATTCCATACATCCATTACCCTCTCACTAAAGTAATACTTCCTGATATTACTTTTAAACCGTTGCCCCTCTAATTTAAGACTATGTCATCACCAAAATCGAAACATGATGTAGGCTTAAGGCCACTGTTAAATCTATGGAGCCCAATAGCATTGCAGGTATTTTTTTTATCTTTGCTCAGTCTGAGCCTGGATTTGCTCAATCAGAATACAGGTTTCTGAGTTGTATGGTTGCTAAATGCACAGCAGGCACCTGTCTGTGTGGGACATTCATAATTGGATGACAGGAACTGTTTGGATAGTTAAACGGACAATCTGAACTATTTCTTCAAAAAAATACAAATGTTGCCATTGCATCCATAGACTTAACTTTGGCCTCAAACCAATTATACTGACTGGTTGACAACCCTTGTACTACACTATATTGACAAAAATATTTGGACCATTACACCAACAGGGACTTTTTGACATTGCAATATAGACATTAAACTGTAGTTGGGAAATTTTGCCCATTCATTTAGTAGAGCATTTGTGAGGTTAGACACTCATGTTGGATGAGAAGGTCTGGCTCACAATCTCCTTTCTAGTTCATCCATAAGGTTTTTGTTGGGGTATGGTTCAGGGCTCTATGTGGACCAGTCAAGTTCCTTCACACCCAACTCATCCAATTATGTATTTATGGACTTTGATCTGTGCACTGGGATGCACTCATGCTGAAGGAGAAAAGGGCCTTCCCCAAATGGTTCCCACAAAGTTGGAAACACAGCATTGTCCAAAATGTCTTGCATGCTGAAACATTAATTTCCTTATTTAATCCAATAATACCACTTTGGTTGTAGAATATCTAGCAGGGATGCCTAGCGCTCTACAAATGCTATTGCAGCTTAAACGCTGATTAGTGTCAGAGAACCTCTGCCAAACACTCTTAGGCGGAGGACTTGCTCCCGCACTGTAAAGTGTCAGGAAGTATAAAAAAGGCGTAATCACCGCTATACATAACAAACCGTTGTGCCTTTTTATAAAATTCCTGACACTTTGCAGCGCAGGAGTTTTTAGTCAAAACCAGCAATGTGTTCTAAATTTGTCACCTTGTGTCTATGAATGCAAATAAACTACTTTCAATTGGGAATGGATCAAGCCACAAAGTGATGTCAAAACTGGAGACACCACAGGCATAATACTAATATATTATTCTCTCTAATGCATTTGCTTGCAATTCTGATAACATAATATATTGATCAATTTTTATAACTATTTATTATCTACATTCACAATTCAAAAAAAACAATATTTAGAATGATGGAGTGCCTTCAAATCTCATTAGAAACATTTCTTCCTGGACGGAACTTTTCAGAAACAATAGTATCTGCTGGAATCTCTCCAACGCGCAGCTTTTCCTTTTCATGGGCCACAACATCAGTTACATCAGAATCTATGACCTCTCATTGGAATGAACTACAAAGGATTCTCAAATGCTGGTGTTTCACATATTTCATCACCAGTTCTCAAGACAAAGTGCAGTCATGGGAAAAAGAAAGTACACCCTCTTTGAATCCTACGGTTTTACGTATCAGGATGTAATAACAATCATCTGTTCCTTAGCAGGTCTACAATTCGGTAAATACAACCTCAGATGAAAAACCACAGAAGACATATTCCACTGTGTTACAATTGGATTGGTGCTGCTAATCAAAATGCCCTTGATTAACTGCAAGTGAGACCACCTTCATAAAAGCTGAAGTTTTAGCAGTTTACTGGTCTGGAGCATTCAGGTGCATGTTAACAGAATACCAAGGCCATTTACAAGCAAGCGAGAAATATTATTCAAAAAAGGAAAATATTCAAGACAATTGCTAATCTTCCCAGGAGTGGGTGCCCTGGCCAATTCACCCCAAGGTCAGACTGTGCAAAGCTCAGAGAAATTGAGAAATTGAAAAAACCTAAGAGCTACATCTCAACCATGAGCACAATTAGAAAACGACTGAACAAGTATGGTTTGTGTTGGGAACTTTTGTTGGGAACCTGGAAACTTTGCAGTCATTGAGTAAACCATGAACTTATCTGTATGGCAAATTACTCTAGAGTCAAATGTGAAGCCATTTGTACAACAGCTAAAGCTTGGCCGAAAATTGGGTCATGCAACAGTGCAATGATCCCAAACACACCAGCAAATCTATAACACAATGGCTGAAAAAGAAAAGAATCAAAGTGTTGCAATGGCACAATGCAAGCCCAGACTTCAACTCTGAAATGCTGTGGTAGGACTTTAAGAGAGGGGTGCATAAACAAATGCCAGCAAACATCAACGAACTGAAGCAATGTTCTAAAGAAGAATGGGCCAAAATTCCTCCTCAATGAAGTGAGAGAATGATAAAGTCATACATAAAACAATTACTTCAAGTTATTTCTCATAAGGGTTGGTTCTACAGGCTGTTGAATCATAAGGTGTACTTAGTTTTTCACAATTAGCTTATCCATTTTGGCTTTATTATTGCTAAATAAATCATGACACAGTGCAATATGCCATGTGTTATTGTTCATCTGAGGTTGTATTTACCTAAATGTAAGACCTACTAAGGAACAGATAATTGTTATTAATCAAATAGTTATTAATCCAAATAGGGTATATTTTCCTTAGACTGTATAAGTAACTTCCTCCATAGTGCTATAATGCTCTCAGTCTTCAGCAACTTTTTATGGGATTATGAAGAAAGCATCTGTTGGTATCACCTTAAGTATGTGCCATTAGTACAATGTAGGATTTTGAGTTGTCTTAGTATACTGATTTTAGCTGCTCCAACCATTCTCCATAATAAAAAAAATACTTTGCCAAGTGCCCAGAGCCCCCTCCTAAATTGTCTCTGTGAACTGACCAGCACTAATTACATTTGAACTTTATTAACTTGTTTTCCTATTTCTCCAGTTTAACATTTAAATACAGCTTTCATGGGATAGATTGTGTTTTTTAACCTGTAAACATTACAAGAACAGAAATTCCAGACCATTTTGCTAAACCCCATCATGACAATTGATGTGCAGGGCAAATGTGAGCAGTTAGTGTCTGGCACATCATGTGGCTATACAAGCATGAGAAGTGATCACAAGTTGTTTCCTTTGCTTAGCAGGTGTAGCTGCAATACCTCAAAATCGAGGTATACGGCAACACCCAGATTTGCCGCCAGAGTGAAAAGTGATTGCTCTTTGCTCAAAAAGAGTGGCAGCATGTCATTTTAATATGGTGCTGGCCTGTTGTGGGAAAAGGCTTCAAGGTCCCTTCCATTGCTCTGGAAGTGTTGCAACATGGCAGTTCAAAAAAAAAAACAGACCTTTTTTTTTAAAAAAACTAAGATCTAGGGTTATAATTCGGGTTAGTGTTGGAGTTACAGTAAGATTAATGTTAGTGTTATTTTTAGGATTAAAGGTCAGGGTTAGGGTTGGGGTCAAAAGATCACTCAATACTCTACTTTAAATTATTGCCCTAGAATGTTCAGAAAACACCTGATAACATGTAAACATGGGCTTTTTCTAAATTTAAGTCAAATACAAGAATTTTTTTAGCATTTTTTTTTTAATTTGTGTCTGTAGACTTGTAAAAGGTTTTTCATGTAAAACATAGGAAAAGTGTTTTTTTTTTTCTTTTATGATTTTTTTGAATAATAAATTATGATATGGTTAAATAATGGTATATAAAGAAAGCCCCATTTGTGACAAAATAAAACCAGTATATCAAAATGGTGGGTACATTAGAAAATAGAAGAATATAGTTATACACAAACACTGCAGTAGTGTAACAGCCATTGTGCAGAATGACATACATTTTCTAGACATCTGTTTAGTAAGGGGTTAATATAATATTGGCAAATTATATGGTTTTCAGCTACATACATTTCAAGAAGATTTTGTTAATTAGTTACTTTATTAGAGTAAAGATTACAATTTGAGTATTTGTGCTATGTGCAACAGAAAAACAATTATAAAAAGCAATCTTGTTTTACTTCACTACACTTTTAATAAAAAGCACAAAAAAGAAATGTGCATCCAGACAGTGTAATTGTAAAAAATAATAATACATAAATGCATTAATCTAAAGAAGATTATTTATATAAATTACCTGTTTCTACATGATTTCAGTTCTGGTAGAGGGGTGATAAAAGGCCAGTGGAAACTGGATACACATGCATTCAGGCCTAACCCCTGTGCCATGTGTCTGGTTATGTATATAGTCTAGAGATGGGAATTTCAAACTTGAGGCCAAACTAGATGAGTTGGAAACAATGCAGCTGAACGGGATAATGTTTTTCAACTCAGCTACTGTGACCTTAAGTTTGAAATTCCTGTCTCAATTCCTTGCACTTCTCACTTTTTTTGGGAAGACCATTATTTGTCTTGTCTGTCTAATTCTGTACCTTATCTGTGAACATATCTGTCCTGCCTGTCTATTTGTGACTACCTATGATGACATTGTGTAGGCTGATGAAGTTGCAACATGGACCTCTAACTTCCCTTTTTCCCCTGGGACATCATTTGCCACCCTTACCCCGCCTATGTTAATAAAGTGATGTAACTATTGTACAGAAGACTGAAAAAGGAATGGACATCCAGTGTACTTTCCATATTAATATTTACATATAGTATCATAATCATTTATAAAACTATAACGTGTCAAAAAACTTCTATAGAGTTAGGTGAATCGGCTTGCATGAATGTTCCTATTAATAAGTGAGCAAGGCTTTGGTTTTTCTGATCATATTATTTGATCCAGGATTTATTGTGCATTTTAACTTCTAAGGGTATGTGGAAGATGCAGAAGAATAAAAGAATCAGGATACCACTTTTCTGTTTTTACCTTAATTTTATCAGTTCAATAAGATGTGTTTCTATGGCTAAAATGACCCATTTGTATTACAAAAATTGAGACCTTTTCTTTGTTATTTAAACCACCGCAGGCAAATCCAATGGAAGTTCATCAGAATTATGTGCAAAACCTGTTCCAGCTGGTGAACGGGAACAAAAAAAGTTTTTCTCCCATATTCTTTTGCTATATCCTTCCAAGTCATTATATTCTTTCCATTACATTCAGCTAATATAATGAAAAAATAAATGCTGGTGGTAGGATGCCAACATCTGGGATGGAAGTCATGAGCAATACCTGCATGTACTATGTCCATTATTGTTATTACTCATAGCTGCACACGTGAAAAGTCACAGGGCAGGGGAAATGTAGTGAGTGGCATGATGTAAGTACATTTGTTGAGACCATCTTTGAGAGCATGCAGCTCAAACTTGTAGTGTGATGTTAAAGATAATATGCAGAGACCACCAAAGTAATATAGAATTGGCACGGAAATCAGCCAATGTAGCCAGTTTTCATGCTGGCATTCTAGCAGTTGAACTCCTCCAGAGTTCGACTGCTGAAATGGTAGCCTCAGTCCTTCCCATATACTTCTACATTACAAAAATAGCCAAAGCCCTCCTGAAATGGCCTGAATTGTAATAAAAAAAGATACATTAATTTAATACATAAACATAAAGTAAATGAACATAAGATAATATCAAATATTTTTTATACAAATGGTAAAATGCTTTTATTAATGTAAATATACTAATAATATATACATAAATAACCCCTTAGCGACAAGACATTTTCACCTTGACTTTCCCTTGGTGACAATGGCTGTTTTGACATTTCTGGGGTATTTGTGTTTAGCTGCAATTTTCTTTTTTCTCAGATACTGTACCCACACAAATTATATGTTGTTTTTATCGTCATAAGAAGGGCTTTTGTTAGATACCATTATGTTCATCATATCTTATAATTTACTACAAAAAAAATCATAAAATATGATGAAAAAAATAAAAATAAAAATTTAGACAAATATAATCATTAAAAAAGACCCCGTCTAAATAGTTTCTAAATGTTGTCCCGAGTTCAGAAATATGCATGTTTCCATATTTTTCGGTATTTTTTTGCAAGTTATGAGGGCAAAAATAGTGTTTTTAGTTTTTTTCCTATATTGACCTTTTGACCCTAACCCGAACCCAAAATTTAACCTTAACACTAAATTTAACCCCAACTCTAACCCTTATGCTATCCCTTAATATATTTTCATTTTAATTTAATTTTAACCCTATCCCTTATGCCAAAAATTATTTAATTTTTACCCTATTGGCTAATCTAACTATATAACCAGTTTTTAGTTAATTAAATATTTATTTTACATTTTTTCCATTGCTATGCTACTTAACTACCACTAGGGGCAGTCAAGTAGCATATTCAGAGAGACGGAAGTGAAGTTACTTTCACTTCCGAAGCTCAAACCGCCAGAGGGCATAGCCATATTGACGGAGCATGCTGCTCCGTCAATATGGCTCCCACGATCACTCCGTGGGAGCCATATAGACCGAGGCAATAGACCAGCACCGTTAAAGCGGTTTTCGCGATCGTTGACCGCTTGATTCACCGCAGGACGTGCCAGACACGTCCTTTGTCGTTAAGGGAGTTTCTCCCAGGACGTGCCTGACACGTCCATTGTCGGCAAGGGGTTAATATACATAATGAATATATTCTATATGTATATACATAATTTTGTGTTTAAAATATGTTTAATTCTTCAACACTTCTCTATTCAATTCTCCAGCTAAAATCTGGAGACTTGAACTGCCCAAAATTCATCGACTTCCATTGATTTCAGCCCTACTTCGGGGGGACATGTTTAGTCATTAGTAAACTATCCTTCATTGACGCCATAGTACCTGAATATAACTATTAACTTATCTTCCTCTGCTGTACCTTGAATTATCTCAATGTTCCCTAACTGGCACACATGCCTTTAGGCTCAACACCCTGTTTTGAGTGATTGCTGCAACAGCAATCTTCCAATAAAATCATTTAATGACCCATACATTTTTCTATATCTTTAACTACTGGATAACGTTTAGCCATAAAATATTAAGCTACATTTAGTAATTATGCAATAGAAGGCCAAGTTATATACCTAAATAGAAACAATAGACTCTTTTATTAAGGTTGTTTTAACTGCCAAGGCTGCAGGCAACACGTCTATAATTAGATCAGTAATTAATGATTTTCGTACTTAAAGAAGCTAAGGTCAGACTTCTGTGATCAATCAAGAACCCATTTACATGTTTAGCTTATTCATTTTGTCTCTCCTTTCTTCACAGAGTATATAAAGATGTGTCCCTGCTTAGTATTCCAAAACATTTTATTTTACTGTAACATGTCTGTGCTGGGTAACCAAAGCCTTATTCATGTCATAATAAGATTTGCGTATCAGACATCATAGTTAGGTATTTTAATGAGAACTAGAACCTTACTTCTCTATTTTTGTACGTTTAGTCACTAACTATTAGAATACATAACTTAGCTACTTTGTGATGCACTGTTGTCCAATTGGAGGCCCATGAGCTACATGTGACCATGAATGGTTTTTGTGTGGCAACATGTAATTAAAAATTACCCACCCTCCTGAGCCAATATTAGCTTCTTCATGGTGTGTGGCCTTCTGTACTATTTTCTGATATAGCACAAAAACTCAATAAACTCTGCTTCTATTGGGTCTATTCACTAAAATTCAACATTGGATGTTGACTTTCATTTTGAGACTAAGACACATTTTGCACCTGAGTTTGACTTAGAAAAAACACCCAGGTTCAAATTTTCCCTATTGAAAGTAATGGGAGGTGAAATCATCCAATCTAGTGTTGATACTAAGTCAAATTCCACACCTGAGATTGACTTAATCTCAAAAGTAGCTTCAATCATAATGGACCTCCAAAGTCCACAAAGAATAGAGTCATATGTGTTTACAGGGAACATGTGGAGAGGAGGAAAAGATAGCAGTTGAATAAATAGTTATGTGCAGTGGAGATTATCTATAATGGGGAAAAGTGTCTTGTCAAACATCCAAGTCTGATGTTGTTGTATAAATGGAAAAGTGGTTCAATCCACAACCACAGGCCTTGTATGTAAATAATTACTCCTTGTAGTATGTATTTCTTTTTGCAAAGGCAGTTGAGTATGACAGGATGTCTCTATGGAGACAATGGCTAACTCTTTCTCACTTAATTTACCGAAACATAATTAAGATACAAGTTTTTTTGGAACTTATAGGGCGACCAGCTTTACTACCTGGCTTTGCCCGGGATTTTAGATTCTTGTCACTGCTCCTCGTTTTCAGTTTGTTTCTTCAGCCAGTCTCATTGTTTCGTAGCAGTTCACAATTTTTTTCTGCAAGTCACATTTTGCTCAAAACTTAAGTAACTCAACTTGAGAAAGGAACTCTGTAGAGAGCTGAAAATAGTTGTGCTGACCTATAAATTTCAGCATGACTAAGCTGTGCAAATTTAATGATAATAGAGTTCAAGAGATCTTCCTGCTACAGACAAACACACTTTTTATTTTATAGTTATGATAACTGAAAGTATTTTTTTACCTAACCTTTTTCTCCCTAACCCTAACTCTAATACTAGCACTAACCATATCCCTGCACAAACCTAACTGAAACGCTAACCCTAGATTTAAGGCTAACTCAGACTTTTTTTTAGAGGCACACTAGCAACACCAACATTGCAATGGAAGTGATCACAATCACATTCAAAGCTCTTGCCCATAATAAGGTGGCACCATATTGGAATGGTAAGCTGTCTTCCAATATGGCACCTGTGATGCCTCAACATCAAGGTATTATGACAATTCTGTTTGGGCAGTGAAGGCTGCAACATTGATTGGTTCCACCGCTTGTTTTAACACACCAACTGCAGGCAGACACAGGACGTACCATATCTGTCCTGTGTCACCAAGAGATTAAAGATTTAACAATGCATTATGAAGGGCTCTTCTTGGAGTAGAAATAATAATGCAAATCACTTTTTAGTGCACAGTACACTTTGAAAAATGGAATCATAAATATTGTTTTCAAACAAACTGTGCAAACTGCCTAGAGAAACTGGACACGTTTTAAGGATATCTGTGCTTTCTATTAAATTTCAACTCTAAAAATAAGTATGTCGTGCATTGCTTGTTATGTAATTTTTCTGTAAAGGCCCAACATGTATCTATTATTCTACTGCAATGGGAAAAATAAAGTACACCCTCTTGAATCTATGGTTTCATATACCAGGAGATAACAATCATATGACTTTATGTCTTTAATTTCCCTCTCTGCTTTGGCATTATATTTATACATGCATATTTATGTTCCACAGGTGCTGTCATCTCAGGTTTCATCACCAATCTGTGTTGTAGGCAAAGTTTCTATTAATATCCACAAAATATATAAAAAAAACTCTGTTCCACATGAATATACTTTAAGTTGGGTAATTAAAATGAGAGGGTTTTTACATAGTTACATAATAGTTTAGGTTGAAAAAAAGACTTGTATCCATCAAGTTCAACTTTTTTCCTATTCCATGTTCACCGCTGTTGATCAAAAAGAAGACAAATAAAAAACCCTTATTTCAGTAATTTCAAATTCTGCTTTTAGTGGGAAAAGAAATTCCTTTTTTACTCCAAATGGCAATCAGGGTTTCCTTGGATTAACAAGCAGTAAATAAATATTAATGTCTATATTAACCCTTTAAGGACCAGGGATTTTCCTGGGCCAAGGACCAGAGCGTTTTTCAATTTTTAATATGCGGTTTTTAAAACATTATTTCCCTCTCTCTCATTTAACGTAGCCATACAAGTTATATGTTGTTTTTTAAAGGACAGTTAGAGCTTTATTTTGATACCCTATACATTAAAAAATACATATAAAAGAGGAGATTTTGGAGAAAAAAAAGTTTTCCCCCATTATTTTCCAAATAATAAGCTACATAACTAGTGCAACACTAACCCACTTATCCCCCCTAATTAACTAACTAATAAAAAATAAAAATATTGGTTCCCAAACTCCCCAAAACAAAAAAGACAGAAAAAAAAATCTGAAGAGTGCGATGTCAGATCCGTAAAAATCATGCAACAGGCATGCAGGGGTTACATTTTATTAAATAAATATATCAAAATTACCTTTATTTATTAAAAAAAATCTTTATAAATTGCAAAAATAAAAATTTTTGTAAAAAAATAAATAAATGAGGGCCATAAAGTGGAAGGAAACTGATCACAGTTACAAACTGTGATCAGCATTGAAAGGGTTAATTTATTTTAATTTTTTTCCTCAGAAACGTTCTTTATTTATTTATTTTTACTTACAGGTCACTCTCTGTGCTTCACTATAAGAACGTGAAGCACAGAGAGTGAATTAGAGGCAAAGTCAGTGTGTGAACACACTGACTTTGCTGTCTAATTTGCATGTTATAGAGGTGATCATGTTATCACCGCGATCACATGCCCGGAAATCCACCGATTGGGTCCAGGAGCTTTGCCTAGGGTGCGAGGCTTAGTCCTGGACCCGTTGCAGACTGGCTGGAGGTGCCCATGGAGCGCACCACCGGCTAGACTGCATGATGAGTTAACTCGTCATAAGGTCGCTCATGCTGCGGCTCTTATGACGAGTTAACTCGTCGTATGGTCTCAAAGGGGTTAACATGCATAGCCCTCCATGCTCCAGCTCATAAAAAAAGTATCCAGGTTGCTTTTAAAGGCATCTAATGTATTTGCTAGAACCACCTCCTCTTCAGGCAGTGAATTCCATACCTTTTATTGTCCTTACTGTAAAAAATCCAATCCGCTGTCATATACTAAATCTTCTTTCTTCAAGTCTTAGTGGGTGATCTATTATCCCCTGTACAGTTCTGTTAATGAGCAGGTCTTTAAAAAGTCCTTTGTATGAGCCCTGTACATATCAATATAACATTATTATATCACCTCTAAGCTGCCGTTTGTCTAGCGTGTACAAATTTAACTTTTCCAGCCTTTCTTCATAACTAAAACTTTCCATTCCCCATATTAGTTTTGTGGCCCTCCTATGCACTTTCTGTAGTTCCATAATGTCTTTTTTATTTTTTAAAGGTACCGAAAATGCATGATATTACACGTGTGTACATTGAATCTCATTTGCCATATATCTGCCCAATTACCTAATTTGTTAAAATCCTCTTGCAGCGAGGATACGTCTAGTTCAGACTGCATTACCCTACTTAATATTGTGTCATCGGCAAATGCTGAAACATGGCTTGTCAGAGATATTGAACAGTAATCTCGAGACAGGTACTTATGAATAAAGCAGAAGCCAAGGATAACAAGATGGATGCAAGCAGCCTCCATTTTGTGACAGTTTTAGGACATCCTTCTGTGTGTTAAAATCTTATTCTGTGTCCCTGATGCTAAAAGGAAAGTCTTCCACATTCCTAACTCTGTTATCTGTAACCAAATATTTTACTGATAAGTTCATAGTATCACCGGAACAGATAAGGTGGCCATTGTTAGTGGTTTATGGTTTATGACTCTAAGACATCTGTGTCTATATACATACAAGAGGTGAAGGGGGGCTTCTCTTCAGCTTGCTAGCCCACCCAAACTGGCAGAAACTGACAGACACAGAAACACTGAGATTATTTGGATTCTAGATGTGAAGAATCTAATAAGGGTTATTAAACACACCAAGTTGATTCAAATCTCTCATTAAAATATATAATTATATCACACCTTCACTAATACATATTTAAAGTATAATTTATCCTACCTATTAATTAGAATATTGTTTTTATTGTTTTATTAGTGTGGTATATATTTTATTATACATTTTTATTTAATGTGCAATGATAAGAATAAGAATATGATGAATATTTACTCGAATTTGAAATTGTATTAACACTTTTAGACATTTAAACATATATATTGTCTTAGAAACATAGAATTTGTCGGCAGATAAGAACCATCCAGTCCATCTAGTCTGCCCAATTTTTTTTGAGTACTTTTATTAGCCCCCCGTTCCCGGTCTTTTAGCTAGGATAGCCTTGTGTCTATCCCACGCATGCTTAAAATCCTTGACTGTGTTTACCTCTACCACTTCTGCTGGAAGGCTATTCCATACATCCATTACCCTCTCAGTAAAGTAATACTTCCTGATATTACTTTTAAATCGTTGCCCCTCTAATTTAGGACTATGTCCTCTGGTTGTGGTAGTTTTTCTTCTTTTAAATATACTCTCTTCCTTTACTGTGTTGATTCCCTTTATGTATTTAAATGTTTCTATCATATCCCCCCTGTTACGTCTTTCCTCCAAGCTATACATGTCTTATATTATACTCACAATCCAGGTGTAGCTATAAATCATGACATCATCTCATTTAAATTAAACACACCCATCCATTCAATTGGCTAGAAGTTACAGAAACAGGGTGTGAATCGGAGATAAGGTTTGGTTGATAAGTTAATGGAGGTTGAGAGGGAAACCTGAGATACCTGAACAGACCTGGGGAGACTGATTTTTAGAGAGCTGCCACTAGTGGGGTGAGAGATGGGAATGTTTTAGAAAATGGCTGAATCTCTCTCCTTCTGGGGAGAACTCAGGAATATGAGGCTTTTAATAGCACATGTTCACTATAACAATAGAAATCTCCATACCCATAGTATTGGGCTAAGTCCCAGGAGTAACTCCCACCACTAAATTCTTCAATGGAAGGAGTCCCAACTGCAAACCAACCTCTGCCGGTAATGTATAAATGTGATAATTTGTTTCTAGCATAATCTCATTTTTTATGGATGTCATTAGCATGTATATTTGGGTAAATTTAACTTAAATCCCACAATTACTTGGATCTATATGTTTTAGCCTGGTGTTTATCTGTCATCCTTTCTGCAGAAGGAAGCCAGAGGAATATCCTAGAGATATTAACAAAAGAACCATAAATTCTTATAATCTAGCCATTTACACAAATATGTCATATTTAATCTTCAGAAATTATCTAAGATTCTCATTCTTAAAGTCTAAGCTAGAATACATACATTATCATTTACCGAGCAGATTAAGAAATAGCCACTTTGAGTAGTTATATGATTTAGTATTATTACCTTACCTAAGCAGAGTATATGTTGGTAATTTGTAGGTAGTTATGGTGTACTTTAATTAACCATTTTAAATACTAATCATTATCAATGTAGGTTGTATCTAAATAAAATGCATGGCCATCTTATGGTCAGAAACGTACTGCATAGTAAATTATTCTACATGTATGTTGATATAGGTACAGAGCTGCATAATTCATGTTTTGTCCTACTTACTTATGTTATAAGTCATACATGTGAATTATGATTAACATCTAGTGATATTGTATCTTGTTGTTATGCTATTTTGCTTAGCGTTTGATATTTATTCTATATTCAATAAATTCATTATTATTTTATTAAAAATTGCTGCATTGTATTTACTTTTGTAAAAACGTCATCCAAACTCTCACATAATGAATTCTTGATATGGGTATTTTTAGTCGGACCCATAGATATGAATCATCAATTTTCAGATTTTTTATGATTCATAATTAATAACTTAAATTCATATTGTTATGGTTATTAATATACGACAGGCTTTCTACATCCTCTGGGAGATCATTAATAAACAAATTAAAAAGAACATATTCCTGATGTACTCCACTTATCACATTTGTCTAATTTGAAAACGTCCCATTTACCACAACCTTTTGCATTCTATCTGTGAACCAATTGCCAATCCACAAACACGCATTTGGCCCTAAGCCTATTTCAGTCAATTTGTACAGTAGTCTTTTGTGTGGAACTTTATCTAATGCCTTAGCAAAGCTTAAATATGATTCATCCATTGCAGCACCCATATCCATATTTTACTCCCTTCTTCATAGAATTAAATTAAGTTATCTTGACAAGATCTGTCTTTCACAAAGCCATGTTGGCTCCTGCTAATGAGATTCCTGTTCAATATGAAATCTTTAATATATTCACTTAGCAACCCTTCAAACAGTTTCCTCACCACAAATGTCAAGCTTACACGTCTGTAATTGCCCGGCTGGGATTTTGACCCCTTTTGAAACATGGGCGCAACATCTGCTTTACACCAATCTGTAGGAACCATGCCTGAAATAAAAGAATCCCTGAAAATCAAATATACCAGACATGGCTTAGCTCTTTAAGTACCTGTGAGTGTATACTATCTGGCCCCGGGTCTTTGTCTATCTTAACACCATTTAATAGTTTTAATACTTTTTCTTGCATCAGCCAATCACATGCTTATGTGGACCATTCTGTAAAAGTAGCTTACAGGTTCTTGTCCATTTTTTCTTCTTTGGTAAAACTGAAGAAAATAAATTGTTTGAAATATCTGTTTCTCTCTGTCTCCACTGACTACCTCATCCATTTTCAGATAACGACCCATTTTTAGCCTTTCATTTTTAGCCATTTAGATATTTAAAGATTTTTTGGGGGTTTCCTCTTGCTCTCCTTAGTGATTATTTTTTCATTCTCCAATTTAGCTAATTCAATTGCCTTTTTACAGGCTTTGTCGGCTTCTTTATATTTTACAAATGCCTCTGCTGATCTCTCAGCTTTATAATGTTTGAAGGATATTTTCCTTTTATTTTTGTTCCTGGTTTACCTTACTAGTTAGCCACATTGATTTTAGTTTTCTTCTTTTATATTTGTTACCAAAGGGTATACATTTATATGTACATTTTTATAGTGTTAGTTTGAAGGTATTCCTCTCACATTCTGTGTGTTTTTTTCCCAAAAAATAATCCATCCCAGTAAACAAGATCAAGGGATGTATTAAACTTACTAAAGTTGTCCTTTAGTGTCTTGGTAGGACCCATACCAATTTGCCTTTTTTCATTTATCTCAAAGGATACCATGTTATGGTCACATCCCTAAATGCTCCCTCACTTGAATGTTAGAGATAAGCTCATCCTTGTTTGTTATTACCGGATCCTGGCACGCTTCCCCTCTGGTTGATGTCTGTGCTAGCTGAGACACAAAAAAAACAGTCATTAAATGATATACAGAGAGGAATGGCTGCTTATCAAGGGAACTACAAAAGTCAGGCCAACATGTTCAACCTGGAAAATTTCTCTAAATCACCTGTTGTTCCAACTCTCATATTTTTGACTCCAAAGTTCAGTGTTTAGTGAATATATCTCATAAACTGGAAGCAGCCTGGTGCTTTATAAAGATTTGTTGCAAACTAATATGCTACTTCTCCAAAATAACAACAAAGAACAAAGCTTAAATATCCAAATATATGAATTAAATATTTTTTGATGGAATTTTTTTTGTACTGAGTTCTTTCAAGTACCTGAAAAATAATAGAAAGTTATGGAACTAAACATTTTTTTAGTTGGAACAACCAGAAACTTTAACTCACAGAAACGAGACTCATTTAATTTCCCTTCACTTTTTTTTGTCTTGATTCGGTTTCCTTGCAAAGCAGTATAACATTAAAGTGAAAAGAGGAAAATTCTTCTCTCCACACTTTCAAAATTCTCAAGCTGATCCCAACAGTACGGCTGGAGGGGCACAGTAATTTTATCATTTCCCCCTGTCGCCTACAATTTGCACAGAGAAATTGGATACCTTTACACTGCCCGACTATTTGCAGAAACCTATCTCCTGCATTAATTTCAATTTGAGATTCCGGGCTTACAGTAATAAATAATTCACACTGCTGCATTATTTTAGAGAGGTAGGCTGGGTTTATTTTATTTTTCTCATTCCTTTCTTTTTCTTTGTTTTGCAAAATATGCTGTAGGAAATTGATTTCTTTGGATCTTGTTCTGTTGAAGCTGTAAAAAGGTTTACAAAAAATGTGTGCATCACTATTCAGACACAAATTATTACACATGGAATGACTCTGGGGAGCTTATGTCTCTTGACACAGTATTTATTTACACTGTTTTACATTAGGATGGCTGCCGAAACTTCTCTATATTGTTGATGGGCAACAGGTAAACCTCTGAGTTTAATGTATTAAGAGAAGAAATGTTTCCCTTCTCCAATATATATTCCACAATATCTTCTTAACCCCTAGTGACGGGATGGTGCGTTTCTCCTTAAGGCCTTTTTTCACATTGGTGTATCCATCTTGTCCACCTTCTATATGGATTAAAATGGTGTTCATGACACTTATGTGTATCTCCTGTGTTCTTGGTCTTTTTTTTATTATTCTTAATTGGTAGTATCACACTACATTGGAACAGTAGTATTTGGAACCTACAGCTGCACAGGTGTGTGTTCTTTTTGAGTATTGATATAGTAAGTACTTATCCCCAGCCTTTCTTAAAAAAACAGATTTATTGTGTTCCTGGCCCACGATCACAGAGTGTGTTGCTGCCATAAGATCACAAGAGTTTGCAATGTTACTCATGTGGAGGTGTGCCAGCATGAAGCACTTTTATTAACTGTAATCAAACCTTGCTTTGAACTTTGGTTTAATTTAACCTGTCAGACTGAAGCTACTTAAAGGTAACTGCAATAGGTTCCGCAGCACAGGTCACTGTGGGTGGCAGCATTAATATGTTAAACAGAGGACATTCTATGCTGTCCTACAGGTGTTTTAGACCTGTATTTTAGGCTGGCATGGAATGTCCTAGCATCTAGGACAGTACATCGCAACTGTTTCACTGCTGACAGTTCAACGCTGAACTGTTAGTGGTGAAAGGCAACGCAACCATTTCACCATGGCAATTTAAGCGCTGACAGTTCAGCACTAAAATGTCAGTGCTTATAAGCAGATTAAACCCCCCTAATAAAGTAAACCCTTAAAAGTTACCCTAAACCCCCATAATAACCCCCCGAACCCTAATACTAACACTAATATCCTTAATGCTAACACTGATACCATAATCCTAACACTAACCCTTAAGCCCTACAACTAACACTAACACTAAGCCATAATACTAACACCTAACCCCTAATACTAATACTCACATTGAACACGATCCCGCGATGAACTGTCCCACGATAAACTCTCTGCTATGACCTCTTGCACGATGAAGCGGCTGAGTTTAAGCAGCCGTAAAGAACCATCCCATCCTCAATGTCCTACGGACACCATAAGGATTAAGAAGAAGATCGATATTGTTGCACAATATGGCTTTTTCTGTTTTGCATGTGTTTTGTTTATCTGCATTTCCCCTAGTGGTTTATTACAGTATTGTATATACTTGTTCAAACCTCACCTTTCCTTACCTTGCATTTTTTTTTTTTAAATCATTGCCTAAACTCATTGTGAAACTGCTGGCCTATTGCAGTTTCTCTGTACAAAGGAAGGGACTGGAGGAAAAATATATGGTGGAAGGGCCACGCAAAAAATGGATTGACCATCTCCATGGAGGGAGAAGTGATACCAGTTTTGAGACAAAACCAAACTTAGATTCATGGGTCTCTATTCACTCAATAGCTGGTTCCTGTTGTCCGTTTTCCTTGGTCATCCACTTTATACTAGATACTGTCTAGATACTGTCTAGTCCATGACCAATTACCAATTTGTTGATATCTCTAACACTGTGTTTCTGGATGTTGAGGCAAATCACTTTGCTTGTCAGTTCTTTATGATTGGTGCAGTGACAGAGGCATTTAGATTAGTGTTATAAAGAGTAAATTAAGTACATAGGCAGGTGTGGGGTGTATTACATTTTTTATGTGTGTCCTCACTTTCTTATCTTTTCCTTAGCTTTTTGTGAATTGTGAGTCACTCATTAATTTATTGGGCATTGTGCTTAACATGGGATTGACATATGAGTCAGTGATAGTTTGCTGGGATATTTGTTGGATTTAAGTCTATCCTGAAGTTTGTGGACTGAGTAAAGTTGTGTCAGGATCTATAATTATAGTGGCTGACTTTAAAGGAAACAGTTGTTAGTACAGGTGAGTCTGGACATGATCTTCAAACCAAGAACATGGATTATTTAATCTGGTTTTCCAGCCTTGCTTGATTAGGTGTGATGCAGCACGTTTTCTTTTTTGGTTAAGAGGAAAGATGGTGATTGCTGATCATCCTTTGCCGCATTAAAATAGTGGCTTTTTAGCTGGAGAAACCAATTTCAGTAATGAAACTTATGGTTTGATGGGCTATGATCAGTGAAAAATCCAGGGTAA
Organism: Pelodytes ibericus; assembly: GCA_036172795.1. Classification (NCBI taxonomy): domain Eukaryota; kingdom Metazoa; phylum Chordata; class Amphibia; order Anura; family Pelodytidae; genus Pelodytes; species Pelodytes ibericus. The sequence goes on along the minus strand of CM069857.1, from coordinate 95,378,059 downwards.
ACTGCCCATGTATGCAATGTGCTATCAGTTATTAGTGAAACACATTGCAAATGAACCTGAATAGATACATAACCTGTTGTGGGTAGCAGCAAACATGGGTGAATATGTGAGTAGTTGTCACAACCTGGAATAGCAGACCAAGGAGGAGCCTTGTTGCAGGGAATGATGTGGGATTTGTTTGCACCCCACAATGCATACTGTGGAAAGGATAGAACCTCAGACAGGACAGCAAGCGGAGGACAGCACAGGCAGCGGAGAACAGGGCAGGCAGCTGGCGACAGGATGCTGAGACTGTACTGGCAGCTCTCTGAGCAGGGCACAGACCTGGATAACTGTAATGGTTCAGGTAGGACATGTAACTGCAATACAGGATAGGTACTGGGTATAACAACGGGTCAGAGAAAAATAATATCATTCTTCTGCCTAAAGGAAATCCACCCTATGGTTGAGCCACAGGTATTATTCCATGTCTTTTGCACTCTATGTCAAATACAATAAAACTGAAGCTTAACCCAAATACAAATGGTGCAAAGGAACTCAGGAAGAGAAAAACCAAAAGCAAAGTTACACAGGGATAAGGCAAGATAGCAGTCAGGCCGGCAAAGGTTCGGGGCTGGCAGCAGATAGGCAGAGTCAAAGGCAGGCAAATGGGTCAGGACAGGTGGAAAACAGGCTAGTTCGAGGACAGGCAAAAATCAGCAATAGGGATCAGGAACAGAGATAAGGAATAGCAAAAAAGGCACAGTGGCACAATATAGGCTGTAACCAGAACAATGCAAAGGCACCAATAGTAATAAGCTGCAAGTTTAAATAGGGTTGGGCTCAGGTTAACGAGGCAGCTGACACAACAGGAGGAGAATGGAACTAATAGAATAGCGGCCACTAGAGGATGAAGAGGAAACAGCCACAAAACCTGAATAAAACATACAGAAGCCAGGGAAATGGAGTAGAACCATGACAGTAATATACACAAGGTATACTGTAAAACAATGTGCAGATCAGAATTTGTAATCCACAAGTACACATTGATCAAAAGGTTATCAGTAGTTGCAATAGTCAAACTGGGATCAAGTGCATTTATTCCATACATGTCAACTGCCCCACTGTTTGTTTAGTGAGTTCAGATTAAGACTTTGCATAATAACTACAAATTTATTAAAATGAAATGTAAGCAAAAAATATTGTTAACTTACAGGCAAGCACAGATTTATTTATAGACTAGAATAGTGGTGTATTCCTTTTCTGATGTATATTTATCATTTGAGCATATATTTTCACTGTCTCTCTGACATATGGACATAAAGTAACCACTCAATAGTTTGTCAATATTAAGATAATTGTCATGTAAGTCTTTTCTCCGATGAAGACATAATTCCTCCTATTTCCCAAGTGCACGTTGTATTCTAGAGCATGACCTCCAAATTTACTGTAACACTCACCTCCCTTCTTGGTTATTCACTTGATTTATAATACCCTCAGACGAGGGGGTTACAAGCACATGTACAGACGTTTCCACCAGTATGGCTGTAAATATTTCATAATAGGTATAAGCCACCATAAGCGCTTCTCATTTATTTCCCAGGTTCCTTCTACGACATTTATTTATGACCGTGAATTTAATTGTGTACAGAGGACTCTAGCTGTTCATGCAGGTTAGGGAGGTGTGTCTTCAATGGAGAGTAATGCTACTGGTCTGAAATAAGCGAAATATCATGTGATCAATTGCAGAAAAATAGAATAAACAGAATATGGTATGTCTGATGCTCAAAATGAATATTAATGACTTACAAAGCAACAGAGTCAACAGGGAATTTAGAAAGATGTGTAACAATACTTATAGTATATTATTATACTTTATATACAGACAGGAATATTGGATGACTGTGTAGAAAGATATATTATCAAGTTAGCTCATGTTAAAAGATGTGTTAGATAATATTTTCAAGTAGCAAGAAAGAAATAAGGGTAGAGTTCCAATCTGTATTATTTTTATTTTATTTTTTTACTCTTAACATACATGGTTATTTACCCTGGGGACAATACTGAAATTTACTTGAGCTACGAAAAACAAAGCGTTGAATAAAAAATGGTTCAAGATTATGGACATAACATGGATAGTGTCAGAAATGAAATAACTAGTTAATGTAAAAGTGGTTTGACATTGATTTAACATAAAGAAACCTTCACTTTTCTAGGTTATAATAATTTTATTATTAAGTGAGTATAAGGGTCTGTGTGTCCCCTGGATTTTTAAAAGGCCACTAGTTAAGACTTGTACAAAACAAGTAATATATGAATAGACTGTAGAGCTAGTAAGATGGAGTACTAATTGAGAGTGAACATTGCAGCTTGACATCTAATTAATGTGATATACTTGATGAGTTATTAACATGGTGCCACCAATAGAAAGAGTCCTTGACTCCAAAGTGCTGGAGACTTTCCCTGAAAACCATTATGGTATAGCATTCAGAGCATCACACTTTTAAATCATAGGAGACACAGTTTGTGAGGGTCTCTTGTGAGTTCTCCCCCACAGATGCAGATGAAAAACTTTTTAGTGAATAAACTGAGAATTCTTGACCATATCCATCTTACAGCTATTGTTGGAAAATTAGGCCAAAGGGGAATAACCATGTTGACTACACTGTTAAAAATAAGGACAATTCAGCCATATTTAATCAAAATATTTGGATTTCATATTTGTCCTTAAGCATTTTCTACACGACATAATTAATGTCCATTAATCTGAGATAAACTGATCCACATTGAAGGGAAAAAAAACATTTCTTTGCTGCAGGTAAAGATTCTGTTTTTTCTAAAATCATTAATAATCTTGTATCATCTTTATCATAAGATAAGATGTGTTTTTTTTCTTGCTTTAAAGTTATCTTGAAATGCACTTTATTTTAATCTTAATTTTTAATTGATTTTCTTTTCTTCAAATATTGGTGAGTTTATAATCTGTATACATTTCAGTTTGAAGAATCATCTGACCTTTTAATCTTTTAGCGTTCTCTGCAACAAATATGTTACTCTGATAAATTAAAAAGTTAAAAATAATTGGATTTACTTAAACTGAAAGTTGTCAATGTAATATTTGGGATAATTAGATAATGTTTCTATTAGAATAACTGTGCACTCAGCTGTGCAAGTATTTGTGTATACTTCTTAATTTCCCTTGGCTGTAAACTATATACTGCCATTAACAATATATTTTGTTTGATGATTTTTTTCTTATTTCAATAAGAGATCTGGAGGCTATAAGGTTATGGTTTTGAAGTGTCTTTGGTTTCTCATTTGTAAATACATAAGTAAATAACTTAGCTTAATAAGGAAGAACTACAAAAAAAATGTTTTTTAACGAGGTTGACAGAAGACGCCTTCTGTGTGATTAAAATTTCACATGGAGGGTTTTAGTCCCCCTTTCATCAAGAATACACACACACACACACACACATATATCTATTATTGAACTATTATTAAAACTGTTCATTGTGAAGTGCCAATGCTGTATTTTCCATGAAAAAAAATATCATTTAATTCAGACAGGATTTTCATATAGTATTTGAAACCATTTCTTGATAGTCTGTTTTTGCTAATGTCCTTAATTTATTTTCAAAGCCTATCATGCCTATAATGATAGTTTGACATTTAAATTCTCATGTAAACAGTCTTAATACCTAATAACGTTTATTTCTTTGTTTTGCTGGATTCCTACTATTTGCTTATGTTTTCTGCATAAATGATGCCATGTGTTTTTAAAACTCAGGTAGGATAACCAAAGATAACATACATTGAATTGCTAAGAAATGATAAGTACCATCTTTATGCCCAAACACCATACCAGCACCAGTGCTGTGACTAAAACAGCTTCACAGAGCCACCAAAATAGCTTCCCCTGTGCCATCTCTATTCCCACAATGCTTGCCAGCTTACCTGGAAAACAGTGAGCTTGCATTAAAGCTATGTATAGGTTGCCACATCCTCCAATATGTCATTTAATAAAATGGACATATATTATATTTTAGCATAATTTAATAACTGAATTTCTGGTTTTATACAGTATTCTACTGTACATTCTGGAATGTCTTTACCCTCTATAATGCATATATTTCTAATAACTTTGGTTCAGCAAGGAAGAATTGCCACTACTGCCATTCTATGGGTAATTTTTGAAAAAAAACCTATGTATATTTTTTGGACATACCATATAATTACTTGAATTATGGTCTATTGCGTCTTACAAGAAATCGAGCATTCCATGGTGCATGTGCATACATCTTATTTCAATGAGCATGATTAAATTAAAATTAAATATATATTTTTTTACATTTTACATAGGAGGGCTGAAAATCACAGATTTTTTGGATACAGTTTTTTATACTTGAGAAAGAAAATGTTTAGGTGGTTTGTCCAACATGTTTTCGTTTTCCAGTGTTTTGACTTAAGATCAGCACTGGACATCAGGAACAGGTGATATTTACTTTGCAGGGTACCCTTTGGGCGATAGGGGGTGGGCAGTGATTTAAAAAAAAAAACACATATTTCTATTTATGCAGCAAAGTATAAGTAGCAAACATCATGAGACAAAAATAGCTTGCAGTGATGGCTCAACCAAGCAATACAGCTAACTCCCTTATAAAGGCCAAACACAGGTGATTACACATTTGCTCCATCACTGGTGTTCAGGGATTTATAAGGGTGTATATACCTGGGAGTAATAGCCTATGTGTCCATTGTCACAGACTTGGTGTGAACACATTTCACTGTAAAAAAAAAAACCTCTATTTAACAGCACCATAGTTAAAGGGACACTACCACTTACATAATATGTAACAATATGGTCATTTAAAACAAACACATAAATAAATCATATGCCATTGTTTTTTTTTTATATTATTAAATTCATTGTATATAAAAGGAAAAATAAAATTAGGTGTTTATCTCCTGGCTCCATTTTGTGAATAATTCCCATGATGTAACATCATCCTAAATCTTCTAGCCAGTCTCAGTTTACAACTGTCTGAAAACTGTCTGAAATATTCCACTGCACTCTTACTCGCTCCTGTGTATCATAGTGGCCAGGACTTTGTGGCTTTTTACAATTTTTTTTTTACCTGCTTTTCTAACACAAAGAGAAGATATTAACCTGATCAGAAAGGATCATAACTCTGCCCCCTTGGGATGTAACAGTTACATTACCCTCCCATTCAATGCAAGTCTATGATCAGAATTCTGACTTATAGATTGCATTCTGTGCCCCAAGCCCAAAAGTGAGAAATTTGTGCTGTAAAGTCACTAATAGGTGACACCCAAAAACACTATATTTAAAAAAATGGTGGTGCCCAGTCAAACATGTTTAGTTACATGTTTTATTAAATATAGACACATTAGAAAAACAAAAGACATATCTGAAATCAACAATACACATTAAAAAAGTAAAACCTTTTCCTTTTTTGGCGGGATAGTCCCTTTAAATATATTTTATGTACCTGTGGAGTGGAATTTTATCATTGTGTATTGTTGTGCACAGCTTTGCATAAACATATATTTATCACAGTTGCAGCCACTATCTCCTATGTGCTATGTAGTCCAGCTTTCTTACATTTCTGTACTTAGTCATGTGATATATCTATGCAACACTGTTGCCACTTCATGTGTAGTCTTCTTTACTGATTCTGATAAATTATGATTTTGAGCCACTTGATGCCTGTGTTCTGCCTGCCTGGATACCTTTTAAACCTAATATCTGTTTGTGCTTCCAAATGTCTTCTTTATTGGTTCTCTACATATATCCTTGGGATAATCCATATTCCCTACATTTGATTATGACTATGGATCTACATGTGGTCTATGATCAATAAATTAGTAGATGGAAAAATTCCCATTAAAAATATGTTCTAAAACAAGCAAACATACTACTTTCTATAAAGTGTTCTTATCTGGAATGCACCTTCAGAGGAAGGAGTTGAGATCAACACAGCAAGAAAATTAAACTTTTCTGATTTCATAATTAGCATCCCATGAAGGCCAAATGGTTTTGATCAATTTTCCGAGCTATACTTGTTCCAGTGTCATCCACATGTGTTTTTTTTTTTTTCTTTTTAGCAGGGTAATAAACCTGGGAGACATCTGGCACAGGCATTACATGCAAGACAGTACATTTTTAGTAAAAGAAACGGACGGTCCGGTTTGCACTCCTGCCGTGTCACATACCATCGAGAAGAGGAAAGTGGGGTAGAAGGTCACCAGCTTTTAACATAAAGTAACAGAAGAACAAAAACTTTGGAAAGTGTTGTTCATAAACATTTTTTGTAGTAAACGTCACAGCTAATTGGTACATTAAGAGGGAGAGTCACCCTGTGGGACAGTGAAGCCAATGCGTCTCGTACCTCCCACCAGGCACTTCGGCAGGGCATGAGTGATAGGCGGAAATCCGCCTCTTAAATACCTGTCTGACCTGATAATTTAATTCTCGAAAAAATACATATTTACATGGAGGGTGGTAATTAGTGGATAAATACCAATATTGATGTAAGTGAAAACACAGACAGAAAATATATGCTTATATTATGCAAAAATAGAAAAACATGTTGAAAAGGCAGTCTGTACTACTATGGGTGCAAGACGAGCACAGAGTCCCAAGAGAGGAGAGAGGGAAAAAATTGGAAAAAGAGAGGGAAGAAAACAAAGGGGGGACCTCTGGCACCCGTGCATGGAGTCACCCCTCCCATTTTGTCTTCACACAAAGACAAATTTCTAAATTTGTCAGAATGTAAGTTGAATCCAGCTTATGCATTATAAGATATAAGATCATAATGAGAATCACAAAATGGAGGAGGAGGGAGATACCAACAATGTGTAAATGCATTAATGGCAAAATTAGTGATTTAAATCGCATTCCTTATTCATCCCTTGTGGTTGTCTTGTACCAACTTTGAAAATCCAGTACATTTCTCTTTTATTTAGGAGGTTCTGTCTATTACCCCCCCCCCCCCCCCCCCTTGCTGGATACTTAATTTATAGCTTGAAATTGTATTTTGGTTTTGTCTCCTCAGCAGCAGTATTGTAGACACATCGCTGATATGCTCCCTCATCCTCTCCCTGAGAGGTCTAGTGGTATAGTGTATGTCACTATGTTGTTACCAGTATCTATGTGCCTTGTATTGTTTATCCTTAGTTTGGTTTCTCCTCTGTTTTGCTCTAGTCTGCCCTTATTTCTGTTCTGCCTTAGTTTCTTTTCTGCTTTTTCTTTGCTTGGTCTGACTCTTAGGTCATGCTGTCCTAGCCTGCAACAATCTCTTCCCAATGAGTTATAGTTATGCTTGCTCCAGGATGTCTGCAGTGTTTCTTAGTTCTACAAGAAACACTGCAGACAAAACCTGGAGCCCCAAGATACCAGATAAGCGCAGTTACCAAGCACAAGGCTCTGTCTCCACCCATGCAACGTAGTTCCTCATTGCGGGCACTCAGGTTCCCATGCCACTTGGACCCCATGCATTACACATATTTTGGCTAACAAAGTTAAATGTTTCTAAGAGTATTACCACTTTTTGTATAAATTACACCCCTCCAAGGTTGCTTCCTCCAGAGAAGAGCTAGCAGATAAAATTACTAAATACCCCCAATCTCACTTATCATCCCATGTCACTTCAGAGTTTGCTAAGAACATTGATGCTCCAATATCTGTTGAAGAACTTACAGAAGCAATAAAGTCTGCCCCATCAAGGGAACAACCTAGGCCCACACAGACTCACAATACTACTGCACCTTCTAGGACATGCTATGAAATCTTTTCCATAATTTGTAAAATTCACTTAGAGATAGAAAATACTTGGATCCCTGGACTGTTTAGCAGTTATAGGCCCATCTCTCTACTTAATCTTTGACCTAAAACATTTTTGCTGCCAAACAGACTTAAGACCACAATTAATTCAGAAGGACCAGGTGGGATTCATTCTGGGTCGGGAGGCCTGGAAGAATACCACTAGGATTCTTAACCTGAGTTACCATGATTGCATCTTGGAGAGACCAACTCTTGTTTTCAGATGCAGAAAAAATGTTTGCCAGCATGAGCTGGGTCTTTTTGTTTGAGGTATAAAAAGAGTCTTAGACTCAAGATTCATATTCTGCATTTAGTCATTGTACCATAACCCAATAGCCTGCATACAAATCAATGGAGCCAGTCGCCCTGTCAAACGGCACTACACATGGCTTCCTATTTTAATAAGTGAGTGTGCTGTGCTGCTTCTGGGGATTTAATTGTTTTATTGGGCATTTTTTAAAAGACATGGGAAAGACCAATTTTTTTCTCCTTGCAAGTTGTTCCATTTAGTATAATATCTATTTAATAAAAATCTGTGCATTATGTGTAATACTCCAAATACTAGGTACATTGTTATTTTTGTAAAGGAAATGTGCAGGAAGCAGCATATTACATATAGCTTACTTTAAGACCGTTATAAGATCAGGGATTTATAGGGCATTTCCCTTTCATTCGTTACTATGTCTTGACTTAAATGCCCATTTTTACTTTGTAAATATCAGTATGCTTACCTTGATGATTTCCACTGGCTTAGTTCATGTCAGTATATAATGCTTCCATTGGCACTATGCTCATAAACTATTTGTTTTATGTACTAGTGTTATATGTACACTTTAAAGTGACCATCACTTTACAATTAGATATATGTATAAAGTAGCGCCTAGAACATTGTTTCTCTTTCCTATGCGTTTTATGTATAAAAATGAATCAATTACATTGTTTCCATATACAGTGTGCATACTTTAGTCATGAATTGGGCTTGATTGTTTTAATGGTATTTGTATTTTCAATTACTTAGTCACACATAACCACCCCCCTTCCATTTCTTGAGTACCTAATGAACAGAGGTGTTCATTAAGAGCTTACCTACGATTAAGTTATGTCTGGAGGACGAGATGCAGCAGGTTTGCAGGTTACCACTGAGCGTTTATTGATGACATCTTGTTTTGTAAAATGTTTCCATCTTGCTTTTTATGTATTCAGTAACCAATGAAGAATTTTTTTTTTTTGCAAGAGGTCCAGTCTCGAAGTGTATTTATTTAAAGCAGTGATCTGGATATATTTTGACAAACCAAAATAAGTCATCAATATGGAAAGGGATCTTAACCTTTGGTGGGTCTTTAAATATTTCTAAAAAATGGATCCCGAGAGGACTTCACATTAAGAAGTTTCCAGCTTTCAATGTTCCAGATACTGAATTCATGCAAGTGGGGAATACCACTTTAATAGATTGTTCCCTATGCTTAATGCAGGATCTATTGGACAATAAAAAGCTGGAACAGTCATTCATTTTTTAAGCATTTGTTTTCTTGCCTGCCAGTTCACCATAATACAAAAAATGTAAGCCTAGTTGTATCTATTATTCACACTTTATAAATGACATTGACAAACTTACCAAAGCAACAATAGAATTAGTAAACAAACAGTTAAAATGACCGGTTCATGTCAAGCCACTTCTGCTCTTCTGCCTGTCCTGATAAATAGTCTGAGAGGCCTCATTTCAGCATGCCACCTTTGTTACTCTTCTTCCCACACAAGTGCTAATAATATGCTTGATAACCAAGATGACACATCTCCTGGTCACTTAAAGATTCTATTTCATGACTTTGACTTTGTATTCCTTCCCCCCAGCGATTTCAAGTTCCACTCTGCCAATTAGGTGAAGTCTAAGCACTTAATGATCGTGTATGACTGCAGCTGTGCTGCCACTAGACAAATGATAGAGGATATGTATCAAGCTGGTGAAATGTATTCTTCATATGTATTTGAGTTCTGCTCGTCTTTTGAGGAAAAGAGGATAACATAGCATCCTATCTCTTCTGTTGTGTGATTTTTTTTTTATATCATTGAAACTGAGCTGAGCTACTTGTATCTCCAGGGATTCTATGCTTCTTGACATAGCAAATGTTAATGCACACGCTGCTGCCTTATAATGTGATATGTTGTGATATCCTATTGTATTAACAATTCCATTAAATGTTTTACAAACTTTGTGGAGTTATGGCAAAAACATGAAGGAAGGACTGAAGGGAAACTTTACCTACTGTATATTAAAGAAAATTGTCTTTGATACCATAGAACATTTTATAATTTTGTAACATTCACATATACATGTTTAAATGCATGTATATGTTAAAAGAGCATACAATACTCCAAACTGTACAAAATACATACATTTTTCCTTTTTCATGGTGTGAAAGGGGACCTGCACCTTTGGATGCTGGCTGAGCTGCTATCCATATTATATTATACATTGAAGTGTTAGCACCTGAAGACTTTCTCTTTCTTTTTTCACTACTTGAAACTGCGTTGCCATTCTTCTTCTTCAGTTAAATTATATTGCTATAACCTGATTTTTTAAATGTTCACTCTGTGCAGATACACGTTTTCCACTGCATTGCTGCTTGCACTATAATCAGCCTATTTTTTTGCTATTAACCTGAGTTGATCTTCAATCCTCCTACTTCTGATTCCATGTATACATATGTATGTCCAGCCATTTTTTTTGAGGGGGACATATCACTTTTATATGAGGGAAATCAATTATTCAATCAAGCTAGTTTCTATAGGATCCACTTCTTTATTAAATGATTGGTGGGCACACCTACATACTGCATTCTGCATAGGTTACAGAAACTACCTTCAGATAATGGGAGGCATCTCACAGTTAGCGCAGTACTGGCGAATAACAATTGCACCCGCCCCCTCTTGTAAAGGATCTGGAAACAGCAAGGATCACACTCCCCCAACAATCCAAAATGGCTGTAGTAAAACTACTACAGTTGCCGAAAAGAAGTGAATAACCACTCATGAGGCAGGACCCAAGAGTGATTACATATGTATTGCTAGTGCATCAGTAAAATCATAACACAACAAAGTTGTAGACAAAGTGTCATTATGTCAGCAAATATCTGTTACCAGCACATGTAATGTGTTGTTTTGTACAGAATTCTACATTCTATATGTCTGTCAATTAATTTTTCTCCTCTCCTCCATTTAAGACATCTCTCAGCTGTCATATCAGTGCTGTTTCTCCTTTCCTCTTGCCATTTGTATCAGTTCCACTTTCCAGTCTAACACCTCAAAGCCTCATTGTAGTGAGCCTTTTCACCCTTCCATTGTGGTACCCTATTCTTGCAACTCACCCTCTTCCCCAATATCAGCTGCAATGCCAATTCCCTCTTGCCTTGTGATCTTCATCCCCATCCCAGGTTGGGTTTTTCCTACCTTCATTCTTGCTGCTCTTAAACAAATAGACCAGAATAAAAACTTTGATTGTTAGCCACCCTATAAGCAGATGCTGAGTGCCACTTCAGAGGGCTCTGAGTGCCAGAGGTTGATCTAGTGCCATAGGTTCACCATCACTGCCCAAACTCAATGTGAAATGAGCACATGACTTGTACATGTTATCATTATATTCTGTCTACACTACTACAACCACTACAGCTGCCAAGCTCATTTTCGGCAACCGTCACTCGGCTAACACCTTTCTCTACTATTAATCTGTACACTTAGAGTTGGAGGTGGCAGATTAACTTCGTATTTCTAAGTTCCTGTGCAACATCAGAATTAGGAAATTCTGATGTTGCACAGGTGTATGGCATATGGATTAATAGCAGGCTTCCTATCTTTCACTCCATATCAGTCTCTTACAATGTCCTCTTATATTATGACCTTACATTTTTTACTTATATTATGATTCCCCACCTACATCACTGGGCATGACATCTGTCTGCAGTATTATAGCGTATTCTTAAATTATTTCTTACTCACCTGCCTGTTCCAATTACCATCCATAATGAATGCAACCACCATCTTTTTAATACATTTTAACTTATCTTAAATGTGAAGAAACCTACCACCTCAGATACTTGGGTTGTTAATTGGACAGTGATGTGTTGTGTCATGACACAAAAATACTTTTAATATATATTTTACCTACACCTGTGAGCATATAATTACTAAGGATGGTAGTAAATATTTTCTTCTCAGAGCAAAATTAAACGTGCAAAGCATGTGAGAAGCTTTTCCTCCATATGTATTCATATATGCATGCTACTATTTGCTTCTATCTATTCATATATGTATCTGCCTATTCACTTATTAATTCATGACTATCCAGCAGCCACTTGTAGTAAAGCAAATGTCACCCAGAAGCATGAGAGAAGTGCAACAATTTAACTCGGCCAGTATGCTTTGGTTAGAAGAAAAAGGTATCCAAAATTAGAATTGTAAGCAAATGTAATAATATAAATTAGGAGAAAAAGATGTCTTAAAGACAGGTAGTTATACAATGTAATTAAACTTAAATTGGGCAGACTAGATGGACCGAATGGTTCTTATCTGCCAACACATTCTATGTTACTATGTAATAGAACAGCAGGAAATGGTAGCAGAATGCTTGGTTGCATAGGGAGAGGTATTAGCAATAGAAAGAGGGAAGTGCTCATGCTATTGTACAGAGCACTGGTGAGACCTCACTTGGAGTATGGTATGCAGTACTGGAGAAGGATATAGATACTTTGGAGCGCGTTCAGAGAAGGGCCACTAAACTGGTGCATGGATTGCAGGATATGACTTATAAGGCAAGGATAAAAGATCTTAGTCTTAGAAAGACGAGAAAGAGGGGAATCAACACAGTAAAGAAGGAAAGTATTAGTGATAAGACATTTTCACCTTGACTTTCCCTTGGTTATATACAGAACGAACACAGAGTGGCACAATAGTAGTGGGTGCCTTGAATTAAAAACACAAATAATAGTGCAATATTGCTAATAACATGTGCAAAATTAAAGTGACTAGTGGTAATTGCACTCACAAACATACGTGAGTAGAAATTGTGTCAGATGAAGAGTGGGTATTCTTTCAAATGTTTAATCGGATTTCTGCAATAAAAACAACACAAGAACATGTGCAGGACCAGATATACATGAATATACTAGCCCCTGTTACGAGGTAAAACTCACAGACTGTAGAAATTTGAAATCAATTAGAAAAAGAGCAATCGCATCGAAGGAGTTCCAGGGATGGTATATAGTTTTCAGAGGCGGGATCTGCCTGTAACTCAACTCGTTTGACCGGAAACTTCGTGGCTTCTTCAGGAGGAAAACAAACGAGTGACCGATATGTGCAAAATCCATAACATTTATACGTGTGTGTGAGTCTCCATGCGACGTCTTCGGGTATCCCGATGAAGTCGCAAAGGTGCGACCGTGAGTGGCGGTCTCCGTCGTCATCAAGTGTATTGTCCACAACAAACGCCTATTGGGAGTGGCTTCCGTTGTCATGACAGTAGTCATGTTTCACGCTCATTTTTAGATCTCCGTCGTCGTCAAGGGGATCGTCCACAACACACGCCTATTGTGTGGCTGTTTTGACATTTCTGGGGTGTTTTGTGTTTAGCTGCAATTTTCTTCTTTCTCACATACTGTACCCACACAAATTATATGTTGTTTTTATCGTCATAAGAAGGGCTTTCATTAGATACCATTATGTTCATCATATCATATAATTTACTACAAAAAAAATCATAAAATAAATAAAATTTAAAAAAAAAACACTTTTTCTAACTTTGACCTAAAATATAAGTGGTAGCAGTTAATACAGGTAAGGAGTTTAAGCATGCATGGTATAAGGCTAACGCATAAGGCTATCCACATTATAGATAAGTCCAAGGAACTAATGAAAGTATTCAGATTTGTGTATTTAAGAAATTGGTCAGACTAGATGGGCTGAATGGTTCTTATCTGCCCACACATTCTATGCTTCTATGTTTAATGTGTCTGTAGTCTCCTGTTAATGACATCACCTTGTGGCTTTGCTATGCAAATGACACATTTTACCATTCAAAGTAACTGAATTTTAATTTAATAACATTTCTTAATTTATGCATTTGCTTAAAGTTCTGCTAACCCAATATATTGAATATTTTTGATAATTCTTTACATTCACAATAAAAATAATGTTAAGTCCCTTTAACATATCTGTAAGCTCACACAGTTAACCTAACAGAACTTAGCTTCATGCAGCTGTTGGCACTTTCTTTTATAGTGTTCCTGTTGACTAAACATTGCTAAACCTACCCGGAAAGAAAAACAAACTATTATTACTTATTTTTACCAATCTATTTTAAAGACAAGAATCTGTTAAATAGTATGCTCCATGGAGTGCAAATTTCTTCCCACTCAGAAGGGGAGTATTAATAAAAGAGCTCTCTTTTAAATATTGCATTATTTAATGGCCCCCAAAAGTGTCTTGTTACAAAATCAACTTTTGTAGAAAATTTTCTGCCAGTTTTATTAAACATAGTGATGATGATCACCACATTTCAAATGAAGTTAATGAAATTGTAATTCTATCTGTGCGACAGGCATAACATTACACAGAAAATACAATTTCACACACCCCAAAGCTGAAGATATTAAAGAATAAATTTAAGTGTCATGCTATTTAAGTAAGGGAAAGACTTAGATTAGACAAATAATTTAGACTTTTGAAAATAAACAAAGCATTAAGGGAGCTCAAAAAGAATGAGAAAATTAAAGAAAAACTGTACCCTGCAGTGAAATAATTGTGTTTAATGTCAGGTATTTGCTATTATGCAGTAGCAGAACTATACTGTACGTGATTATCATGTTATTGGCTCCTCTTCATGAAAATGAGATGCATTCACTTGTTACAAATGGCAGTCTGCAAGGGCCCGTTATAGGTGCCCCAATGTTGCTTTATATCAGCTTCAGGGTCCAACAATAACTTGATGCTACTTTGAAACAAATGTGATATAATAGGTAATGATGTCCTATTTTACATAATGTGTCAATAAACACTAATATTAATTATCAGTTTTTATCTCATTCTTCTTTCCTTGTGTAGGCAGGTTCAGTATTTAAAGGGATAAAAACAGTACTAGGTAGATTAAACAAAATGAATAGCAGCTACTCAAGACCACCAAGGTCATTTTTCTCATACCATACTTCTGCTGTTGCTGTTGGTCAGCAAGAAAAAGGCAATTCAGCTTGGAATACCCCTAAAAATCCATTACATTTCTCTCTTTCTCACTGTCTCAACAAACTATTATCATTTCCATGCCCCAACTTAAAACACTGATTTTCCAATGCATATTAGCGCTGGTAATATTACTGATTGATAGTGCTACTGTCCTTTTGGAATAGTGCTGACACTCTCCACCCCAAGCCACAACTACCAGCATCCCACGTTTCTGGGGTCAAAGTTGGAAGGAGTGTCCTACACCTATATTTCATAAGATACCCACCTGCACTTTCTGCTGAACTTCACTGTCCACCTAGTACATAGACACTATTGTTTTATTATCATTCTTTAACTTTGACCTATTGGTAACCCAGTTTTTCTCTCTTTTAACTATGCATGGTAAAAAAAATAAAAAATAAAATAACTATGCATGGTTAATTGTTTTACAATGAATTGCAGGAAGGTATTGTCAATGATGGGATATAACACATATTTCTTATAGTGAAGGAAGAATGTAGAAAGCTGTTAAGTTAAATTTTCCCAACTCACCAATTATCTTGAATTGACTTCCTTTGGGGAAATAATACTGATTGAGCATTACTAAGTGAGTAGACACAGCTCCTTAGTTAATTCTCTCCAGTACTTCACACTACATTACTAGCAAGTTTCACATACCAGCAATCCAAAAGAAAACAGAAAGGCACACTTATCAAAAATTATGTAAGAGTATATTATATTATCCAAACATTTATACATTATACACATCCAAACACTCACAAAGGTCCATGAAAAGCTCTCGATGACAATGAGTACTGAAAATAAAAGGCAATAGGATAGGCTTCCCAAAT
Source organism: Pelodytes ibericus (assembly GCA_036172795.1). Lineage (NCBI taxonomy): Eukaryota > Metazoa > Chordata > Amphibia > Anura > Pelodytidae > Pelodytes > Pelodytes ibericus. The sequence goes on along the minus strand of CM069857.1, from coordinate 95,362,177 downwards.
TGTAGAGATCCAAGATAGCTATGTGATGCTGGGTATCCAAATATCAATGTGGCCCTTGTGCCCTCCAAACCTTGATAAAATAAAAGCTGCTGAGGGGTGAAATTCTAGAGTCACACTGTGAGGGGCTAATTACAGGGCCTGGCGCAGACTATCTGCACTTCCACATCCACAAACCATGGCCCTGAGGTAACAGCAGCTGGTATCCAGTATAGGGAACTGAAACTGGCGGTACCCTGCACAAACCCTAGAACAGGCATGGGAGATAATATTGCAAATGCAACATGACATGACAGACCTAAAAGCAAAAAAGATTGTCACTGCAGTATTAGAATACAAAACATTGAACTATTAATGATATCAAATAATGTACAGGACATGTGGACCCAAGGAATCATTCACTTCTTCAAATTACAAGCTTTAGAAAAAACAATTAGTAGAATTAATTACACATAGGGATCATCTTGTATAATATTATAATATTTATTTAATATGCTACCTATATTTAAATTTGATGTGCAAAAAGGAGTGATAAAAAAAGGATCCATGGCAAATCAACTAATATATTTCCTAATCTCTTTGTAAGGATATCAGACATCTGGGTATCCCTAGCTTTAACAAGAGCTCTACTTACAACAGCATCTCTGTAACTCTTAGACAAAAAAATATATATATTTTAATTGATCTTCTTTATATTGAAAAGTAATATCCATAGTGTAGTTCCTTCTGGGACACAGGAACTGTATATATATATAATATATTTAATCCCTTTGGGGTGATGGATAAAAAAAACTAATTGGTTTAGTCATGTGCAATAAAGTTTGGTTAAATTAGTCTTGACGTTGGAAAAGGAGGGGCAGGCGTGGTGATTATATCTATTTATACTGGAATGTGTATATAGCTCATGTATAATAGATGTATATCTTTGTCTTCAACTTCATTCAATTTACCTGAAATTACTTTAATGCTTGTGACTTATTTTACTTATAGAAATGCATTTGAAAACAATTGGTTATGGACATTGGGGTATACACATGGCACAATTCTTGTTTTAGTTATTGGACAAAATTATTTGCAATTATAGTTGTTTTTGTGTTTTAAGCAGCAATAGTTGGCACCTATGAAGAATTTTGAGGTATTACTAATACTATGTGAGTCATAGCATGACAGTATTTCAATAATAGTGTCTGGACTATATATAAACATTTTAATAATTACATAGTAACATGGGTTGAAAAAAGACTTGCATATATCAAGTTCAACCCCTCTCCTATGCCTTGTTTACTGCGGTTGATCCAAAAGAAGGCGACCCCATCCCCCCTATTTTGAATTCTGCATTCAATGGAGAGGAGGGGGGGGGGGGCTGGGGCTTGCCTTCTTCTCTCCACCTGCCAATCAGATTTCTCCTTGGATCAACAAGCACTACATCAATCTGAATGCTATACTAACATATATAGCCCTCTATGTTCAGGTTCATTAAAAAAAGGATTGATGCTATACTAAATTAAACTTTTTAAGGTGATAAATAGGAGACTATTATTCTGATAACATTGTCCTATTTCTGTTCTGTATCTCATAAATCTAAACCAAGCCATTGCAAAAATGTATTATAGGAATATATTGTTACTTATTAGTAATATGCTATGTGCCTAAGATGGTTGCCTGGTTACGGTGCATGCCTAATCCCTGTTTTGGATGTTATAATTTTCTGTAATTCCTAAATTACTATGGTATGTTTAGTTGCTAGGCAATGGCACACCATTAATCAGTATTTTGAACCTCACAGTCACCCGCAACTGTGCATTATGGGCATCAATAATATTACCGTATATGAAAATTGCTAAACATATGAAAGGCTGCCTACTTCATTCTCAGAGCAATTCCAACTTGGACTGCCAGGATAAATATCTATATCTATAAATAGTGAATCTTATACCTGTAACATTCTCCTCTGTTATCCACTAATCTCCAGTTGAGATTCTCACTAGTCTCAAGATGACAACTGAACAGAAAGAAAGCAAATGGAAGAAAAAGGCAAAACAAGGGGCAACAGCAGATGAATGGATGTGAATCACTTTCAATCTTTCACTGTACCTTCTTCCCATTCTATGTTGTGTAGGACTGCAGGAAATAAATGGAGTGATGGGTCCCAAGGTCCGCTGATGCATAGGTGATATGAAGTATTGTAGTGCTATGTAAACTTCCATTCACATCATGCTTAGCTATAATATCATCTCACTGCATGTCACCCACGCACATACTGTATCTTCATGGAAAACAATGTGATCCTCTTGGTTCCCCAGACATAAATAAGGAAGGTAAGATTATGGAACACAATGTAAAACATTGCTTGGAAACATGCTAATATCACATCAAACAGAAATTCATTTAAAAATCAGCATAGGCCAGTAGTCATGTTCCAGTCCTCTATTAGTCCAGGGGAATTCTTTATTTGGAAATTAGTTATCCTGTCATGTTGACATTAATTGTTAAAGGGACAGTCTGGTTCCAAAACGCACTTTGGTGCAAGATGAAGATCACTGCTTATATAATGCACAGGCTTTTATCCCTGTGTGATTTGATGCAGGAATTTTGTATAAATCACATTTTTAATATTTGATTCAAGCCCTCCCCAGTGATTACTCTGCATTTTTACTGCAGGTGCGGCCGCACTGATTCTATAGACACTGATGATATAAAGTTTTGTTTCATATAGTCACTTCCTGTCCTCCTGAAATTGAGTCTATTGAGTGGCCTATGAGTACATATGAGTTGCTCTTGTACACAGTAGGATCTCTTAACAGTGCAACACATTGGCCGATGACCTCACTAGAGAGACAGGATATTCCATTCATTTGAATGGCATTATTCTCTTTGGTTCCTGCAGCAAAAAAAAAAAAGGAGTGATACAATATGGTGATGACAGCGCTAAATTCACTAAACCAAGCTGCACTAAAAGCAGTGTGTCCCTAATAAACACACAATAAAAGCATATAAAAAAGAAAGGTACAAAAAGTGCGCTAAAAGTAAACTGTGGTAAATGAGCAAATAATAAAACACCTAATAGGTGAGTTTATGGTGATGATATAATTGAAGAAATAGAGGCTGGGGGAGGCTGCAGCAACTCCCCTCTAATTGAACCCTCACAGAACTCCCAAGGGGAAAACGACTTCTCACAGAAACACACTGTGTACACAGGGGGTAATCTTCCGATATATAGACGACCTTATATTTATATGGAAAGGGAGTGAGGCTGATCTCCAATTGTTTTTGGATCATCTTAATAATAACCCTAATAACATCGTACTCAATACTGTTTACAGTAAAGACCGTATTACTTTCCTGGATTTAGACATCTATGTTGAAAATGGCGTAATAAAAACTAAAAACCATTTCAAAAAAGTGGACGCTAATAGCTTCATAGACAAAACCAGTTGCCATTATCCTCCCTGGTTAAAAGGAATCCCCAAGAGTCAATATACTCGTATCAGACGCAATTGTACTGATATACAATGCTATACCGAGCAAGCTGGTTTCCTTAGAGATAAATTTATAGAAAAGGGATATGATGCTGGTGATTTGGACCAGACCATCTCAGAAATAGCTGATACTGATCGTAACTTACTCCTTGAATATAAAGATAAAACTAGTAACAATGATTTCCATACTAGGGTGCCTGTTGTTTTAAACTATAACAATAAATCCCATAGAATTAAAAAAATCATCAGGAAACATTGGAACATCCTACATAAAGATGAAATCCTGAAAAACATTGTTCCAGATGCCCCCACAGTTGTTTTTAGAGGAGCTCCCAATCTTAAACAAAAGTTAACCACTAATTTTACCAGTAAAAATGTAGTAAAGAAGTCCACTACAGGTCACTTTTTAAGTAGGAAATCAGGTTTTTATGGTTGCCTCAATTGTATTGGCTGCAGATCCACCATTAAACAGAAATATCCTATTACCAATTTTACCTCTAATAGCAAAGGGAATAATTTCGAAATAAAAAACTTTCTAACATGCGCCTCAGTAAATGTCATCTATTTACTGGAGTGTCCATGTGGACTCCAGTATATTGGAAGAACCACCAGAAAACTTAAAAAGAGGATTGAGGAGCATGTTAGAAACATAAAAAATGGTTTAACTACTCACAGCTTGTCTAAACATTTTCTTGAATGTCACCAGAAAGACCCCAAGAAACTAAAGTTCTGTGCCATTGATAAAGTCAATAAATACTGGAGAGGTGGTGACAATATCAAAAATATAGGCAAGAAAGAAATGGAATGGGTTTTTAACATGAGCACCCTGAAACCTCTTGGGCTTAATGCTGATTTCGATTTATTTAATTTTATGTAAATGCAATGAATACTCTGGGAGGTTTTTAAGCAGTTGATCCTTTTATTCCATTTTATTTCCCCTGGGATCTATAGATTCGCCTCTTCCATATACACCTACAGTGGTATATTTTATTTTAAATCTTTCTTTCTCTATACATATAAATATTCCCCGTTTTTATATATCTTTTATATATTTCCTCTAACGATGTTGTTTAAGGGTGGAGCAGCTTCTTTTTATCCTCTTAATAAAGTATTGTTCTGTTGTTTACCATTGGTAGCTGCTGCCTTTGAATTTTTAAGATGAAACACTTGTTTTTTGTTTCTCTCCGTTTACTATACTTGTGATGTAATGGAGAATAAGGAGCAGCTGTGAACAGTAACATAGTGAGAACACGCCCAGCAACATCAATTGAGAAGCGTATAAATTCTCAGTGCACAGCAGGCTGTCCAGACGCCAAGTTGAAGCCCAGTGAAGGGGCGAAACGCGTAGCGTTCCTGGACATACCTGCATCCCTTTTTTTTTTATTTGCTTGCCTTGGATTGTATCCCTGCTGCTGCTGAAAGGACTCTGTTTTCCCAGACTGTGTGGCGCCCACTGATTCTGTGCAACTTAGAGATCCTATGTGTAAGCAGATATTGTTTTCTTATAAAATTTTTGTACTTGTCTTACCCTAACTCCATCTGTGGGCATTTCTTTTCCTACACTTTGAGCTGTACGAGTGGAGGACAGAGAACCTGGAAGAATCAAAGATTACCCCCTGTGTACACAGTGTGTTTCTGTGAGAAGTTGTTTTCCCTTGGGAGTTCTGTGAGTGTTCAATTAGAGGGGAGTTGCTGCAGCCTCCCCCAGCCTCTATTTCTTCAATTATATCATCACCATATACTCACCTATTAGGTGTTTTATTATTTGCTCATTTACCACAGTTTACTTTTAGCGCACTTTTTGTAGCTTTCTTTTTTATAAAAAAAAAAAAAGGAAATTACTTTTACTCATCGTGTGGGCAGTCCTTGTTTCTTGCAAACTGCTGTATTTTCACAATTTCTTCTAGCTGTAAGTGTTTTATATTTTAAGCAATGCAAAATGTAAGACATGCATTTTAAAGTACTTTGAAAACACATTAATATGCATTAATATTTGGAAGATGCATTTTGGTCACTAGACAGTCCCTTTAAAGCTATGAAGGTAAATAAAAATCGCTTTGGCTGTTTTTATAATATAAACCTGTCTCAAGCTTCAAATGGTTCCATTAATTGAACAGAGCCAACAGTAGTAAACACAGGGTTTTATGGGTTCATGGCACTGTATTTCCTTCTTCAGGTAGGAATTTAACCCCTTCGTGACAATGGATGTGTCAGGCATGTGCAGCTAAGAACTCCGTTCCCAACAATGGACGTGCCTGACACGTCCTGCAGTGAAACGAGCGGTTTTCACAATCAACGAACGTGAACAACGCCCTAACAGTGCTGGTCTATTGCCTCGATGTCGAGGCAATAGCCAGCACCAAGATTTGCTTTCTGGGGCACCCATGATCGCCCCATGGCATGCTCTGGCAATATGGCTATGCCATCTTCGGAAGTAAAAGAAATTCACTTCTGTTGCTCTGAATATTTTTGGGTTTTGCGCCATAACTCGCAAAAAAATGAAGAAAAATATGGAAACATGCATATTTATGAACTTGGGACAACAGTTAGAAATTATTTAGATGAGGTATTTTTTAATGATTGTATTTGTGTAAATCATATTTTACGTAAAACTTATGAAAAGTGGTTTTTTTTAATGATTTTTTATGATTTTTTTTGTATTAAATTATAAGATATGATAAACATAATGGTATCGAATGAAAGCCCTTCTTATGAGGATAAAAACAACATATAATTTGTGTGGGTACAGTATGTGAGAGAGAAGAAAATTACAGTTATACACATACACCCCAGAAATGTAAAAACAGCCCTTGTCACCAAGGGAAAGTCAAAATGGCTTGTCACTAAGGGGTTAATTGCAAGTCTTTTTTATTTTTTGTATAACTACATATATCTACACATATCTATATTTATATATTTTTTTATTTATATAGAATTTTTAATCCAGTTAACAATTTAGCAAGTCACCATTCTGTTTAAGCATAATTTAAAAACATGGTAAGTATAGAATGCTGTTTTTCTGCCTTGTTTACTAAGCACTGCTTTACATCTCACTAAGTACAGTAATTGTATCTACCATGTAACGAAAAGGTTACTTTTTGGTTCTATCCTCTATTTTGGTTCTAGCACAAAAAAAAAAAAAAAAAAAATCTTAATAAGCCCCTCAAAATAATAACAGTGAATTTTGAGCAGATTGTAAAAGAGCATGTTTTAAAATTAGTTTTCTAGAATGTAAGTGCCTTCGGTCCATTATAAATTCAGATAGTTCTAGTTAAGTTTGATAGACAGCTCTGCTAACTGTTGATATAAAATATGAATTTTAGAACCATCTGTTTTAAAGATCTTATTGATGATCCCAGATGACTGGTTTTACTTTGATTTCAATCAGACAGTTGATTTTAATGTGTTCCTCTGTGAAGCAGGTTAGAAGCTGTCTGTGCTTTTTGAAAAGGGACATAGCGCCCCGTTCCCTCGATGTACATATAGTCGGAGACATTATTCACAAATCTAATAAACAAGGAAGCTACAAGTCTTCCAGAATTAACAAAAGGGCTAAAAAGAACATCTGTCAGGCAGCCTGCCACAGAGCTTTCTAACAAACTAGGAGGCATATGTTCAGCTACATTTGTAAAAGCTTTGGTTCATTTCCTCCCTCTCAGAAGAAGTTAAAAAAAGAATACTTTGTTTTAACAAACACTCGTTACAAACGTATGATCACTAATTATTAGGTCAGACATTTTAATATTTAAAAAAATATATATATATATATATATCAGACATATGCATTCGTTTTCGGACGAATGCATTTTCTTCCGAAAATAGGATTATCGTCCATTCGTCCGAAAAAGAATAACGAAAATGCTAAACTAATGAAAGCCGAATGAGCGAATGGTTAAGAAACGAAAATCATTCGTCCATTCGTGCTATTGGCGTTCTATAAACAGAAACGTCGTTCGGTTTATGGATTACATGTAATACTATTGGCTTTCTATAAACCGAACTAGAGTCCCCATTCATAAGAAATTCTTATGAATGGGGTCCCCATTCATAAGAATTTATTATGAATGGGGACTCTAGATCGGTTTATAGAAAGCCAATAGTATTACATGTAAATAATAATTTTGACAGAATGGACGAAAACGAAATGAAACTTTTAGTTTTGCACATGTCTAATAAAATATATATCATACATTTATAGTATTGATTAAACTTCTTTTTAAAATATATAAAAAAACTGATATATGATATGACCACTAATGGAAAGTTACATTAGACATTATAAAACATATATCAGACATAAGCTCCTTTTGTAGAGAGATAGTAGAAAATTATATATGGATTTATAAAGACTTGTTATAAAATGCATCATTTCCCTGAATAGAAATGATGCTAAATTGTGACATTGTATTTAAACATTCTGTTCTAAACTCATTAAAAAATAAAAGATACTTTGCTAAGGACAGTAGGCGAGGGTCACACATTCATCAAAGTCTTCCAGACGTTTATGTGATGTGCCTTCAATTTTTTTGGATCATGCATCTATATAATTTCAAAAAAGCTATTTATATACTAATGAGAGTATACTGCTCTCAAGTAAGGGAAAGAGAAATAAAACAGAGGAGCTGTTTGTTATCATCATGTCCACCTTTAATAGGGTATTGGAAATGAAGAAAAGATAATTGCGCTGGGGGTAAAAGGAAGAGGAAAAAAGGAGGCAGAAGAGGGAATGCGGTAAGGGGGTATAAATGTGACAAACACACAGGGGAGATACAACCAGTACTGATGTGCGGTATCTTAATCTGAATTTTATGCATACAGAGAGAGAAGGGGGCAGGCAAAAAGTTCTAAACACGATTTCCGACCACAATTTGCGCATTCGAAAAATGGCATCCGCAGCCACTGGCAGTTTTCAACATGATGTTGTGCATGGAGGAGCAAGTGGGAGCTAAAAAAAGATTTTTATTCTACACTTTCCTTAAGCATTTTCAGCACAGTGGTTGTTAACAGTGCTAAACCTATTTAAAGAAACGTCTTTTTTTTATTTACCACAGTTGCCCTTTAAGTCACGCAGTTTCACCATTTTCCTATGACAAAAGGTGGGTTCCCTTTAATTAGAAATGAAGGTAATACATTTCCTTCAGAATTCTTATTATATTGAATTTTTTAAAGTATACTTAACTATACCATCTTTATATTTTAGGGTGAGTTAACGTTTGTATCCAGATTAAACAATCATGATTTCTGACACAGTAAAAGGTACACAATTCTTTGAACCAGTGTGCATTTACCTTTTTAATTCTTTTTATATTTCCATGATACTTATTTTCTTTCTATTCTTATATAGCATCAAACTATGTTCCGTTTCATCCATTTATTCTATAAAAATATTTATCTATGTAAGTACATTTTACATTTCTTCACCATCTTTGCTAAATATTTTCCTTTTTTTCTGCAGAAAGAGCATGCAAGGTACAATCCAACATTATCTAGGAAAGAAATAGACAAAACCCAGAGTGACCACATTTTAATTATGACATTTAGGGACACAGTATGGAGCGATGAGATTACACACATGCGTAATATCAATTAATCACATACACACTGATTCTCATACACATAAAGTACATTTTATATTATATAAATTATTAAGAAGCCTTGGGAACCATGTACAATTCAGATTTAATAATATCTATTTATAATGTACATACAGTTATTACCAGACATGAGCCATTTCAGAGAACTAACCCCTCTATCACCAGACATGAGCATATTTTATTTTGCTTATAAACATCTAAAAACATATAAAAGACATACCATTTCTATATCCCCCCAGTGTCTTACTGCGATCAAATTATGCTAGTTATAGAAGGGGGATACAAGCTACAGAGAAGAACATACTTAAAAACAAACATATATCTATATCTCGGTCCCCCCCCCCCCCCCCTCTATAACGTAAAGTTGCCTCAAAGGTTTTCCTCTCTGTTATTTATCTTTCCCTTTTTTTTTTTAAATCGTTCTGTTGGGGTTGATGGGTTTATTTCTGCCTCCTTTTTTTTTTTTTGTTCCTAGTTAGGTCTTCTGTTTTTAGAACTGTTTGCGGTTGTGTGGTATTTCCATACTCTTTAGCTCTCATCAGAACCATATTTTTGGGCCCATGTTTGCCATGCTTTTTCTGCTATATATGCCTTTTTACCTTGGATTAAGCCTTTTTCTATCTGTAATTGGAAATTATTTGGGCTTTAACGTGATCCCATGTTGGGATCTGTGTTTGTCTCCACAGTCTGGCCAATAGCATCTTTGTTTCAATAAGAATATGTATGGCTAGGTATTCTTTTATAGGGGGAAACCCAGGATATTTTAGATGTAATAGGTAGTTCTCCAATTTTGGGGTATATCTATTTCCAAGTTTGTCATTATGTCCGTTACGAGATGGAACTGTCCGGGTCTTAAAAACCTATGGAATCTCGTAACTGACATAATGGCATTTTCAGATTATTAACCCTTAAATGATCGGACATGAGCAGTTTCAGATTATTAAACCCTCTATTAGCAGACATGACCAGTCCTAGAGATTTAACCCCTCTATTATCAGACATTTGTTAGAGAAACAACCCCTCAATAACCATCCATTACACGCAGAGTCACATACACACAGTTACGTACACACATACACGCTCACACACACAGTCACACATACACAGTCACACTGGCACACACTGTGTTCCTTACCTGATGCAGGCTGCTGTTGCTTACACTAAGCTCCTTGAAGAATACACTCAGTGAATTAGGAGAGGCTTCTGTACTCTCAGCCAATCAGGAGAGCTGAGAAGTCTCTCCTAATTGACTGTGACCTCCTTCACTCAGAGCTGTCAATCTGGCACTTTGTACTGTCCCAGAGTGAAACTGCCCAGGACATAAAGTCTCATTTTGAGACTGTCCCAGGCAATCAGGGATATGTGGTCACCATAGTGAAGATCTCATAGGACCTACCATGATTAATTGTTGTGTTTGTGTGCATCCTATATACTGCTGAGCTGCACTTTGCATGTTCTTTTTTGCAGGATATGGAGCACATTGTTGATGTTAGCAACTATGTAGTAAGAATTGAATAGTTATGCCCTGTTTTCTTTTTCTTTTTCCCTAGAGGGAATGCAGTTTATCAGTAAGGATTGTTTTAGACCACTTTTCAGGAACTAGTACTTCATCAGCTCCTTATAACAAGTCATTCGTTATAAACATTTATGAGATTGTTAGATTCATAGATTTATAGATGTATACCAGCTTTCCTAAGGTTTCATAGTATATTCATATGGATTATATGCTTATATGTCTTTATTATAAGTTGAGTTTTACATCTCAAATAGGATATTTTATTAGCTAAGTCTCTCTGGAGGAGTCAGGCCTCACCACTTTCAGTTCGATTTCTGCTTTTATGCTTGCATTTTTTGTTTGTTTTTTATCCCTCTGGCTAGCCACAGGAGGAAGCTAGTGTTGAAAGCCTTTCCTAACCAATCTTGTTAGTCTCTCTTTGCTATCCTTTTCTTGGCTCAAAAGAATGAGCACAAATACTGATTAGCATTGTTCCAGTGTAATTACTTATCAATGTCTTTCTTATCCTCTTTGTTCAGTTGTTGGTTTCTCTTTTTTTTTTTACTTAAAGGGACAGTAAATCCAACAAATGTAATTTAACGCAATTCAGTTAGCATTATAAATGTGAAAATACATAAAGATTTCACCTAAAAATGCAATTAATGGTTTGCAATGCAACATTTTGTTGTTCCTAGCTAAAGCAGTGCCTTTGTACAGCCTGTGCTATTGAAATTAAACCTAGAATTGGATGGAAGAAATGCAAAACAGTTAGTGTGTTTATGTAGTCCCAGACACTAAAATGGTTAATGCGCATATGAATTCATTATATGAATTTGTGTTGCTATAGTTGTCATGTTACCTCATACTTTGATAACCTAGAAACCCAGCTAGTTTAAAAAAAATTTTTTAGGGCTCTGAGTCATCCTAGACCACCAGCAGTTTTTACAAAGGGGCAAAAAAGTGTTTACTATAATGAGCTATTAGCTGTAATATGGATTGAAATAGGGTAACTTGGCGACTATCAGTTATTTTAAGTTTCTCAATTGCTGCAGCAGCCAGGTCTGTTTTTCTAGCATCCCCATACTAATACCCTTTCTTGCTTCCAGACTGGTCTTTTCACTGTCCCTGATCCTGCATCCAAGTTATCGATGTGATGTGTTACAATGTTCCTTATCTGTCCTGTATTGTGATTCTTTGTTTCTGTGAGCTTTAGTTAGGATCTAGTGTTGAGAGAACCCGAACCGCACTGTTCGGGTTCGTACCGGTCATTAGAGTGTCAGTGCCACAAACCCGAACCCGGACATTTCACTGTATGTCCGTGTTGGAGTTCGAGGTTCGGCTATAAACCGAAAGTCTTTAAACCGAAAGTCATTTGACCTATTCGTATGAATGGGGACTCTATTTCGGTTTATAGAATAGCCAATAGCATTACATGTATTCTATAAACCGAAAGTCTAAAAAACCGAATGTCGTTCGGTTTATAGACTTTTGGTTTATAGAATAGCATAGAATTACATGTATTCTATAAACTGAAAGTCTATAAACCGAACGTTGTTCGGTTTATTGACTTTCGGCTTATAGAATACAAGTAATGCTATTGGCTATCTATAAACCGAGCTTTGAGTCCCCATTCATAAGAATTTCTTATGAATGGGGACTCTAGTTCGGTTTATAGAAAGCCAATAGTATTACATGGAAGAAGAGAAAAAGAGAGGAGCTCAAATATATATTAAACAATTGTGCAATAAAAAATAATAATATAAATATGTGAAAAGAGACAATAATAAATAATTATTGTGATGAAAAATAAATAACACGTTTTTTTTGTGATGAAAAAAAAAGAAAAAAATTCACTTCTACAAATGTGCCTCCCTAGACATCCGCTTAGGATGCCTCACGGTAAATACTGCACTGATAGGGTAGCCATATTTTCTTGAAAAGTATATCAACTTTGCTATAGTCACCGTAAACTTAAATTGACCTGAAGCCAATACTTTACCATCCGCAGATCAAATACCAGATGGGTGGCAACCCTAGAGCAGTACTGTTACCCTTGACCTCTTATTACCTGATGTGTTTGTTCTAGTCACATGGCTACAGATCTAGGATTAAAGTGACCATGCTATTTGTTCTACAAGTTTTACTAGTCACTGTGTCCAGTATGAGGATGTTAAGGCATTAAGGAAGCACATTATCTGCAATTATTGCTGAAATAAGTCTCAGAACAGCATGAATCCTATAGCAACAGTAGCATTTTTTTTTTATGTAAGTCACTATAGAGAGCATGTATTATGCTTTGGAGGAAATTTAACATGGTTGTGGCAAGATGTACCCTATATCTCCAAGGCAAGAGATTAGTGTAAAAAACAATCAATCTCCCCACATGAATTCCTACCACTCTCTTAATGAAAGGATTTAACAAATAAGGCATTTCAAACTCTGGTATTTGATTCTCTGTTAGAAAAGACCATTGGATATCATCTGTCTCATATTAATTACCAAGGCTATCAAGACACATCTTATATGCTGTCTATAATTGTCAACGGATGTCTTAGGCAGATAAACCATCTGCTCCGTGTGCCACTCCACTGTCTGTCGGAAAACAAAAACATTGAGACATTAGTGAATGACACTGATGGAATCGAACTGCATGTTGCAGAAAACCAGCTCTTTGATTAAAACTCAGTAGAATGCCCAAAGTGTTTACAATTAAGAGATGCATTTATAATATTTGACACATTGCGTTATTCATGCATATATTTAGGCATTCTTACATTTTTACACTATAGTTTAAGCTGTATGTTCAAAATGAAAAATATATGGATTTCCTACATGTAGACCCCAAAATACAAGAAGAATGACAGACAAGAATGATGGGGCATTGCCTTACCCAACTTAAAACAATGTATTTTTATCAGTTGAATATCGATCATGTTTATCACTTTTTGAGTGTGCACAACTTTAAAGAACAACTGTCATGCCATTAGTAACTTTGTCTGAAATAAATGAATAAGCCCTAGTATATAAGCTGTTTTATTCTTTAAAAAAAAACCCTGTACACAATATTCAGCTTATTTATCATTTAGCAGCAACTGCTACATATGCAGTGGTTTCCATTTTGCCTCCTCACTTGGGTCGGATCTCTGACTCTGCAATTCTGTATAGTCCCACCCTCACACGAGATTGCCTGTTAATACAAGACTTTGTACATGCACAGCTTGTATATTGGTAACAAGGTTCTGAGGGAGACAGCTCTTGCTGCACACCGTGTGTTCTAGGATTTTTACTTAAAGTGGTTCCACCTATATATTGCATACCACTTGTACAGTAGACAAGATAAACTACATGGGGGATATTATAGTTAATACAATGTTTTGCTGGAAATGTTTCTCCGGTGATTTCTGGGGTGAACTTTTTTTGATTGCTGAGTATTGCTTTGCATGCTTTGCAATGAGAACATCATTAAGCCCTTGGATTTGCTCCCCAACCAGGTATGTAACCTGTTTGGGTAAACTAGGAGTGATGAATGTTTGAAAATAGCACTGGCCCCAAAATAGGGTCAGCCCTTAAGATGTTCCAATACTTATTAAAAATTAGTTCAATTTCTTGAGCTTTAGTAATGTATTCAGTAACAAAGGAAGATTGGAAGTCAATTTTGTGGCACTATAATTCTTTTTGTAGGTCATTTGTTTTCCTATTTTCTTATTTTTTTTCATTTCAACAAAATGTATGTGCAGTGTTTTGTATCTACAGGTTACGTTCATTTATTGCCATGATATTTGTATTCATTTATTGGAATATATTCTGTGTATTTAATTAGTAGCCTTTTTATATTGCATAGAGTTAATACCCATTGATATTTTCCCCTTTCTCATATATTTATTCCCGAAATGTGTCATTTTGGGACATCCATTTAATTTATCATAAAAGCATTCTAGCTTCTTACTATATAAGTAAGAATAGCGCCTACTCAAGACTACTTCTCTTTTGGCACTTCTTGGCTACAGTACTTCATTCACCAGCAAACCAAACGTTAAACTACAGGAGCCTTTTCTCATGGATGAAACTGGGCGATTAGCTATGCTTACTCCAGACTGTCCCCATGGATATCTTGACTCAGTGGATCACCTTCCAGCTGCCTGTGTATGCCTGTTACCCATTTTTACTCAAGTTCAATGTGTGGATTATCCACATTATCATGAAATATCCTGATTTGGAACCGTAATGCTTACGTACATAGTTGTATAGTCTTCCTTATTGGCCCTTGTGTTGCTCCACCTACACTAATGGATCCCCTATTGTGAGTTTTATTCATCACATTATTTACATATTTATTTACCTTATTACTACACTATATTTTTATTTATCTATTGCACATTGTACTGCTTATATTCTATAATTTTCTATTATACTGTAAGTATCATTTTTTCATATTTTATAACTCACTGGCTCGCTTTATTGGTGGCTGTGGATACCCTTGAGCTCTCTTTTCTTATCTTCTTGGGTCAGAGAATCAAAGATCCAACCAAGCGAGATGGCAACCAGTGCATGTGCATCAGTTGCTGCTAAATGGTAAAAAAACCCAAAAATGTTGAAAAATTGGTACAGTTTTATGTATTAGGATATTTATTTATTTCAAACAAAGTTACTTATGGCATGACAGTTGTCTTTTAAAACATAAAATACGTAGTCCTAATTTTGCATTTTTGTATACATGTGATTCTAAATGTAAGTATAGCTGGTAAAATTAAGAAAAAACGTAGATATAGGAATGTCATAATCAAGAATCTCCTAAATCCTGCAGAAACTTGGACAGGTTTTATATACAAGTATTACTCATCAATTATTACTCATCCGCAGTGACTTACCAGACTGCTCATCTAACAAAAGTGATTAAAAAAACAAGGATACCCAGCACTCCATGAATGGTGATTTATTCCGACACCAAGAAGTGAGTTTTTTTTTTCTTCATATTTCGTTTTTTATCAAGACTAAAAGGTGAGTTGCAAGTGAGATGAGATGAACATTTCATCAGCTATAAATGGTGCAGGTACAAACATGGTGAGTTTCCTTCACTAAGCAAACTCACCAGGATTGTCCCCCATGTATTGCTAAACTGGTGTGATGAAATGCATCAATACATCTTATCTCACCTGCAACTCACCTCTTAGTGAATAGCCCCCAAAAACTAAAAGTGAGTGCAGGCTTCATTTAGCAAAATCGCTCTGTGCCCGAGCTCGGGCTGTGCTAGAATGTCTTTAGGCTGATCTTCTAGATACTAAATCCCCACAATTATTAGGCACATCCTTGTAGAGACACTTCCTATGCATTTCACAAGCAACAAATTACATCCTCAGGGAGTAAGGTTCCATTTGTTCTTGTCTATTTGTCATAAATAGTGTTCTTGTAGGCAGCAAGCTACCTTCATCTTACTTTGTGAAACCAATAGCTGTAAAATGTATAAACTAAAACAAAGTGTGTTGTGTAAATCCATAGTATTTGCATAATAAAATGTATAAAGGTTATTTATAATAATAATAACAACCATTATAAAATGCAATTAAATCATATAACTATATGAACAAAGATGTTTTAAAAGAATAGAAGGAAATCATTGAGATGCAATCTTTTACATGCATATTCCAGTCTTACTAATTACTATGAAGGTGGCCAACATGTGAAAGCATGTACCTACCTATAGATATGTTGACCAACTGTGATTAAATCTCATGTAGCACTATATGATACGTTTTGTTGTAGCAGGTAATCACAGACAATTTTTTTAACCAAATATGTAGCCTATTCTGTGGGGTCTATTCACTAAAAAATAGGTTGAGGTGAGATGAACATTTAATCTCACAAATTTAGCAATACATTGTGAAGGGACAATCCTGGTGAGTTTGCTTAGTGGGGGGAAATCACCAGGCTTGTCCCTGCACAATGTATAGTTAAACTGGTGAGATGAAATGTTCATCTCACCTCAACTCACCTACAACCCACCTTTTAGTGAATAGACCCCACTGAAACTGAACTGACAAGTAAACTGTATAAAGCTGAATTACAAATACAGGCAATCATTTTTCCAACTTGTCTATCAATGTCTGATTTTTTTCTTTTAGTGAATAGCCCCTTTAATATTTATATACCAAGTCCAATGCCACTTTCTTTTCTATTTGTCAATAATGTCCACGTTTTCAGTAAATTCAAATCAGGCCAAAATACAGTTGGAATAATAGCCAAAGTGAAAAAAGTATCCGACTCAGCTACTGTATTTTGGCCTGTGTTTGCTCATCATTTCAGCAGTTGGACAGCTCTACTAGCAGCTATCCATTATTAATATATTATACTGCTTTGCATTTTCATAGTTCATTGAACAGATCCTGAATTTTACATTTTTGTTAGCAACTCTGATGGTTCTGGAAATATCACTTCTACACTGGTTCTGAGACCTGCGCAGAAATGCAGTGTGCGTTAGGCAATATTTTACTAATTTATTATGTTTTAAATGTCACTGAGAAAAGTAGCAAAGTATCTTCTTTTTGAGGAATGTCATTTCTCTGTGGTCTACTGAAAAATTAATCAAGAAGGCAATAAATTATTCTTCTGGAATTGTGTGCCTTAATTTGCATGCTACTATACCCAGAATCCTTCTGTGCAGTTTAATTTAATCTAATGAATGCAAACAGGGTTTTTTGCTAGTAGCATTAAGCACCTCAAACACAGTTCAAGACAATAGTCAATATTAAGTTTTGAGTTATCTGGGCCTTTTTCATCCTTGTAACTCTGGTGGTAATCAAAACTGCATACTGTTATATTATAGTTACCTAGTAGTTTAGGTTGAAAAAAGTCTTGCATTCATCAAGTTCAATCCTTTTTCCTATTCTTGTTTACTGCTGTCCACTATCTATGTATGATTGAATCTCTGCTGAAACTGCAGGGTTTGCAAGTATTGTGTTTATCTTAGCTGTTTTTGTTCTTTACTTGTCTTCTTTTGCTCCATACCTATGTTTGCCTATGCTGGTGATATCCTCAACCCAGTTACACCTATGCTCTTCCCACCTCAAATGACCAAGAGGGTGGAGGAAACCAATAGTTCCATTTTTTACTTTCTCTTAGAGATTTGGACACACATCCCAGAATCCTGACATACCAAAGACAAAGTAAAAACCAGAACTATTGGAATGCACATCTATGCAATTACAAGACCAACCTTTTGGGTGCGACCACTCCATGTTACTGATACGACGATTGTTTACACAGTGTGACAGTATAAATATAATCAGATTACTACCACATTCAGAGTTTTGTACATGGATAGTGTGTCCTTAATGTGCATGGAGCATGGATAATTTCTGTATATTTTATATATAATAATATTTTCTCACAAGTCACAGTTGCGGTGCTCTATAGGAACCGTCAGGGGAGATTGCAGCACACATTGTCATTCTTTTGATATTCCTGCAAACAACAGACTGTATCTGTGTTAGTGCAATGATACTTAGACTGCATTCCTTTTAAGTCTTTTTTTCTGTTGTTTAAAAACATTTTTCTTTTTCTCCTGATTTTTTTCTATTTGTTTCCACTTTGACAGAACCCTTTTTTTTTTTTAAAAAATTTGACTTTTTTGCAGCAACCCTTGAACTATTTTTTGGCATATACATTGGTTCCTTTATGTATAATACATATAATAATTACTCTGTGAACCAACAGAATGTATTTTGATGATTATTTGAAAGTTACACGCAATTTTCTGGTTTAAAACCCATGTCTTCTATACCAAGTATTGAGGGAAGAAAAATAGGATATGTTCAACTCATTATCCCTCCTCCTTAATTTTCCACAAGTGGATATTTTCAGGCCCAAAATTACAATAAACAATTCAACCATGATTCTTAGATTTGTATCTGAAAAACTTCCTGATGAATATCCATTAAAAGTTATCAAAATGTTCTGCAAATCAGAACTTCAACTTACTTCTCATTAGTATGCATGGCATACTTTTACATTTGCTATATTTTCCACTTCATACTTTGATCAGTCTGCTTTGCTTATCATTTTATCATTGTTACTAAATGAACTGTGAGTTTTCTGCAAAAAGCAAATACAAAACATTTATACTGCTCATGTAGTTGCCATTGAGAGCGCCAGATAAGAGATTTCTTTATGATTGCAAATAACAGTGCAGCTAGCTGATAAATTCTCAGTAAGACTATTGCGGCAAGCGACATGGAACAAAAACTTCATTTACTAAGAATAAAAATAATTCCAGTTTCTGACATGGCAAATGAAAATTGAAAGTGCTGCCTCTCAACAGGAATTCTTATTCTCAAGTTGCTATGTGAGTACATATGAACTAAAATTAAAGTTAGCTTAATAAATCAAACTATTATTATGTTTTGTGACTTGTTATAGGTGCAGAATGTTGAAGAAAGAATGTTGCTCTATATGTGTAATACTACTAGTCCAGGCACAGGAGCAGTCATATCTCCAGGTAATAATGACTATAATGGCCATAAATCTCTGCCAGTTCACTAATAGCTGGTCATCTGTATTTCGCAATAAGTTTTTGAGAATAAATAGCAGGAGTGCATTGTGTCTATAAATTACTTTAGGAATCCTCTTGGTGTGCTGCAAACTAAATAAGTAACTACAGGTGATACTCGAAAAATTAGAATATTGTCACTTACCTCCGTTCCCCTCCTGATCCGCTGCCATTGCGGATCAGGAGGACGCCATCCTGTCGCTAATCCCACGGTCATTGAACCAGGATTTGGTGCTTTTGGCAGTGTGGGCAGGGGCCAAGTCCTGCTGGAAAATGAAGTCAGCATCCCCATAAAGCTCGTCTGCGGAAGGGAGCATGAAGTGCTCCACATTCTCCGGGTAGGTGGCTGTGTTGACCCTGGACTTAATGAAGCACAGTGGACCAACACCAGCAGATGACATGGTTCCCCAAATCAACACAGACTGTGGAAACTTCACACTGGACTTCAAGCATCTTGCAGTGTGTGCCTCTCCATTCTTCCTCCAGACTCTGGGTCCTTGGTTTCCAAATGAGATGCAAAAGTTGCTCTCATCAGAAAAGAGGACTTTGGACCACTGAGCAACAGACCATGTCTGTTTTTCTATAAAGTGATTTGTGAAAAAAAACAAAGTGCAAAATTGGATATTAAATAATACTTGCGGCACCACACAAAAAAAAATCAGCCTTCTGAAGCACTCCCCAAAATGTTCATAAACAGTATATAGAACAAAAGCAGACTGGCGCTGATTTGTGGGTACCTTTCATTAAAAACACACTTTAATAGTGCAGTATTGTCATATACAAAGACAGTGAATACTTGGTAATTAATACACTCACAGACATACGTGAGTGGTGATCATATCAAGCCGAGCATGGATTCTAAACAAAGTATTTAATCGATAATTCTGAAATATATAAAAACAAACATGTGCAGGACCAGGAGAACAGACAGAATACTGGCCCCTGCTACGGATACACTTACAAACTGTAGGTAAATAGTTCACATAAAGGATAGTCACATCCGTGGGGCTAATCCAACATGGAAAAATAAGACAGCGTGTGGAGGGCAGAATCAAAAGGAAGATGATGACCGCCATTACCTCAATGCGTTTCGCCGGAGCTAGTGTCACGGCTTCCTCAGGAGAAGACGGATGACCAGCATATGGATAATCGGTACGTTTTCATAAGTGACGCCCGCTATCATTGGATGATGTGTCTAATGCGACTGTTGAAGGAGCGTCCTTCATTGCCATAGTGATCTTCCATTCGCGTGCCTCTTCCGGAAGCAGATCGTCGTCAATCCACTTTGGGACTGAAAATCATCAGACATATAATAATACAGGCTCTCAGCAACCAATAAAATACATTATGTCAATAAAATAGATTAACAACATATAAATTTACATACCTAAAAAAGTTAATTGAAGAATGGGAAATAGATAAGAAATGTTTATTATTTACATTAAATTGCACATTGAAAAAGACCACAAAATCAAAAAATAGGAATGAGATGACCAAATGGATATGATAAATAAAAACCACAGCTAAGGGACAATAATGATAACTTAAACAAGTTACACAGATCAATTTATTCCCAAAGGGTGAATATGTAGAGTTTAGATAATAAAAATATTAATTTATTAATTGGGATACGAGATTTCTTTAAAAATTACATAAAACATTACATTTAAATAAAAAAATTAAAAAGATATATAAAAAGCCTGAAATAAGACACTATTACAGTTCATAAAAAATACATAATATCAAGGTCTGTATTTAACCCTTTTCCACCTTTTGTTTTTAATTTATGAATCCACTTGGTCTCTCTTTGAGACAGAGCTTGGCTGACATTTCCCCCTCCAATGTGGAGTCATCTTGTCAATCCTCATGCATAAAAATGTATCAAAAGAGATTGACGTGCAGTGCTTGCAGTGTTTCAGAACACTGCACTTGGTCAATCGTGGATTATCACTTAAAATACTGCCCAGGTGCTCTAAAATTCTTTCTTTTAATGGTCAGATCGTCCTACCAATATATTGGGCACCACATGGGCATTGGAGAAGATAAACTATATAATTAGTGTTACAGTTGATAAAATCTTTAATTGCATATGTTTTACCAGTGGCATTCCTGGTAAAACCCAACGTGTGCCTAGGTTGATCTTTGCACATTTTGCATGGGCCACATTTGAAAAAGCATTTTGGTTTGTTACTTTAAAAATGTTGTTGGGTTTCTCTGGGACATCTTGGTAAAGCACTAGGAGCTAAAATCTGTTTAAAATAGTTGGCTTTTCTAAAAATCACCTTCAGTCGATCCAGTAATTGTTCACTTAAAGATTTAACACCTTTCAATATAAGCCAAAACTTCTCCAATGCGTAATTAATCAGATGGGGTGGCTTCTTTTCAGAAAATTTACATTTGACTAATTTTCTTTGCTCTTCATCTATGATAAAGGTTTTTGCCCCACTTTGTTCACTTGTAGTAGCATTTTTCTATATTGATTTTTCCTGTTATCAACATAGCTTTTCCTGACCTCACGTTAGTCTACTGTCCAGTTGCTCTCCTGTTATCGACCCCAGATTTTCCTGACTCCACTTTTGTCTTCCGTCTCGTCCTGATTTTCTGTTACTGACTCAGCATGTCTTTGACTGCGAACCTATGCTGCCTGCCCTGAACCTTGTTGGTCTTCATCTATGAACCTGAGCCACCTGCTCTGACCTTCGTTTGTTTATGACAATGACTCTGTTCTGTGTTCACGTCCTGTGTCTCACCTGTTACACCCCAGCAATATTCCAGTACAGCTGATTTAAGAACCCTACCAGACCTCGTTCCAGAATTCACCTCAGATTCACGATTCACTTAACATAAAGAGACTCCGTTCTTTGTCTTCTCTTCGCCACTTAGACTGGTAACTATCAAATATCCATCAAATTTTCCATCAAGTTCAAACCCTACCACTAGTGTTTCCCTTTGCCCTGTTACCCGCAGTGCCGCACAAGACCCAGGCTGTTGTCTGTTGTTGTTGTTGGAGCTCAACCCTTGGGTACGTGTAAGTCGAGGTGAACATCCCCATTCTGGTTTCAGGATCCGGGTTTCACATTGTGGTAGATTATTTCATCGGCACAGAGGATCCAGTACTTCCTTTCTACACATAGTGACAACAGTGTAAACAGGTTCCTTCTCCTTATCACGTTTAGCCTGAATTGGCTATTAGCACGACCAAAAGTATATATCAAACAGTTCTTGAACAATACTGACAAATTTAGCCTAACTATGTAGAGATTTTGAAATATGCCTGATTCTTCAAGTATATTTAGCTTTCAGAAACAGGTAGATTCTATGCCACATCATATACAGGCTATAAATGTTCTAATATGATGTTCCAAAGTTATATAAATGTTTGTATGTGTCCCTTTCCATTTTATTGTTCATTATCTGTAATTTATAGATTATGTTTCAGCATTTTACAGCTTAAATTCATCATTTTTCACCTTGATTTGGCAACAGTTTAACTTCAATTGGCTACCTTCACCACATGTCTTCAAATATGTTTCTGTTATACATTGTCTGGTTCTCAATGATTGCTATTAAAAAATAAATGTTCAGCATATTTTATTTCCAAAGACCAAATAACATAAATATCTCAAACGTTGGCTTGACTTGTTTTCATCACACCCGTGTTATTCAAATTCTAAACAATCATTCATGATTTCACAGGATGCAAATCTAAAGTCTTTGTACAAATGATGTGGTGTGAAATGAAGTAAATTGTGATGTAAATGCTAAAGGCAGAAGCAACATAAGTACATTTTTATAATCATTTTAAAATAATCAAATGACAACCGTTGCATGCTCTCTCCTTCCAATACACTAAGAAGCTTTTACGGAATTAATATTTGGGGTATTCTGGACACAGGGCCATCTTTAATGTTAAGTGGCTCAAGGACACGCATCTTTATGTAGGCCCCCCCATCCTACTTACATGTACTTAATGCATAGTACACACATGAGATTTTTTTCAGCTCCAACCCACTGCTTTGTTTGACATGAAACATCATAACATTGCATTGGCACTATAAATGGTTTCAGAAATACAGGACATTGTCCATACAGATTATATTTTATAATCCTAACAGGCCTTAAGTGCCACTAGAAACTTGAAATATGCCACACAAAACCCCATTCTCTGTCATACAGAATGTGCTATCAAGCATCACTAAAATTCCCCTCACTTAGCTGTGCAACACATATGTTGTTTGTCTCTTGTTCCACCAAAACCCTCTTCACAATGCTATGTAATTAATTGACTTCAGTTCATTATTCTGAAGTGTCACCCTTGCCGCCTTTTGCCCTTTTCCCTCCCTAAACCACATGTGCAGAAGAAAACTCTCCCAGACAATGTGCTGTGCACTGCACCACATTTTACCGTATTCATAATCAAGCACTACCAACACTACCAGCAGAATATCAGCCATTTTAATGCCAGAAAGGTGTAAAATACAAGGTAAAGGAAGTCAGAGAGAGACCATTAGGTTGAAAGAGGAGCAACAATAGGCAGGATCTAAAGGGAAGCTACTTTATAGGGCGAAAGACAGACAGTTAACAGAGTGACTGGCCAATAGTGTGAAGAAGAACACATGATAATTGGCAAGTTTTAATGGTATGTGGGCAATACCATAATAATAAAAGTGTCACAGTAAGGGAAAGTGTAAAATAAATAATAATTTAAACATGTGTCCTGTCACCCTGGCAAGTAAGAGTGTGAAGTAAAACAAGCAGCAACTAAAGGGTTTGACCACTTCCCACTTGTATGACGTTCAAGGCCTCCGAGGCATCACAAGTGATGTTGTGAGTGACAAGTATTGCGGCTTTTTGGCAAGGTCCCACAGGGTCTGTAGAAACCATAATTGGGTCTCTGCTTATGTCTCCCTGGCCAGGAGCACAGAGACGCGACTTTGGCGCTTTTGGTAAGGACCAAAGCACCATCTAACTCAAATGGGTTAAGTAGCAGACTCAGTGTTGCCATAAAGTGTGCTTGGATGCAATGCAATTGCAATCTAGTTTTTATGTACGTCTAAAGAAAGGCTTAGCAACAGTGACATTTACCATTATCATGCCAATTAATTTTGTAACATGGAGGTGATGATGTCCAACACAAAACTATTACTACATATTATTTTTGGAGGTTAAAAAAATTATTTGTGTAATTGTGAGGTCTAACAATATGGAAACCTATCTCACAGGGTGTACAGAAAATGGGCCAGGACTACATAGTGATTTGGATCGAAGCAAACTTTGCTTTATTGTCTATCTACTCCTTAAAACTGATCAACTAATGCGCTCTCCCCTAGAAGTAATTCACACCGGAGACAAAGTTTCTGATCAGTGAAAAACCTGAGGCCAACCTTTATTTTCCAGAGTGGGGGATTCCTTTTAAAGCAGGAATACGTCACAGTACAGTCATAGTTTAAAAATACAATATACATTCAGCAATTGGCTAAAAGTTGGAGGGGTCTTCTTTAAGCCCACCCTACAGAATGTGATGTCATCTTTATAGAGTTCTCCCACCACATTCCAGCTCCATCTTGGTTACACGATGGGAGGGGAGAAGTGAGTAGTTTACTGTTACTTTAACAGTGATTCACGTGGCATGTGATAACTTGTACAAGAGAAAGTGGGAGGAGTTAGTACCGGAAGCTGGTCTTTATAAGAATGTGTTACATGAGACTTGCTCCTTAGCAGGGGGGAAGGGGTAGCTTGGATGGGAGGAGTTTCCATAGGAAGTAGCTTATTTGAACACATGTGTAAAAGATTAAACAGACAAAGGAATGCAATGCTTATACGTAAGCATCTGTAAAAAATCATGACCTTTTAGGGAAGTGTGCCAAATAAGACATAAACACAAATATATAATAGTAAAAGAGACATTATATCCACAACAATAGCAGTTCAAGCCAACAAGGTTGTAATTATGATGCATCCCAGAAACAGCAATCCCTTTAGTCAGACAACACATTCAGAGGAAATATAAAGGGAATTTTAGCAACAGTTCATGGCGACACTGTAAATAAATGAAATACTAAAATACTGGATATCAATCTGTAGATTGCATGGGGCGTTAATTAATGGAATTGAGGTACTAAACTGTTATAGACATATTTGGCTTCTATATTTTAATATAAGACTGACCATGGTGCGCCATGGTGAAAGCTATAACACTAGTTATTCTCATTCAATATTCTAGGTGGTTTTACTTTCCTTTGCTTCTATCGCATGTAAAAGAATATGCCCAGCATATATTGTGTACCAAAATTACAGGTCAACTACTTCCAAGCTCAATCACTGTGTGTGACTGAAGAGCCTAAGCATTAAACTGCATTTATGTCATTCTCCTAGAGAATTTCATGTTATTTTTGAATATTACAAATAAGTGGCACTTTCAAGTGTTGGTTTAAAACAGCATCTGTATCTCGATTACATATTTACAGGTTTTGCTTTGATACTATGGTGCAAAGGTATTTGAGTGTGTTCCTCTAGCAATTTGAAGGTGAAGGGTAGGTGGAGAGTTGTATTGTTTCTATGGAAACCTGTGTACCGTCATGTGAGAGTGGTCTATTGAAAAAAATGGTCCAAAAGGGACAGCCTTTGCATCATTATTTTGCAACAGTAAACCAAGCTGAGAAACTGATAATAAACAAGAAGTATTTATAACCATTGTCAAATTTCTCTTAAAATCCCATAACAGAATGATGAGTGGTATTATGTAGAACCTCAATACTTCAGTAAACAAGTTGGTTTCCTTAGAAATGTAACACCTTAAAAAAACAGCATATATAAAAGATTAAATAATCCCTATATGCAAAATAACGCCCCATTATAAAAATAGCGATAAAATATATTAAAATAGTTTTATGTCCCTAAATATCAAAAGAGAACAGGACCGGATGCTTCTAAAATCCAATATGTAATCCAATCAAATGCAGTGAATGGAAGATCAATTTTAGACTCCCTAAGGCAGGCCCTGGCTCAGAAAGCATCATCAAAGGCGTTTGACCTACTGGACAGACATCATGGTAACTGCAGTTCATGCTGAATCATGTCTGTGTCTGGCTCACTACATACTGACAGTAGCTATTCACATGTCTGTGTCTGGCTCTCTGTATACTGATGCATTACCATGTCGTCATCTGTCTCTCTCTGTAATATAATACATCTTTGGGTCTGCACTCACAATATGGGGTTAAAGCAGCAAGAAATCACCCTAGTCTTCAAAACAGCAATAACAGTCAGAGACTCCCAAAACTCCATTAATAGTTTATTTATCTAGACGCAAGACAATGTTTCAGCTTTGCACAGACTTTTTTCCACGCCTCATGTCACATATGTGTCTGGCTCACTATATACTGATGTGAGCTATGCAGTATTATGTCTGTGTCTGGCTCCAAATATATACAGGTGTGAGCTTTAGCTGTACCACATCTGTGTCTGACAAACAATGTACTGATAGACCACCACCACTCACTGGCCATTTCTATATTTATGCAAGCTATGCATCTACTGATATGAGTAAGCAAATGCCAATCATTTTACTTTGCTAACTGTAGGCAGATAGGAGATTTACTGTACCATATCTAATTATAAAATTATAATAAATATTCTGTACCACACCTGTCGTGACTAACTGTTTACTGATGATATCTATACAACACTATGTCTGTGTCCATGTCTGTAGTCTGAGATAGCACCCCTTCACAGCAGGGGACTACAAAGTTCATTTTTGGCTAAAGTGACAAAAAAAAAAATACTTGTCCTTGTTTATGCACAGCACAGGTGACCAGACATCCTTTAAATCTACCTTACTCGCTCTGCTCATCTGCAGAAGTATGGGCACATACAGGTTGCATGACCTCAAACATTCAGATTTCCATAGAAGTGTGGTGAGTGTGAGGCAGCCTGAAAGACTGTGTGCCTGGTGGTGCACAGATAGTGAGCTGCCATCCAGAACCATTATACCCCCTAGATCATGCTATCACCGAAGGCTCTTGTTTGTCCTACCATTGTTTGTGCTTCACTCATTTGACCTTTAACTCTGCATGTCTCCCTATTGGCCTGCTTCCCTTAGATCCTTCCTTTCATTCTCTTGCCATTTCTACTATTCACTCTGACTTACTTTTACCTGGAGTGGCTTTGGCTAGTTGAAATTCACACAAATTAAGGCCAAAATAGCAGAATTTGAAGTGTAGCTCATGCTTCCCAATGGTCCCGCTTTGTGCGAAACATTGCCAAATTTGGGAGACCATCCTACTGACCTGCTGAGCTCTATTGCTGTACCACTATTCAGGATAGAGGTAGAGCTCAGAGGGATTTAAGAGCGCAATCCCATAGTTAAAATGGAAGTCTCTAATGTCTGAGACACCGGCTACTGCGCATGTGCAGCATTATGATCATGTGCAGTAACACTGCCATTGTGAGTGACAGCATTTATCATGCATGTGTGATAGGAATGATAGGTGTGCACTGAACGGAGAGCACACAAACACGCAATAGAGCATAGAGGTTGAAAGCATCATGAATTAGAAACATAGAAACATGTGTCGGCAGATAAGAACCATTCGGTACATCTAGTCTGCCCAATATTCTAAATACTTTTATTAGTCCCCAGTTGCCTATCTTATAGCTAGGATAGCCTTGTGCCTATCCCACGCATGCTTAAAATCCTTGACTGTGTTTACCTTTACCACTTCCGCTGGAAGGCTATTCCATACTGATATAATGATATAATGATTTATATGTTATAGTAGAGGATACTATGTCCTCTAGTTGTGGTAGTTTTTCTTCTTTTAAATATACTCTCTTCCTTTACTGTGTTGATTCCCTTTATGTATTTAAATGTATCTAATTCAGCATCAGAGTAATTTACTATGTTGATAACTTTGTATACTTTTCGTGCTGGTAGAATCAGCAACAGAGTGAGTGACTCTGATCCCGAATTCATGCTGCTGTCAGCCTCTTGGTTCTATTTATTATATTTTTTGGGTGTGTGTGCTGTCTGTTTGGGGCACACAAACCCCAGTGCTCAAACACCTCACAGTCAAATTGTATCTCAGTGGCTTGTTTTAAACACAGACTGTACAAACTACACAATTTAATTGCATCCATGGTTGCTGAAACATGGTCACATAGTTTCTGTCTCGAATAATCTATCCATATAAAACATAATTTTATTCTGAATGAAAAGAAAATGTTTTAAAGGAGAAAATAATAAGTCCAATTTGTCTATTATCATTATTACATGGTCAGAACTGTGAATCAGAGAAGTTTTCTTAGGCTTGATACAGTAAGAAATATCAGCTGACAATTTGGATGAGGTCCTGAAGCTTTTCGATGCTTTCTGTGCTTGCTTTCAATCAATCTTTCTCTTTTTCCCCCTCACACACCTTGGAGAAATACATGTGTTCCTTGACATGAAAGTAATAGAAAGTGGTCTTCGCTGGAAGCCAATTCCTGCTGTTTTGCCTCATCTTTTAAATAATTGACAATACCTCCCTTTGATTAATTTGATGTTAAAAAGAACACAAAGTTTGAGAGAACTGCAACCCTTTCAAACACCCAATAAACAAACAAAAAAAAAAAAAAAAAATAATAAAGTGATAGAATGAACTTCCTTGATTAATATTTTATCAGTCAAATAATGTGTATTTGTGAGACAGAATGGGGTGTCATTCTTTACCCAGAAAAGGGAAAGGAAAACAGTAACAACATTCATTTCAGTTAGGCCTACACACCAAATAGTGCCTGCAAATGCACGTTATGGATGGATTGCCTTTGTAATTTCATTTTGGCACCGTAATTCTTTATTCTGCAGAGCGTTTCATCTTCATCCAAGATTCTTTGCCTCCAGCATAGTCATTCTGGCATCAATTATAGAGCTCTGTTAAGAAAAAAAAAATGAAGCTGGCTAATTAGAAGACTATTTATCAGACCTTTGAAAATGTGTGCAAGAGATTGGGCAGAAAGAATACTTTTAGCAAATTCTTTAGCAAAATACATCATCCATTCACTTTTTTTGGAACTAACTGGGATTGCCCTTAACAATGCCACTTTGAGAATGTTTTACTAAAGTGGTGGATGCATGGAATAGTCTTCCAGAAGAAGTGCTACATTTTAATACAGTGAAGTAGTTGCCTGGACAAACATGCAGTGACAAATAAGGTATGATTATTTCACAGCAGGCATGATATGGACAGTTAATGTCCTATGCTGGGTGCTAATCTATTTCTTTTATTTTGAGGCTCTTTCATGTAATATTGTCAATGTCATCTTATAAAAAATATAGGTTGTGGCAGTAGGTCACCAACTAGCTGATCAATTTTGTCCATAATGACATTCCAGACTTATTTTATTGATTGTTCTTTAAGATAACAGGCTCATTGAAGGCATTTTTTAATTATTATTATGTAGTCCCTTTATGGTGAGCTTAACAAATACTTAGGAAACTCTGGAACTATTTCATAAGAGGGTACCAGCTCTGCTGGAGTATGGACAGTTGTTGAAATCTAAGATAATTAAAAAAACATCCCACATGCTCAAGTGATGGGAAGAATTGAAGATGTAATAATAGTTTGCTATGCATAATGGCACTGGCTGATTTTTTTCTACATCCCAACACTTGAGAGCTCAGTCTCAAATACTGTTTGATGGTAGCTCTCTGACACTAATCAGATGCTGCAATTCTCTTGATTCTTTACACATGGTTTGCACCAATATACAAAGGGCTGGATGTTTTGAACTGGTGCAAGTGGCACAGCCACTATATACAAAGACGCACAAAGAGATAACACTCTTTCCATTTGTGCCTACTTTGCACATAACTGCCATTCTGTCAAAAATGATAGTACCTCATGTTCCACTTAAACCACTTAATATGAAAAAGACCTATAAAATATAAATATATGATCATCATTGATTGCAGCCTAATAATGATGCTTTGCATGTTAAACCTTGATTAAGATACATCTGTCATTTGAAAATATTATTTCCAATGATTGTGCTGTTCTCAGTTATTCGTTAATTTGTCTTTAAATGAATCACACTCCTATCCCATGTACCTTGTGGCTTGCAATTAAAACAAGGTAGTCTGTTTTTTTGATGAGCCTATAGTGCTGCTTTATGTTCTTCTTTGCTAGTGCATAAATTTGATTCAAGACACATTCATTGGAGGGGAAAAAATGAAAGGGAAATAGGGAAAAATTATGAAAGACAAAGTACACAAAGGGATAGGTCATTATGCTAACCAAAAACATATTTCAGCTAATGTATTGCAAATTCATTGTCACATGTCTTATTCTTAGCTGAGTAGTGGCAGGGAAAAAAAGCCATTAAATGATGTAAAGAAGCCTATTTACCACTTGCGATACAATAATTGATGAAATTCTTGCTTTTAATCAGCACTGTTTCACGTCCCTGTGAAATGAAACTGTAGGAATGGATTTAGTGTGGGTCTGCCTAAGTCTTCTGTATTGTAAAAACATCAAGCAAATACAAATACTAATTACACAGTATAATTACCATTTCTGTAAGTTCTTCTGGAGTCTTTGCACAGCACTGGAATAAAACACTCTGGATGTCCAAAGTAGCTAAATAATTTTAATTTCCATTTTCAAATACATAGCCTTTGCACAAAAGATTATGATGGCTATTTTTTAAAATTGACCTTGTTGTGAGCATATCGATAGGTAAACATATTACAAAAAAAAAAAAACATATTAGGTTATACAGTGTATATTTTGTACACAAATCCTTCTTTCCACCTCTAGTGTCCCTCTTTTCAAGGAGCTTTTGGTGTGTACGAGCATGCTACTGAAGGGTTAGCTCCACCTCGCTTAATTCCTGTATGCTTTATGTGTGTGTATATATATATATATATATATATATATATATATATATATATATATATGTGTGTGTGTGTGTGTGTGTGTGTGTTAGATGCCAAAATACCAGTTTATTGCAGAGAAAAAAAGAACAGGGCAGAGCATACAAATATACAGCTGCATACATACACATAAGTTATCCACATGTCTATGTATGGAGCTGTATATTTGGATGACCAGATTGACCAGTATTGCTTCAGACCTGAGGAAGAGAGGAAAACTCTCGGAAGCTTGTCTTTTTAACCCCTTAGTGACAAGACATTTTGACCTTGACTTTCCCTTGGTGACAAGGGCTGTTTTTACTTTTCTGGGGTGTTTGTGTTTAGCTGTAATTTTCTTCTTTCTCACATAATGTACCCACACATATTATATGTTGTTTTTATCGTCATAAGATACCATTATGTCCATCATATCCTATAATTTACTACAAAAAAAATCATAAAATATGATGAAAAAATGTAAAAAACAAACACTTTTTCTAATCTAATCCTAATCCTAGTTTTCAGATAATTAAGTATTTTTTTAATTGCAATGTTACTGACTGCCTGTCAAGCAACATATTCAGAGTGACAGAAGTGAATTTTTTTTCACTTCTGAAGCTCCGTCAATATGGCGGCCATGATAACTCATGGGGCAATCGTGGATGCCCCAGAGACCAAATTTTGGTGCTGACTATTACCTCGACATTAGACCTGCACCATCAGAATGGTTTTCACAATCGTTGATTGTGAAAACTGCTCGTTTCACCGCAGGAAGTGTCAGGCACGTCCATTGTCGTGAACAGAGTTAAATTAAATACTGCAATACTGGTATTTGGGCATCTTATCTACTGGACTAATACGGCTAATTCAATCTACATTATATATATTAGTAAATAGAAATAGTTTTAAAGTAAAACAGTGTATTTCATATACATACATACATATATATATATATATATATATATATATATATTTGAAATACACTTTTTTACTATAAAACTATTTCTTAAAGTAACAGTAATAATTTACTTTATATATTAACCTATATTTGTTGTTTTTAGGTGATAGGAAATTTTGAGGGAAAAACTGATTTATTTAATAGATAATTTTTATTTACATTACATTATGTAGTTGGGGCTGCCACTTTAACTGATTAATCCTTCATGAAATCTGTGTTGTATATTTTATTATTGTTCACAGAAGTGACCACACAAATATGACTAAGAATAAACTAATGCTGTTATGGGCACTTGCAGAAATTAAAGGTTTCGTTTCCCCCCTTCTTCCACCTTGTTACTTACAGTGGAAGATGTTGTAGCTTCAACTGTGTTCTTTCTGTTATCAAACTGGCTTCATGCCCGGCTTCGCAAGTACGATGTTTAGACTATAGACTCCATTTTGTCCTGCTAGGCCAGGACATGTTCCTCATTATTTTGTCATGGCCTTGTCTGTTTGCCAAGAAGTCAAGACTTAAGATTGATTAATATTTTCGTGATTGACTGAGATTTACCCCAAAGTATTTATTGTATCATTTGGTATTTTTCCTGCCCAGAAATTACCAGAAGTAAGGCTATCTAAAATCCATATAAACACCAATTATCAGTTAGTTGA
The DNA here is from genome assembly GCA_036172795.1 of Pelodytes ibericus. Taxonomy (NCBI): domain Eukaryota; kingdom Metazoa; phylum Chordata; class Amphibia; order Anura; family Pelodytidae; genus Pelodytes; species Pelodytes ibericus. The sequence continues at coordinate 95,329,569 of CM069857.1, read as the reverse complement.
CACAGAATGAGGAGACTATGTTGATGCAACAGCATTAACACAAGAATGAGAGATTAACCTGTAAACAAACAGGAGGGTATGTGATTTTATTTTACTTATTGCAAGCATATACATTTAACTTTATTTACTCAGCTTTTATTATGGATTATTAAGCTATTTTTATACCTTGTCCATTGATTTATATTCAATAAAATATTTTAAAAGAAAAAAGATTGTTGCTTCCAACTACCTATTTTTGATTGTATTCTCAAATATTTATAAATATAAATAGAGAAACCTGCCGATCTAAAAAATATTGTTGTTAAAAGATATATATATGGTTAGCCCTGCTAAATTCTATACAATTAAGATGTTATGGACAGAAATAGGGTATCAAGCGGTTACTGTGAGAAAGTGTAATACTTATTTCAGAATGTTCTTTTAAAATAAGTTTCCCTTTTGGAGCCAAATCCATGTTGATAGTTAAACCTCACTGACAGAGCAACTGGCACTTCACAGAAATGTCTTCTTTTTGCTGAAGTTATCCAAAGCTGTGAAAATCTTTTTTTTTTTTTTCCCCTCCCTCCCCATCACTCAGCCACATCCAAAAACACTATGAAGGTTATTAAATGGATAGAGTGTCATCATTGTGTCATTTCACCCCCCCCCCCCCGATTCCTTCCTACTACAAATTCCCTTCCCATATCCACCTCCACTATTCCTCCATCCACCCCCAACCCTACCTCTACAGGGATCATAATATTAGATGCACTAATTTAAAGGGAGTAAAGGGTAGAGGGGACTAATAAATCAGAGAGACAAATTGTTGGGGTAATGTTTGGGACCAACTAGTTATGGGCGTTGTGGATTAGGAGCTATATCAAGCTCCATCTTACTTCTTGCCTTGATGAGGAAAGAGAGAAAAAAAAAAACGAGAACAGACAAACATGACTTACAGGACAAACAGGACAAATGTGTGTGTGTTGCTCAGACCAACATTATACATTTATGTATATTCCCGGGAGTCTCTAATCAGAGTTAAACCCTATCCAGGGGCAGAGGGTACTCAGGGGAACCTATCCAGCCAGGACTGCCAGATTTTGTAATATTGTGTAATTTTTTTGTTGACTCTATAGTAACCCCTCTCCATATCCCCGAAATGGTTCATTGTGTTTTTCACGTTATCCCAAGATATGTTTACAGCCTGTTTCCAATTACGTGCAATACATAATTTCGCTGCAAGTAAAAGCTGCACTGCCAGTTTACGTTCTTCTTCCTTGAGATCATTCAGATTTAGATGGAGAAGGGCTATTTCTATACTCATTGGGAGAAAATGCTTAAAAAGATCGGAGAGAGCCTGGAATACCTGACTCCAGACTTCCCTGACTCCCTGACAGTCCCACCAGATGTGGGTATAGTCCCCCTCAAAGTTATGACATCTCCAACATAAGGAACTTTGAGCAGGATCTATCCTGTTCACGGATGACGGGACCAGGTACCATCTAAAAAGCACCTTAAAATACAGTTCCTGCAGATTGACACAATGGGTAGATTTTCTCGTCTGGATCCAGACTTTCTCCCAGACTTCCCTGTCTCTCGTGATGTTTAATTCACTGCACCATCTCCCCCAGGCTTTTGGTATTAATCTGGGTTTAATCTCATCCAGCATAGAGTACCAATTTTTTAGCCTACAGGATTTTGGGCTGTCTTTAAATATATTTTCTAATAGACTCCTGAAGTTCTGATCTTTAGGGAGAAATATGTGGTATCTAATAAAATGCAGGAGTCTCAGAGTACCGTAGGCATCTTTCCAGTGTAGTCTATATTCTTCCATGACCTGTTTTAAGGTTTTTATCTTATTACCCTGCATTAGTTGGGACAAGGTCAGATTATGTTCTTTAAAAATTAAATTAAGGGTAAAGTCTGGAATAAGCTTTTTTTTTAATATTTTCGTGATTGACTGAGATTTACCCCAAAGTATTTATTGTATCATTTGGTATTTTTCCTGCCCAGAAATTACCAGATGTAAGGCTATCTAAAATCCATATAAACACCAATTATCAGTTAGTTGACACAGAATGAGGAGACTATGTTGATGCAACAGCATTAACACAAGAATGAGAGATTAACCCAGGGGTCCTCAAACTACGGCCCGCGGGCCACATGCGGCCCGCCGAGCACATTTGTCCGGCCCGCGGGGGGTGCTGCCGGCACCCCCCGCTCCCCGCTGATTACCTTTTTTTTTTTTTTTTCCTTGCAGCCGCAGAAGATGCGGCTGCAGGAAAACGAAAAAAAAAAAAAATCACCGCGACCGGATGTGACGTTTCGTCACATCCGGACCCGGTAACTGTTTCCCTCCTCCGTGCAGGGAGGAGGGAACACTGCGCGAGACGTCCGGCCCGGGGACACAGCAGCTGGAGGTAAGTGATGGGGAAGGAGGGGGAGGAGGGAGGTATAACGAGCACTGTACTATTCCTGGGCATCTGACTGGCATAATTTTCTTGGGCTGTGACTGGCATAATAATCCTGGGCATCTGACTGGCATAATATTACTGGGCTCTTACTGGCACTCTATTCCTGGGCATCTGACTGGCATAATATTCCTGGGCTCTGACTGGCATAATATTCCTGGGCATCTGACTGGGATAATATTCCTGGTCATCTGACTGGCATAATATTCCTGGGCATCTGAATGGCATAATATTCCTGGACATATGAATGGCATAATATTCCTGGGCATCTGACTGGGATAATATTCCTGGGCTCTTACTGGCATAATATTCCTGGGCATCTGACTGGCACACTATTCCTGGGCATCTGAATGGCATAATATTCCTGGGCATATGACTGGGATAATATTCCTGGGCATCTGAATGGCATAATATTCCTGGACATATGAATGGCATAATATTCCTGGGCATCTGAATGGCATAATATTCCTGGACATATGAATGGCATAATATTCCTGGGCATCTGACTGGGATAATATTCCTGGGCTCTTACTGGCATAATATTCCTGGTCATCTGACTGGCATACTATTACTGGGCATCTGACTGGCACACTATTCCTGGGCATCTGAATGGCATAATATTCCTGGACATATGAATGGCATAATATTCCTGGGCATCTGACTGGGATAATATTCCTGGGCATCTGACTGGCATAATTTTCTTGGGCTGTGACTGGCATAATAATCCTGGGCATCTGACTGGCATAATATTACTGGGCTCTTACTGGCACTCTATTCCTGGGCATCTGACTGGGATAATATTCCTGGGCTCTTACTGGCATAATATTCCTGGTCATCTGACTGGCATACTATTACTGGGCATCTGACTGGCACACTATTCCTGGGCATCTGAATGGCATAATATTCCTGGACATATGAATGGCATAATATTCCTGGGCATCTGAGAGGCACACTATTCCTGGGCATCTGACTGGCACACTATTCCTGGGCATCTGAATGGCATAATATTTCTGGGCATCTGAATGGCATAATATTCCTGGGCATCTGACAGGCACACTATTCCTGAGCATCTGACTGGCATAATATTCCTGGGCATCTGACTGGCACACTATTCCTGGGCATCTGACTGGCACACTATTCCTGGGCATCTGAATGGCATAATATTCCTGGACATATGAATGGCATAATATTCCTGGGCATCTGAGAGGCACACTATTCCTGGGCATCTGACTGGCACACTATTCCTGGGCATCTGAATGGCATAATATTTCTGGGCATCTGAATGGCATAATATTCCTGGGCATCTGACAGGCACACTATTCCTGAGCATCTGACTGGCATAATATTCCTGGGCATCTGACTGGCACACTATTCCTGGGCTCTGACTGGCACACTATTCCTGGGCATCTGAATGGCATAATATTCCTAGGCATCTGACTGGCACACTATTCCTGGGCATCTGACTGGCACACTATTCCTGGGCTCTTACTGGCATAATATTCCTGGTCATCTGACTGGCACACTATTCCTGGGCATCTGACTGGCACACTATTCCTGGGCATCTGAATGGCATAATATTCCTGGACATATGAATGGCATAATATTCCTGGGCATCTGAGAGGCACACTATTCCTGGGCATCTGACTGGCACACTATTCCTGGGCATCTGAATGGCATAATATTTCTGGGCATCTGAATGGCATAATATTCCTGGGCATCTGACAGGCACACTATTCCTGAGCATCTGACTGGCATAATATTCCTGGGCATCTGACTGGCACACTATTCCTGGGCTCTGACTGGCACACTATTCCTGGGCATCTGAATGGCATAATATTCCTAGGCATCTGACTGGCACACTATTCCTGGGCATCTGACTGGCACACTATTCCTGGGCATCTGACTGGCATAATTTTCTTGGGCTCTGACTGGCATAATTTTCTTGGGCTCTGACTGGCATAATATTCCTGGGCATCTGACTGGCATAATATTCCTGGGCTCTTACTGGCACTCTATTCCTGGGCATCTGAATGGCATAATATTCCTGGGCATCTGACTGGCATAATATTCCTGGGCATCTGACTGGCACAATATTACTGGGCTCTGACTGGCATAATATTACTGGGCTCTGAATGGCATAATATTACTGGACTCTGACTGGCATAATATCCCTGGGCATCTGACTGGCACACTATTCCCATTGAAATACTGGTAAGTTTGTTGATTTAACTTTACTTCATTTTAAATATTGTATTTGTTCCCGTTTTGTTTCTTCACTTCAAAATAAGATATATGCAGTGTGCATAGGAATTTGTTCATAGTTTTTGTTTTTACTATAGTCCGGCCCTCCAACGGTCTGAGGGACAGTGAACTGGCCCCCTGTTTAAAAAGTTTGAGGACCCCTGGATTAACCTGTAAACAAACAGGAGGGTATGTGATTTTATTTTACTTATTGCAAGCATATACATTTAACTTTATTTACTCAGCTTTTATTATGGATTATTAAGCTATTTTTATACCTTGTCCATTGATTTATATTCAATAAAATATTTTAAAAGAAAAAAGATTGTTGCTTCCAAATACCTATTCTTGATTGTATTCTCAAATATTTATAAATATAAATAGAGAAACCTGCCGATCTAAAAAATATTGTTGTTAAAAGATATATATATGGTTAGCCCTGCTAAATTCTATACAATTAAGATGTTATGGACAGAAATAGGGTATCAAGCGGTTACTGTGAGAAAGTGTAATACTTATTTCAGAATGTTCTTTTAAAATAAGTTTCCCTTTTGGAGCCAAATCCATGTTGATAGTTAAACCTCACTGACAGAGCAACTGGCACTTCACAGAAATGTCTTCTTTTTGCTGAAGTTATCCAAAGCTGTGAAAATCTTGTCATTTAAATTTCTCATTAAGAAGAAGAAGAGCTTTGGACAGTCTGTAAAATACTTCATTAAGTACAAGGAACATTCAGTGGGACGGAGAGATTTAAACCGAGGATGGACTTGCATTGTTAATTATCATTATGAGTAGAATGATATGGTTTTGTGCCTTACTCCTACAGTAAATTGTTATTCTGCTCAAGCTCCAGACAGCAAACATTGCAAACTAGATGCCAAAATGACTCTAGGATTTGTTCATACAAAGGTTGAAAAAAAAATCAACTTTTAAGAAACCACCTTGAACTGAAAGATACAATTTATTAATTTGTGAATAAATCTAAAATGCTAATGTAATAACTAAATATGCACATTAACCCCTTCATGGCAATGCCCATACATGTATCAGGTCTCAATGCAATGAATGGGTGACAATGACCGAACATGTAAGGTCTTCTTTAAAAATGAGGTTATCCAGGAAAGCAATAATGACCACCCGATCACTGTAACATCCAGTTACAGCAATGGGCAGTTACAAATGACAGGTCAGTGATAAATATTGATCGGTCAGTCGCACACCCTCACAAAATGCAAATTGGGTAAATGATGTTCCCTGGATTGAGGTATGTCTGGAACTCCAGAAAAGGGGCTGTCTTAGGCTGCAATTTCTAAGACAAGCTGCACCATTAATTGCAGAGAGGATTTGACAAGCCTAGTGGCTTATCCATGTCCACAGCCATCCAAATGCAGGTAGGTGGGTGGGGTAGATTGATCCTGGTTGCCTTAACAGTTAGGCAGACTTGGATCAACCATTATTTACTCATGTGATCACTGTTAAAATCAATCACACTGATCACAAGCAAAAAATTACAATTCAGTGTCACACTTAGTAGTAGCAGGGTAGGCCCTAACATTGCTCATGCTGAGCCTTTACTAGGGTCTGTGATGGACAATGTAATAACATTCTATGGACCTTCACACCCTGCCTATCCCTGCTGAGTATGCTGATGAGGGTAGAAAATTTACTAGTATGCAAATATGCCCCCCATTGATGAAAAGGATTCTTGGGTCAAATAAATTAATAACTCAATCAAAAATAATACATTGGGATCCACAAAAGACTCAAACATATGAGATTAATTGTTTCTTGGTCCCATTCCCCACCTGATATGCAAGGTTATTGACCTATGGTAACATCTCCTGGACATACATTGAATACAAATGTCATCATTTATAAAGTTTCATGTGTGTGTCTATGGGGAACCAATTGATTATTCATGTAGAGGACCCCATAGGAACTACTTGATTAATGAATTGATTTTCCAACACATGAATTATGCATTCTGCAAGAGAGCACGTAAAAGGTATGTGTCCCTACAAAACAATGCAGATCCTACAACTGTATCCTTGGATTCTGACACTAAGAGAAGTGAAGAAAAGATCTATTCAGGTTGATAGTAAGAAAACTGTAGATCATATTGTATAACTGAGAGGGATGGCGCATTCACGGCAAATAATCATTGAGCCTTCATGGGAAATGCATGTTTGCTTGGAGTAAAGGTGATAGAAAAACCATTGTACCTGAAATTCAGTGGGTACCACAGGCATTATCAAACACAAATCTACACTCACAAAACACGCCAGACGGCATGGTTATTCCACAGAAATCACACATTCACAGTTACCACCACTGCAAGTAATTCTGGGTAGGCATTTGCAAATCTGGTAAACAATGATCACCTTTTCCATCATAATCCATATGAAAAATAAACCCCTTGGAGCATGTGCATGCTGTACAAGATGGTCATTAAATAAAGCTCAGGACAGAGATACAAAAGCCTGATAAATACACTGAAGAAATAATCAGTATAACTGTTTCTACTGACATCAGCATCTTTATTTTTTAATCTTTATTACCTTTTTATTGATTTCACATTTTTTGTACAATGCTCTGAAAACCATGAAAAACAGTTACTCCTCCCATTTAACTCCTCCATCTACCAGAATACTGTAGTACTATTGTGGTGTAAAAGATAGATTTTGTACTGAATGTGCTGTATTTTGCAATGTGTCAGTCTAATCATGTGAGCAGAAGTAGGAAGAAGGGCTAATCTTCCATACCCCAATGCAAATGTGAAACTACAAAAAAAAAAAGACACAATAACAATACATGTCAGGTCTATTTGAACCGGAGGGTATTGATCAGCACTTGAGAATCTCTATGGAGCAATATTCTCTCCAATGAAATGAATGATTTATAGCCTATCAAATTGGGCATGGTGGACGAGAGCATTCAGCTTGACTTTAAAAGAAATACACTTCTCTTTCAATGCGTAAACTAATACATGAAATATAGATCTCTATAACTAATTTCCAATATATTGTCTTGGAACCAAAGTGCACATCTCTGTTGATAATGCTGAACACAGAAAATAATCAGTTTAAACATAATTATGTGTATAAATTTACATATTCTACTGCTGAAGTGTCTTGTTTATCATTGTTTAACCATCAACTATTGAGTAAATTATACACATATATATATATATATATATATATATATATATATATATTCCAAAATAAAGACATTCCCGGTTCTTTATGATGAACCACAGGTATAAAGAAAACAAATTGACATTTCAGTCCCGGATTGAGAATTGTATCAAGCTAAACTATTTGACAACAAGAAATAGTTTACAAAAAGACATTTGTTATCAAATAGTTTAGCTTGATACAATTCTCAATCCGGGACTGAAATGTCAATTTGTTTTCTTTATACCTCTTAGTAAAGAAATTTGGTACATCTTAAAGAACAGGGCAAAACAGGGCAATTGAGTGGAATTGTTTGTGGAAGACTGAATGCAAGCACCTTTTAACTTATATCTACAGATATAGATATATATGTGTATGTGCTTCCGCAGAGTAAAATGAAACACACAGAATTTAAAAAAATATATAAAAATGTAATTTTAAATAGCAAAAGCCTTGATATAGACGCTCTACCGGGGACCAAAATATTGATTGCTATGATATAATATTTGTTTGATATGTGTGAGCTATTTTACACACACATTACATATTACTGTGGAATAAATGCATTGGTCGTATAGGAAGCACCCAGGTATTTTCTTATTACAATATGTGTAGTGCCGCTCCCTCAGGACTTTATAAATATTATCATATTTGATAATAATAACGCTCCCATAGACACTGCCAAACACATTCAAGAGTTATTTCATGAACAAAGGATACAGTCAAATGACTTCCATGACCTCCAATCACCAAATCTGAACATCACTGAATCTTTATGGGAAGTGGATTTCCACCTCTTTCGTCAATGGACAATTCAACATCTGCGTTGTCCTTGATGCTCTCCCAATCTAATTTTCTTGATGAATGGTGCAATGTGCCACTATGCACAATTCAGGACTTTTATAACATCACTACAACAAGGAAGGAAGCTATTCTGAAAGGATGGCTCTTCTCCTTATACCAACAGATAATAGGCATCACTCCATCTTGTAGATAAAAAAACTGCTATGGCATCTATATCTGTCATTGCTTAATAAAGGGCCTATGATTAAGGTTTATGATTAAGGCTTATGATTAAGCGCCCAAGAGTGACATGCCTGACAAGATAAGGGAGTCATGTCAACACCAGCCGAGTGTATGGATTTAATTTTTTATCAAAGAATGCAATGAAAGTTATTTTTTTTAAATACAAGATGCAGTGTCTAGTATTTGTTGGTGTTTGAGTTCAGGAGTAACATATAATCTGTTACTCCTGAACCTTTTTTTTTTTTATATAAAGATGGCTCTACTGCTTAGTTGGTCCTTGATATGAATATACTCTTAGGTATTTCCATTACTTTGTCCATACCATCCCTTTACATATCTACATCCCATTCTGTAGGATTCTATGTTATCTAAAGCAGTGTTTCTCAACTGGTGGGTCCTGACCCAAAAGTGAGTTGCGAGCTGGTGTGTAGTAGATCGCGGACATGTGCTTCAGATTCGTCAAAAAGTCTGACTTTTGCCTGGGAAGGAGGAACGATTACGTAGGAACGCACATTGCGTTCACTATGTGAAGCCCAGAAGCTCTCTAAGGAAAGGGTTGTTTCGATTGTCCCACTGATATCTGTCCAGTATATTTTCTAGGTTTAGGAAACAGCAGAGGCTTCACCCTTTACTTAAATACAAATTAAAAATGTACCCGAGATGCATCATTTGATGTTTGGGCTTGGTGTGGCAGATACAAAGCAATGAGTTTTTAATGTACCTATCTTTGTGAGAGTGGATTCTCAGCTCTGGTCCAGCCGAAGACAAAATATAGTATTGAAGAGTGTGTATATACATTGTGGAATACTGTACAAACTGATTTGTGGAATTATTATTATATTTTGGAAAGTAAATAATTTTGGGCTTGTGACTTAATTACTAAGGACAAATGTGGGTCTTGAAGTCAAAAGGTTGAGAACCACTGCTCTAAAGAGGTAGGGTATAAGCAAAAACAGGAAGAGTAGCTATATAAAGAAAAAGAGGTAACATAAGAATCGTCAAAATCGTAAAAATAAAAAGTGTGTCGCTTTTCAGTGGTGATTCAGCCACCTTTTTAATTAAGAACACTTTAAGTAATACAGGGCCTCAATGATTTTACATCCCCCATTCTTTGTCCAGTAGCTTACCTGTGAAATGATCACCATGCATCTAGATATGTTTTTCCATGGACCATTTACTTTTTAGTCTGAAACACGCTGGCTCGTGATTTATGGCAACCGGGAGGGTGAAGCAAAGGAGCTTCACTGCCGGACGCCAGGAAGGTGAGTATCCCTTATCCAGATGGACCCACATCTGAAATTTAGATTTTTGGGTCATTTCGGATTTTGGATCTTCGGATAATGGATACTCAACCTGTAGTTAAATCACAAAATCCAAAAGGTTTTTTTTTTTCATGTAATTTAAAAATGTGTTCTGTACCCTTATATGATCTGTCATCACAGACTGGAAGACAACACAAATTGTAGTAATAAATAAGAAGCAATAAATCATTTCTTTAATGCAGCAGCCTTTAAAACACTGTATGTAGAATAGTCTCTACAATCCCCTGTCACATAAGGTACTAATCCAGTGTGAAAAGACTTACTGTATTACTTCTCAATGCTTCTCACAGCTTCTGGTGCTCAGATTGTTAAATTAAATCAATAACCAGGATCCTCAAGTTGACCACATAGTGGAAATATGTGACATGTGGGATTCTTGGACAAATAATTCACCATTTTTGTTCTCTAAATAGATTTCACTGTAATGTAGTGTGATGGATATTTACCTGTAACAGAATTGTATCCGACTCTGGACAGCAGACACGATTGTGCCCCCACGGCTTATTTTTCTGCTCTCGAAAATCTCATTTAAAGCTCAGCAGGGCATTGGGTTATACATCTGGATGAAGACCAGCTGAGAGGGTCACGGCCTTTTTAACTATGATATCCCTGCTATGGAATGAATGAAAATAAATAGAATTCAGTGTACTAGTTTATGTGGGTCAAAGGGTTACAAATGTTCTCAAGGGATTTCCTCTCGGGATAATACCTGGATTTAAAGAAGATGATTGCCTGCTACAAAGTAATCTAAACATTAGTCCATCTTTTAAATTTGTAAAAACCCAGCAGTAATAAGGAGAGAAAAGTCCTATTTGGACTTAGAAAATATGGTTAGACTTAGTGTATTTGTATCACTGTATATTAACATGGTTACAGTATTTCAGAAATAGTAATGATTTGTTAAATTGTATTTATTTTTACATGAAATCTCCCAGTGTTATAGATAAATAGATAACAATACATAGATGGATAGGCAGACAGAAAGAGACAGACATACAAATGGATAATAATACACAGATTGACAGAAAGAGATATCAATATAGAGCAATATAATGATGTAAAGGCAGATATAATGATAGACAGAGAGGGAGAGATAGATAGATAAAAAGACAAACAGCTCGGTAGATTGATGTAAAAAAAATGATTTCTTTTAAATTAATTATTTTCCCTTGAATGATAAAAGAAACATTAACAATAAAACAACTTATTCTGCTTTAACTATAACAGTCCTTTGTGTAACATACAACTAAGTGATGAGGTTGCAGGGGCACAAACACAGAGACCCAACCATTTTGTTGTTCTATGCCAGAAAATTTCCATGCCCTAAAACATAACAGGTCATATCATAAGGGCGTGCCCAAACTCGGAATATGTCGAGCATGCCCTCATGACATGGCAATATATCCAGCTCGGAATATAACCAACTGAACTTTCACTATTTCACTAGAATACTGGTCACTTTACCTCTAGATGATCCCACCTAGATGGATCACACACAATGCATTTTTTGCCTATCCCACCTAGTGCCACCCATCCACACTACTGTTATTACAACTTCCTTCCCTCTTCCCTCTTCAATCTCTTATGTATCTCATGTACCCCATTTCCTCTAGATTGTAAACTTGTGATGCAGGGTTCTCTACCTCACGTACCAGTCAGTTCTAGTTTGTCTAACTTAGTATGTAGTTCCCTTGTATGGTCTGTAGCTAGAGCTACGTAAATTGTTGGCGCAATAGAAATAAATGATAATGTAATATATTGTTTAAATTTAGCTTTCACTACATTTAGTGATGCAGCAACCTCCAAACTGGATTTAGTTTTTACATAGTGCAAACTCTCATCTTTGTTGGAAGTTAGAGTCATACACCGGAAAATGACGATAGTAACACATTATACTCTATTTCTGCATGCTTTGGTTTTATATATAACCTCCAATGAAATCATCCATAAATTTAGAAATGTATCCAAAATTCCTGGAAACAGAAGTATTTTGGCTAACAGGTCGTTTCAGATAACAGATCTTTTACAATATATTTATGAGATTTATTATAGCCTCTCAGCACTCATAAAAACAGTAGTTTTAATGCAAATATTGTATAGAGTAAATACTTCACTTTTACTGAGATGTGAGGCAGCATTGGGAACCTGCAGACAGGTTTGCACACTCGTAATTTTATTTCCTTTTGTGGGGGAATCTGGGCATGCTTAGCAAGGCTATATCATAGCTTGAGGGGGCTGAACAATAGATAAATTGTTGTGCACTTGCATTCTGAGGTGTGTGTGGAATTAGCAGCTTGTGGCAAAATCCCAATTTTTTGGTAGATAACGGACCATTATGGTTAACAGATTTCTGGATAAGAGATGGGGGAATTCATCCCTTATTTGAATTAGTATAATAGCATAGTAACATCAGGTTGCATCTAGCCATGGGGTAGGCAATTTTTTAGTAGTGCTGAGCTAAAACCTTGAAGGTCCTTGGTGAGACAGCAATATTTCCAAAGAGAAACAAATGGTTAAGGAAGTTAATATTTGTGGGGATGCATTGTGTGAGGGCGGTTGAGTAAGAGTGATTTGTGTGAGATTTTGACTGAGTGTGATGTGTCTGTGGGAGGCGGTCAGCTAAGTGTGATTTGTGTGTGTGGATGGTGTAGTGTAATACCTCATCATATCTAATCTCTCCTGGTTAGAGTTGAGCGGACACGTGGATGTTCGGGTTCGGCAGGTTCAGCCGAACTTCGAAAAAATGTCCGGGTCCGTGCTCGAACTTGACCCCAAACTTGACCCCGAACCCCATTAAAGTCAATGGGGACACAAACTTTTGGCCACTAAAATGCCTCTAAAAAAGTCCTGGAAAGGGCTAGAGGGCTGCAAAATGAAGTAAAATGTAGGTAAGAGTGTCCCCATTCATACGAATAGGTCAATTGAATAAATTGAAATAGAGTTTATAGAGAGAACCCTATTAAGAATGAGGGTGGGGACCTAGTGTCCCCCCAGGACCCCACCCATGGCCGGCGGGTGGGGACCCTAATAAGAATGAGGGGGGGGACCTAGTTTCCCCTCCGGTCCCCACCCAATGCTGGCGGGTAGGGACCCTAATAAGAATGAGTGTGTCATTTTACACAACGTGGGAAAGTTTAAAAAACTCCCCCTCATTCTTTTTAGGGTCCCCACCCACCGGCCATGGGTGGGGACCGGGGCGGGGGGTATTTTACTAGTGACTGGGCAGCTGTCCAGTCACTAGTAATTTTTAAATTTAAGGCGATATTAATCGCCGAACCCCGAACTCCAACCCTGACATACAGTGGAATGTCCGTGTGCAGGTCCGGGGTCCAAAAATCCTAGTGTTCGGTACGAACACGAACTTTGCGGTTCGGGTTCACTCAACACTACTCCTGGTCTTTCACAGATTGCAATCACTGCAGGAATGGATCCAAGAGCTTGCCACCTAACCACTTTGCATCCACAGGACATATCCCAGCACCTACATTGGTGTCTGTGGCTGCACAGGTGCACAGATATCCTACCATGTTCCCTGAATATTCTAAAAACTGAGCACCAGCAGGTCACATTACCCTCGACTCTCTGACCTCAGAACAAGTGTGGGGTGCACAAGAGACAGCATGGTAAGATGTCTGTGCGCCTGGGCATCACACAGATACCACACTGCTTGCTTTCCTCAGAGAGGCTGGTGAGGGTATGTCTTTTGATCTCGCAAGCTAGTGCCTCTGCCAGCAAGATTGTTTTATTTTTCTATAGGGCTGCCGAGTGGCAGGCTCACATGCCAACCTCAAATGCAACCCTTGTGCCATTATTAGCAAGCGTTCCAAGGGTTTCTAACCCCTAATCTTGTCCCTCAAGTTCAATCTTTTACATAGTTGTCTTGCTGCTGTTGATCCAAAGCAAGGCCAAACATCTACATTGAAGCAGGTTCAATGTTACCTTAAAGGCAAAAAAAACATATTTTTTTTTATCAATATATAACCACACATATAACTCAGTTAATCATTTTTCCAACTTAGCCCTATTAAATGTATATGTGTTGTGCTTACTTGTTTTTCTAAGTGCATAACTTTGCATTTATTAGTTTTGAATCTCATCGACCATCTGCCTGGTCACCACCTCAATTTGGCCAAATCTCCCTGCAGTGAAATAACAATTAGTTCCGTTTGTATTTCCTTACCTAATTGTGTATCATCTACAAAAACTGATACATCTTCTAATGCCTCCTGCAAAATCAATATAAAAATGTAATAGAGCCCTAAGGTACTCCACTTGCCCAAGTTGGATAACTTGAGATTTTATCATTAACAATAACTGTCTGCACTTTACTTGTAAGCCAATTAGTTTTCTACATCTTCCCATAAGCTTATCTGCTTTAATGTATTAGTAATTGTCTGTGTGGCACTGGGATCTTTACTTTTACTCACTTTTTCAAAAGATGAAATCTATACTTCACAAATTTTGACATTTGCTAATAATACAGCTAATTCTCCAAGCACTCAGGCAAAAAGTAATCACTGTTTCCAAAGTTAGAAAGAAATAGACTCATCTGAACTTTTCTGTTTGTTTTTAATAAAAAAAAAAAAGGTAAAACTGTTACAAACTGGTCAAAAACAAATGTCTGTCTTTAGGAGGCTAGTTTGACTGCACTGCATCACATTTGGAATAGGAAACTAGGCAGATAACATTTCTGCAATCAAGGTCAACAACATCGCGATGATCAAAAAACATTTTTTTAAATGCAAATTATATGACATAAAAGGAGGGATTAGGAATATATCAAAAATGACCTGTTAGATTGAAGTTAGTCAAAATCCAAGATACATATATTAGTTTAAAATATTCTCCAACTTGACTATGTTTTCTCACCTTATGTTCCCATTTCAGTTATTAATTTGTGATTTTTGTAACATGGTGTTAGATGCTACAAGAAAAATATTATCAGGTGTGAGAAGGGGAACGTACAGAAAAGTGATTCGTAATGTTTAGTGTGTGTTTAATCATGCTGCTTGTACATCCTTTTTTGCTGCACCATAAATTAAACAGCACTCTGTTAAGAAATGTGATCTTGTGATGTATATCTCACTCAGTCTTGCAAGCAGCACCACATGCCCACATAATCCTGTCTGATATGCCGAGCACTATTTCATGCTCCTACTGCTTTCTGAGTTGTACACAGACATACCACCAGTGCATAACGCAGACATAACTAAAATGAAAAATGCAAATCTTTTTTTTCACAGCTGGGTCTATCCGCAGACTACATTAAATCCATGGTTTATAAGGCACTACACAACTTAACTCCTTAATCAGATATTAATAAAGCTCAAATATCTATGCTCTGATATTAGAAATCAATTAAATGTATGGCATACATAGGAAAATGGAATATAAATGTTTTAATTCAATAAAAAATATGTATATTAGTATAACTACAAATACACCGAGGTCAGTGACGGGGTCCAGGTAGGGTTGGACCCAGAACGCCCATTGATTGAATATAGGAGATCAATTTGCAGAAATGGAGTAACAGGGCCCTGAGGCAGCAGCTGCTGCACCCAGTAAGGCAGAGAAAAAAACAAAGTAACCCTTCTGACATCCTGGAGCACTGGAGAGTAGTATGGTGGATACTGTAGTCTGACACAGGCAGGCTAAACAGAGAGATAGCATAAAGCAAGCTGAGATAGAACAGAAAACAGATTATACAGCTAAGGATGAGATTCAGCTCAAGCATCAAGGTACCTCACAAAATGATTCAGGAATGGTTCGAGGAACACAACAACTAATTCAAGGTGTTTGAATGTCCTCCAAATTCCCCATATCTCAGTACAATCGAGCATTTGTGGGATGTGCTTGACAAACAAATGATCCATGGAGGCCCCACCTTGCAACTTCAAAGACTTAAAAGATCTGCTGCTAATGTCTTTGTGGCAGATACCCCAGCAGAGCATCAGAGGTCCATGCATGAATAGGTCAGGGATGTTTAGGCAGCAAAACCGGACCTACAAGATATTAAGTAGGTAGTCATAATGTTTTAGTTGATGGATCTATAAACACACAAATATATATATATATATATATATATATATATATATATATATATATAGAACCTGTATGTCAAAATTTTAAATAACATATATGTATATTATAAGTATGTGTATTTTTTTAACCCCTCCGCGACAATGGACGTGTCAGGCACGTCCAGCCAGGAACTCTGTTCCCGACAATGGACGTGCCTGGCACATCCTGCGGTTAATCAAGCTGTTTTTACGATCAACGATCTTGAAAACCGCTTTAACGGTGCTGGCTATTGCCTCAACATCGAGGCAATAGCCAGCACCGAAATTTATTTTCTGAGGCACCCACAATCGCCCCACGGAGCGATTGTGGGAGCCATATTGACGGCGCAGTCAATATCTCTATGCCCTCTGGATGTCTGAGCTTCGGAAGTGAAAGTAAATTCACTTCTGTCACTCTGAATATGCTACTTGACTGCTCCTAGTGGTAGTTAAGTAGCATAGCAATGTAAAAAAAAAAAAAAAAAAAATGTAATTAATTAAAAACTGGTTATATAGTTAGATTAGCCTAAAGGGTTAAAATTAAATAATTTTTAGCACAAGAGATAGGGTTAAAATTAAATTAAAATTAAAATATATTAAGGGATAGCATAAGGGTTAGAGTTGGGGTTAAATTTAGTATTAAGATTCAATTTTGGGTTCGGGTTGGGGTCAAAAGGTCAGTATAGGAAAAAAAACAAAAAACACTATTTTTGGTTTTTGCCCCATAAATCGCAAAAAAATACCAAAAAATATGGAAACATGCATATTTCTGAACTCTGAACAACAGTTAGAAACTATTTAAATGGGGTCTTTTTTAATAATTGTATTTGTGTAAATTAGAATTTAGGTGAAAGTTAGAAAACGTTTTTTTTTTTTTTTTCATCATATTTTATGATTTGTTTGTAGTAAATTGTAAGATATGATGAACATAATGGTATCTAATGAAATCCCTTGTTATGACGATAAAAACAATATATAATTTGTGTGGGTACAGTTTGTGAGAAAGAGGAAAATTGCAGTTAAACACAAACACCCCAGAAATGTGAAAACAGCCATTGTCACCAAGGGAAAGTCAAGGTGAAAATGTCTTGTCACTAAGGGGTTAATACAAGGTTTAGAAGAGAAAATGGTTAAGGACAGATAGATACAAAAGGCCCATCAGGTCTGCCCAGATTAACCTACATTATCATGTACATCCCCAGCCATTCTTTTTGTGTAGCATCAGAATACACAAAGTTGGCTGAAACCCAAGAAGAAGGGCTAGCTATGATAAGCAGTTGTTATAACAAAAACTCTATTACACTTTATATTCAGATTCTAGATGATACACGTTGTTGAGGTAAAAGCTTTTAAGACAGACCTGTATATTTTTTTCTTTACTTTATATGATACAGTACTTACCTATCCCTTTAACACTTAATTATATAGCACAAACAGTTTATGCAGCACTTAGTATAAAAGAGAATTAGCTAACAAAGTCTGACTTTTAAGCTTACAAGTATATATATGAAGACTCAAAAATAGTTAGTATTAAAATAACAATCACCAAAGTATATAAATAAATACACAGAAATGATTACAGAAAGTGATATGAGAGTTCAATGTGGAATAATGAATACTACACGGATTTGAAATCAAGATCACCTCAGACTCTACATACATAGCGTGTGATGTGTGTCAGATGAAAACAATGAAGACTACAATGAATGATGACACCAGAGCCAAATGCCTTGTGTATATATTTTGCAATCTTTCTCTGCTGAGTTGAGGTACTTGTAGTAGTTGCAATTGCTACAGAACTGATGCTCAAACAAATAACGTAAACATTACATATGTCCCAAATAATCTCTTATCTTCATGATCTAGGAGCTTATCTCTGATATAAATTAATATAGAGTTTCTCTTAGTATGAAAAAAAGCAAATAATCATATAACATGAACAACACCATTTCTTAGTATTATTCAGCATCAGTATTAAAAAAGTGATTGTCATTTAAAGATCTACCTTAACCCCTTAGTGACAAGACATTTTCACCTTGACTTTCCCTTGGTGACAATGGCTGTTTTGACATTTCTAGGGTGTTTGTGTTTAGCTGTAATTTTTTTCTTTCTCACATACAGTACCCACACAAGTTATATGTTGTTTTTATAGTCAGAAGAAGGGCTTTCATTAGATACCATTATGTTCATCATGTCTTATAATTTACTACAAAAAAAATCATAAAATATGATGAAAAATTAAAAAAAAAACACTTTTTCTTTCTTTGACCTAAAATATAATTTACACAAATAAAATCAGTAAAAAAGACACCGTCTAAATAGTTTCTAAATGTTCTCCTGAGTTCAAAAATATGCATGTTTCCATATTTTTCGGTATTTTTTTGCGAGTTAAATAGTGTTTTTTGTTTTTTTCCTATATTGATCTTTTGACCCCAACCCGAACCCAAAATGTAACCCTAACACTAAATTTAACCCCAACTCTAATCCTTATTATATCCCTTAATATTTTTTAACTTTAATTTAATTTTAACCCTATCCCTTATGCTAAAAAATATTTAATTTTAACCCTATAGGTTAATATAGCTAAATAACCTGTTTTTAATTAATTAAATATTTATTTTAATTATTTCCCATTGCAATGCTACTAAACTACCACTAGGGGTAGTCAAGTAGCATATTCAGAGCGATGGAAGTGAAGTTACTTTCACTTCCGAAGCTCAGACCGGCAGAGGACTTAGCCATATTGACGGAGCAGCATGCTCCGTCAATATGGCTCCCCACGATCGCTCCGTGGGGCGATCGTGGGGGTCCCGAAAAAGAAATTTCGGTGCTGGCTATTGCCTCGATGTCGAGGCAATAGACCAGCACTGTTAAAGCGGTTTTCGCGATCGTTGATCGCGAAAACCGCTTCATTCAGTGCAGGACGTGCCAGGCACGTCCTTTGTCGTTAAGGAAGTTTCTCCCAGGACGTGCCTGGCACGTCCTTTGTCGTCAAGGGGTTAAACAAAAATCATAGCATAGCACATAAGCAACAATGTTTCTTTATTGGTTAATGTCAAGTTGTATTTGTTTATATTTTGATTTAGAGAATTCGTTTATCAATGTTTTTGCCATTTCCAGTAGCCCACAATGAATGCTTAATCAAATGAAGGAATTATGTACACAGAATACCAAAATAGAATACTCAAATCTACCTTTCATTGGCCAACTGTTTTCTATAAATGACAGATTCTTGGCTTTGGCTAGAGAATAAATTGGGATAAAAAAAAAAATTTGGCAGCAAGACTTGTGCATCACACCTGTAAGAGATGATATCTCATTATACTGACTGGACAGCCTTTGATTGTGCTATGGATTGAAGAATAATGCCTAATTCCAAAGAAACACCATATTTCTGGATGTGTTTTACATAATAATGAAAATTACCTTGACACGGCCCAAAATAAACGGCAATTAATTATTCAAGTATAAAATGGCAACATATATATAGATGTACACTTTTTTGAATAACAAAGATTCAGTGCCTACCATTAAGTAAAAGTATCTTTATTGCACAATATTCCTACATGAATAACGTTTGATACAATTAAAACTGAGACTGCATAAATACCATGCGTTAAAAGTAGTTATTGTTGTATGGGAGGATATAAAAGCCACCCCCACTACCATAGCATTCTGCTATCCAATATGCCACCCAAGGTCACCGCCAGATTTCGGTATGGCATGATACCTCGATATTGAGGTATCATAGCAACACCATCAAAGCAAAGGCAGGATATACTGCATGAAGTGGCACTTCAATTTTCACAAACTGCATGTTTTTGCATGGTGTGCTGAGCATGTCAGTTGTCAGGAATGGGTTAAAGAGAGAGTAAACCCCCACTTATATTAATAGATAGATCGATAGATAGATCGATGATAGATAGATAGATAGATAGATAGATAGATAGATAGATAGATAGAGGACAATATATTCTTACTTACCATAATTTTCCTTTCCTGGCTATTAATTATGGCAGCAAATACAACATGGGTTAGCCTTGACCCTTACAGCTATTAGAACAGGAAAAAACACTCAAAGCTTTATAGGAGGACCCCTTTCTAGGAACCTTTAGTCAGTAACATGCTCCAAAGACAAACACAAACAAGTTAACTGGTGGGAAGTATATGTTGCCTTGAAAAATAGCCAGAAAAATAAAATTATGGGAAGTAAGAATGCATTTTCCATTTTCCTGGCTAATCATCGCAGCATTTAAAACATGGGAATACCCAAGCTTAAAGAGGGAGGTACAAAAGACAAACAGCTGCAAACAAATTTTATTGAAACAAGAAACCGGCACTTCAGAATCAAGCACCTGACTTCCAAACTGTGTCTCATAAGCAGATCAAACATCTAACTGGTAATGCCTGATGAAGGTGTTTACTGAAGACCACGTGCCAGCTTTGCAAATACTGTATGGAGAGACTTTTGCCACAGAAGCCCAAAAGGCAGATACTGCTTGAACGGATTGAGCCTTAATAGCTATCGGAATAGATGCATCTTGGCGTCGATATGCCTTGGATGTTCCCGCTACTATCCATTGTTTCAAAGTAAAGGTAGAAGCCACTTTGCCCTCCCTATGGCTCCAAGGCAAAACAAAGAATCTAGAAGACTTACAAAAAGAGCTTGTCCTCTCAATGTAGAGATAGAGAGCTCTAACTACATCCAGGGTATGCAACTTTACTTCCTCAGAAGAGTTCAGGTTAGTATAGGAGGAAGGCAAGACCACTTCCTCATTCAAATAGAATTTTGAGACTACCGTAGGTAGAAATCCTGGCACAGGGCAAAGGATTACACTATCTTATGAAAAATCATCATGCAAGATAAGGCTTGCAGCTCACACATCCTTCTTGCTGAGGTGATAGCGGGACAAAAGAACCAAATAAGTATCTTCCAAAGGTTCAAATGGTGCAGTAGTCAAGGCTTTTAACACAAAAGCTAGATCCCAGGCCGGCATTAATGTTTTTAGCCGAGGCCAGAGTTTCATAGCAGTTTTCAATAAACCTGATAAGAAACGACTGCAATGCCCATTTAGTACCTTTCAGGGCAGAAAGGGCAGATATTATACCTAAAACCCCTGTCCAAACCTTCCTGCATAAAACTTATTACAGCTGATTTGAGTGGAGGAACAATCAAAACTCCCTGATCTTGTGACCACTTGACAATGGCCTGGCAAATCCTGTAATAGGTAACTGAAGTTTGACCTTATGGGCTTGCAAGATAGTCCTAATGACAGAGTCAGTTATGCCTTCTTTCAAGAGAGCTTCACTCTCAATCTCCAGGCCATCTACTGTAGAGCCTGCGGCTCTGGGTGATTCAATGGTCCATGCATCCGTAGGTCTGGATGGACTAGTAGGTCCCTCAGATGTTCCCGACTCATTGGTCTCGCCATAGGAAACCAAGGTCTGTGAGGCCAGAAGGGGAGAATAGCAATTGCTTCCACTTTTTCCCTCTGTATCATCTGCAATACTGCATGTAACGGACTGTCTACCGGACGAAGTAGACCCTCTGTCTGTTGTGGGAAATCACCTCCTTAGCCCCCACTTACAGCTCAGCATTCACCCAGCAAGTCTTTCCTGGACCCTTGCTCTTTGTACCCAAATAGACAGGACATCTAGCAGTTAGGTACATCAAGATTGAACAACTCCTTTATTTGTGTAACAACACAGACTTATATAAAAAGACATCACAGACATTAGTATACAATGGGGGGAAGGAACTAAACATAGTTCTCCAACTAACTGGGGCTAGGAAAACATTAGACATTCAGACTGCAAACCAACCAGGAATTAACATAGAGTGAGTAGACCTAAGTACAATACACACAGTAAGAAACATAATGTACACAACATAATCAGTTTACCAGTTAATCCAGTTACTACAGAACAATGGATGTTGGAGTAAACTATCAATTCTAGTCACTGACACATTTTAACCTTCAGAGTGGTCTACTCATAGAATTAAATGTTACACATAAACCAATACACTAACAGAATATAACTAACTAACAATTTTAACGTATAGAGTTATGGTACATAAGCCAGAGTCCATAATCTACAGGGAGGTGTTTGGCCCTCAGGCCTCTCCAAGAACCCCAGTCAGGCAGGCTGTCAGAATTCACTTTGTGACACTGCATATATCAGAGGTATTGGAGGGAAGACATAGGTCAGTTTGAAGTTCCCGCTCTGAGTCAGAACATCATGACCTAGATCTCTCGTGTCAAAGTGTCTGGAGAGCTATGCCTTGGCCATTCCCCATCTCTAGGTAAGAGCTATGGATACTTTGTATTATATGTATGTGTTATGAAGTATAGGGGTAAAGTTAATGTACATTCTTTTGTAGATAAAATTGATGGGATTCTGTGGGTAAAAGGATAGATCCAAGGCATAAGAAAAGATGAATAAGATGAGAATCGAACCAACAAAATCTTGCCTTTGAAACATGTTATGTTTTTTGTTATGTTTCTGTTTTATGTGTGTACGTTTTTGTAAAGAATGTCTTTTCATGAAAATTAATTAAGAATATAAATTTAAAAAAAAAAAGATCTATGAAAACTTCTGGACACAGTTGCCATTCGACCTTTGTCATGGATTCGACTCTGCCACTGCCACTGTATTCTGAACTCCTGGTAGATGTATCACCATCAAACCTCATAGACCACATTATTATTGGCCTCAATTCCCTCATTAATTTGAGAGCATGTGTGATTTATATAGGAGACAGCTGCCATGTTGTCTGAGCGGACTCCAATCCAAGCTCCCTCTAGTGTTTTATGGAAATGTAGAAGGGCACTGAATATGGCCCGCAACTCCAATATGTTGTTTATAAGAACTGATTCTGATTGTCTATTGCTCTGCATGACCAGGTCTTGCCAATGAGCTCCCCATCTCCGAGAAACTGTAGTAACCATGATCAAACGTGGTTCTGTAAGGAGGAAGCCTTGGGACATGTTCTTTCTTCCCATCCACCAGGAAAGGTGGACTCTTAATATAAAGGAAATTATGATTGGTTGATTCCAATTAAACCTGATATTCTTTAATTGGACCAGGAATTCCCTTAGTGAGACTCTGAGATCCCCCCTCACCAGCCATCTGCTCGGAAAGCACTTCTGGATCTGGGGAGGGGCGGAGCTCACTGGCTGAGCTCCGCACACTCCCTGGATCTAGTTTTGCAGGCAGAGGAAGGGGAGGGGGAGAGAGAGACAGAACATAGTGGGGAGAAATACAGAACATTGGAGGGGAGGGGGAGAGAGACAGAACAGAGGAAGGGAAGGGGGGAGAGACAGAACAGAGGAAGGGGAGGGGGGAGAGAGACAGAACAGAGGAAGGGTGGGGGGAGAGAGAGAACAGAGGGATTGGGGAGAGAGAGAGAACAGAGAGAGAGAGAGAGCAGAGAGAGAGGGGAGAGAGAGAGAGAAGGGAGAGAGGGAGAGAGAGAAGGGATGGAGGGGGAGAGAGAGAAGGGAGGGAGAGAGAACAGAGATAGGGAGAGTGGGAGAGAGAACAGATATTGGGAAGGAGGGGGAGAGAGAACAGGTATGGGGGAGTTGGAGAGAGACAGACATGGCAAGGAAGAGGAAAGGGACAAACATGGGAAGGGAGAGAGACACATACAAAGGGGAGGGGGGAGGAAAGAGACGGGGCACCACGGGGGAGGTCCGCACAGGGCGCCGAAACACTTAAGGCCGGCCCTGAGCCTTATGATTCTCTTCATAGAAAGTGAAATAGTGTCCTTGCTTGTGTTGAACCAGGAAATTAATCTTCTGAGCTGGAACTAGTTTGCTCTTCTTGTAGTTGACCTCCCAACTGTCTGTGTAGCTGTGACTTTAAGAATATTTGGAAACTCAACTGCAGAAATAAATGACAATCCACACAAGGTATAACGTTTAAGCAATTCTTGTATTAAAGTTTAGCAGCAAAAATTTGGAACCCGTAATTGGAGTAGAAGGGGGTCATCTTTGTGCTGGAATGGAGAGTATTATTATACGAAAATTCAGCAAGGGCCAGGAAGGAAGACCAGTCATCCTGAAGATGAGAACAGTAGCACCGTTGGAACTGTTCTAAACATTGATTGACATGCTCAGTTTTTCCATTTGAGTAAATTGAGTAAATTGAGTTCTATGTCAGAGATAATTTCGGTAGGTAATCCGTGTAATTTGAAGATGTTATTAATAAATAGTGAGGATAATTCTTTGGAAGAGGGTAGTTTATTTGTCGGAATGAAATGAGCCATTTTTGTAAATCTATCTACAACAACCAGGATAGTGGTAAATTTATCGTAAGGAGGTAGTTTGACTATGAAGTCCATGGATATGGAACTCCATGGAGTATTGGGTGTAGGTAGATTCATTAATAACCCAAAGGGTTGTTGGTGAATTGGTTTATTCTTTTGGCATGTCGGACAGGAAGATACATAATCCTTGATGGTTTTTCCTTGTTGAGGCCACCAAAATTGTCTTTTTAATAACTCATTTGTTTTCTTTACTCCAGGATGTCCTGCTGTAGGAGAATCATGGAACATATGGAGAATGTCTACTCGTAAAGAAGGAGGTATATAAAGTTTGGTATTTTTGAAATAAAGTTGTAAATTCCTGTTGTAAATCAGATAGGTCATCCTTGGTTGCTTAATTTTTTTGTGAAGGTTTTGAGTTGATTGATGAAGGTGGAAGAAAGGACAATAAATCGTGAGTGCGGTAAAATGTCTGAAGAAGTAAGATTTTCTGGTTTGACTCCTGGGATTTGGGATAAGGAATCAGCCTTTTTATTACGAGATCCAGGTCGATATTCAATCTGGAAATTGAACCTATTGAAGAATAGACTCCAACGAACCTGTCTGGCGGTGAGTGTTCTGCTCTTGTGAAGGAATTCGAGATTTCTATGATCAGTGTAGACAACGATAGGTACCTCTGTTCCTTCCAATAAATGTCTCTAATTTTCAAAAGCTGACTTTATAGCGAGTAACTCTTTTTCACCTATAGGATAGTTGACTTCCACAGAGGTTAATGTACGGGAGAAAAAGGCGACAGGATGAAGGACTGATTGGGGAGTGTTCTGTTGAGATAGAACAGCACCAAGAGTGAAATCAGAGGCATCAACTTCGAGAACATAGGGCAGAGAAGGATTGGGCATCTTGAGGATGGGAGAGGAAGTGAACTTTGTTTTTAAAACTTCAAAAGCCTCTTGAGCTTGGGGGTTCCAGACGAAAGAAGTATTTTTCTTGGTGAGCAGAGTAAGAGGTTGGACTATAGAAGAACATTTTTTAATAAACTTTCTATAAAAATTGGCAAATCCAAGAAACCTTTGAAAATCTTTCACATTTGAAGGTATGGGCCCATTGAGTATACATTGAATCTTGGAATCGTCCATATGTACTTGTTGGGGGGTAATGACGTATCCGAGGAATGAGATTTTTGTCACCTCGAAAATACATTTTTCTGGTTTGGCGTACAAACTATGAGTCCGTAACCTTGACAACACCCATCGTACATGTTTCCAATGTTCTTCTAGATTGTCTGAATAGATTAAAATGTCGTCAAGGTATATAATGACACACACATCTAGAAGATCCCGGAATATGTCATTAATGAAGTGTTGGAATGTAGCAGGGGCGTTGCACAATCCGAATGGCATAACTAAATATTCAAATAACCCGTATCGGGTGCGAAAAGCAGTTTTCCATTCATGATCTTTCCTTATCCTTATAAGATTGTATACTCCTCTAAGATAAATCTTGGTGTAGATGGTTGCGGTACGTAATCGTTCAAGAAGTTCAGGGATTAGCGGTAGAGGATAACGATTTTTTACAGTGATTTTATTTAGTTGTCTGTAGTCAATAATGGGTCTCATGGTTTTGTCTTTATTTGTGACAAAGAACATCCCAGAGGCTGCAGGAGAGGTTGACGGACGGATAAATCCTTTGCGTAGATTTTCATCCAAATACTCCTTGAGGGTGACGAATTCTTTATCAGACAGGGGATGGATATGCCCGAATGGAATGGGAGCCCCAGCAATCAGATCGATAGGGCAATCATATATCCTGTGTGGTGGTAAAGTTTCGGCTTCTTTTTTACAGAAGACTTCCTTAAAATCAGAATAGCATGGAGGAATGAGTTTTTCTTCTGTAATTTGTAGAAGTGGAGTATGGAGGAAACAGGTCTTTTGACAGTAATGGGAATCGAGCTTTATTTCAAGATTTTCCCAGTTGATAGTAGGGTTATGTAGATGCAACCAATTCATTCCAAGAATTACAGGGTATAACGGTGAAGAGATGACATCAAATTTGATGTATTCTATGTGATGATGATTTACTGTCATCTTTAGAGGAATCGTTTCAAAGGTAGTGGGTCCTGAGAATAACATGGATCCATCAACAAGTCGGATAGATACAGGGGAAATCTTCTTTATTAGAGGTATATTCTTTTCCTTCACGAGGTCTTGATCTATGAAGAGACAAGAAGCCCCGGAGTCCAGAATGGCCTCAGTATGTATCCTTTCTTTGTCCCACTGTAAGAGGAGAGAAAGGGAAAGATGAGGAAGGTTTCTGTAAGAGAGGTGCTTACCACTCTTGTTTCTGGAGAGAATAGGACAATTTTCCACAGAATGTTCAGGGGAAGCACAGTACATGCAGAGGTTTAATGTTCTCCTCCGTATCTTTTCATCCTGTGAAAGGGGACCACGAATAACTCCCAGCTCCATAGGTTCAGGCGGGGAAGTCTTGTCGGTTTGTTTCACAGGGGTTATAGCTCTCTTCCAAGGATTGTTAGTAGAGGACCGTTCGGCTTTCCTCTCTCTAATATGTCTGTCAATGTTGATGGACAATTGCATTGTGGCGTCTAGAGTAAGAGGAAGAACAGTCCTGGCTAATTCATCCTTGACAGCTTCAGATAGTCTGAGACGGAATTGATTCCTTAAGGAATTATCGTTCCATTCAGTGTCTACGGCCCATCTCTTAAACTCAGCAATATAATCCTCAACAGGACGTTTCCCTTGAGACAAGGAGCGGATGGTCATATCTGCTGTGGCCTGTTTATTTTGATCCTCATATAAAAGAGACATTTCGGTGAGGAACCGGTCTAATGAATCGATGATAAGGTCATCTCTTTCCCAAAAAGTATGAGCCCAGGACATGGGTTCACCTCTTAAAAATGAGATAATTGTACACACCTTTATCCTGTCTGTTGGATAAGATCTGGGTTTCAGGGAAAATAGAAGAGTGCAGGAATTTATGAACTCTCTGTATTTGGATCTGTCTCCAGAGAATTTTTAAGGGGTACACACAGAAGTTTCTGGATATTCCCTTGGGGGAACAGAGAGGGGAGTGGTGAAACTTCTGCTTTGCAATTCAGTGGTGTATGAAAGTAGGCTGTCGTGTGCCACACGTAAATCCTGAACACTTTGAGTGAGATGATCCACTCTTTGAGTTAATGAAAAAATTTGGGATGCCATTTCTGCTGGTTCCATTTGGTGGGCTGAGTATTTTGTCAGTGTAGCTGTGACTTTAAGAATATTTGGAAACTCAACTGCAGAAATAAATGACAATCCACACAAGGTATAACGTTTAAGCAATTCTTGTATTAAAGTTTAGCAGCAAAAAGAAGAAAAAAAATGACTGATATTGATTGCAGAGAAAAATAAATGGTTTGAAGGGGGCGTGGTCTAATGCAGGGGGCGTGGCCTAATGCTGCGATCGCGAGAAAAAAACAAAAACAAAAGTAACAATGAAAGCCTGACACCAACACAATCGCTGCAATTCCAAAAGAACAAGGTATCTTTGATTCTTTGCTTCCTGTGGATCTGAAGCAACTAGTAAATGGTAAGGCCTGAAATTGGAAATGCTCTTCCCCTTTTGCCAACCTCAGGAAGTGTTGGTGGTCTTGTGCAATCAGGATATGGTAATCCCTTAGGTCTGTGGAGATCAGGAAATTCCTATTTCTGATAATAGGAGTGATGGAAAGATTGACTCCATCCTAGAAATAGTGGTGAATATTGTCTCTGAAAGTTTTCTTCCTGAGGTACTAGTATGATGACTCTTTCCCTCAAGAGATTGTCCACATATTCCTTCAAACATCTTCTTTTGAGCCTGTCTATAGGGATACAAGTCACAAGAAAGAAATGTTTTATTCTTTTTTTGAATGAATTCCAGCCTGTAACCTTCCAGGACTGTGGAAAGTACCCAGTGAATATAGTGAGTCCAGATCTTGATGAAGAAGGACAGTCTGGCTCCAACCTCTGGCGGGTAGTCAGAACCCCTTCCCTGATGAATGAAAGGACTTGTTCCTGGCTCTATTAGAGTGTTGGAAAGAAGCTTATTTGCCTCTCCTTTGGTTCCCATGATTATATTCCCTACCGGGTTGGTAGCTTTGTGAATCCCTTAATATTGGACTTTCATAACTCGTCTGTATTACCATGAAGTACCTGTTTTTTTGGCTCTTCTTACTTGTGTCAAAAAAACTTTATGTCCTTCTGCTGTCATCTTTATTGAATCTTCTAAGGTCTTGCCAAATAGAAGCTTTCATTCGAAAGGAATAGAGCATAGATTAGACTTTGAGGAAGCATCAGCTCCCCAGTAGCGTAACCATAATGCTCTACTGGCAGCTACTGATAAGGCCATGGTTCACAAAAAAAATTCTCGTTATGTCCAGTGACGCTACTTCCAGATATTCTGTGGCCATGCGCAGGTCCCAAATTGTGTCTCGGAGATCCTGTTGTTTGATGCCTCTCTCCACATCTGAATCCATGTGTCTTAACCAGCTCTTCATGCACCTGGACACAACTGCTAGGGCTACTGCTGGGTGACAACCTGCTCCTGCAGCTTTATCGACACCCCTGCTCGCTGGGGTTTTGCGCCCTGTGAACTTGCACAGGTCGCACACCCCAAAGGCCGGCCTTGCCTCCAGTCTATGAGCATGTTCAGGAATTTCAAGTGTCTTTCTTACCATCAATATAAGTTTTTCTACTAACTTTGTACCGAGGGATTCTGAGAGTATCTCACCATCACTCTCACTGGAAACAACCTGATCTAATATTTCAAACACACCCATAGGTTGTAAGATTTCTGAGTCTGAGGAGTTAGAGGAGTCCAGTCTTCACCTGGATCTCTTTTATCTCTGCTGTCTAACCTTAAAAGATGCAGCGATGCCCTGTGCAACCTCCTTTCTTATCCAAGCCAGTATGTCTGGTGATTGGGCTGGGATAGTGGAGAGAGAACCAGCTATCATTTGGAGACAATCCATGTAAAGCTGTTTTCCCACTACCACCTTGCCTTCACAGCCGGAACAGGGGGGTAGACTTCTCCCTTCTTTTCTCGAGAGGAGATGATTTGATCCATTCCTCATTACTAGAAAGTAATACAAGAACAGTCTCAGATATTCTAAAAATAGGTTGATAAAATAAATTCTGACATTCACCATACTTACCTACAGGCAGCTTTAGCTAAGTTCTTCTAAATGAAAAAGCCATAATGAGCTAACAACAAGAGAAATAAAATAAATAAATT
Organism: Pelodytes ibericus; assembly: GCA_036172795.1. Lineage (NCBI taxonomy): Eukaryota > Metazoa > Chordata > Amphibia > Anura > Pelodytidae > Pelodytes > Pelodytes ibericus. Next base: position 95,299,764 of record CM069857.1, on the reverse strand, counting down.
CTAGCAGCTACATCAGTCAGCAAAGGATAGCTAAATAATATTGAGAGAAACTTACCTGTAGCAATAGAATATTAAATTACTGGCACTTTAAGAAACTCCTTTAGAAAACACAATGTCACCTTGAAGTACATACTTAGGCAATTTTTGGAGCCAAGGCACTTATATACTGCATGCTGGAGCCTAAAATACCTTTGTTTCAGGTGTTAGGAATGATTTTGGACCATTTACACTTTTGCCCATACTTAAGATGGCTTCCGCAACACGAAATGCCCATCATTCATGTCACAAGAGTGCGCTATTGAGATCACCACAATTCTATCCTGCCTGAAGGCACCACAATGTCAATGGCATCCCCCCACACCGCACCGCGCTGCTTAACTTTTTTTTTTTCTGGCAGCCATATCCGCTGGATTCGGCCGCCGGAAATGTTTTTTTTTTTAAAAATCACCACGAACGGATGTAACACTGCACAGAGACGTCCGGCCGGGGACATGGAGCAGCAACCAGGCGGTAAGTACTGGGGAAGGGGGGAGGTGGGAGGAATAACAAACATAGGAACCGGGCGAATTGGCTGGGGTATCTGAATGGCACAATAATACAGGCATTTGAATGGAACAATATTACTGAGCTTTGAATGGCACAATATTACTGGTATCTGAATGGCACAATATTACTGGGCTCTGAATGGCACAATATTACAGGGATCTGAATGGCACAATATTACTGACATCTGAATGGCACAATATTACTGGCATCTGAATGGCACAATATTACTGGTATCTGAATGGCACAATATAACTGGTATCTGAATGGCACAATATTACTGGTATTTGAATTGCACAATATACTGGGCTCTGAATGGCACAATATTACTGGGCTCTGAATGGCACAATATTACTGGTATCTGAATGGCACTATATTCCTGGCATCTGAATGGCACAATATTACTGGGATCTGAATGGCATAATATTACTGGCATCTGAATGGCACAATAATTATGGCATCTAAATGGCACAATATTACTGGTATCTGAATGGCACAATATTCCTGGCATCTGAATGGCAAAATATTCCTGGCATCTGAATGGCACAATATTACTGGGCTCTGAATGGCACAATAATTATGGCATCTGAATGGCACAATATTACTGGTATTTGAATGGCACAATATTACTGGGCTCTGAATGGCACAATATTACTGGCATCTGAATGGCAAAATATTACTGGTATTTGAATGGCACAATATCCCTGGTATCTGAATAGCACAATATTACTGGTATGTGAATGACACAATATTACTGGTATTTGAATTGCAATATTCTGGTGTCTGAATGGCACAATATTCCTGGCATCTGAATGGCAAAATATTCCTGGCATCTGAATGGCACAATATTACTGGGCTCTGAATGGCACAATAATTATGGCATCTGAATGGCACAATATTACTGGTATTTGAATGGCACAATATTACTGGGCTCTGAATGGCACAATATTACTGGCATCTGAATGGCAAAATATTACTGGTATTTGAATGGCACAATATCCCTGGTATCTGAATAGCACAATATTACTGGTATGTGAATGACACAATATTACTGGTATTTGAATTGCAATATTCTGGTGTCTGAATGGCACAATATTACTGGCATATGAATGGCACAATAATACTGGCATCTGAATGGCACAATTATACTGGCATATACTTGGGCAAATTGGCTGTTATAGAGAGAGAGAGATGTCTGTATGTATAGATATGTATTTTTTTAGAATTGTACATTTGTCACCTCATGGGGCTCCAGTGTGTTGCATAATTAATGGCAGTCCCATGTGTGGCATAATTATTGGGGGCTTGTGTGTGGCATATATATTGGGCCCCATGTGTGGCATAATTAAAGGACTGTTTTGTATGGCATAGTTATGGGGCACCTGTGTGGGTGTGGCATAATTATGAGGCACCTGTGTGGGTGTGGCATAATTAATTGGGCAAAGGTGAGACATAAATAGTGGTGCTCTGGTGTGGCATAATTTATGGGGCTCTGGTGTGGCATAATTTATTGTGCTCCTGTGTGTGTCATAGTTACGGGGCTCCTGTGTGTGGCATAGTTAATAGGCCATCAAACTGGCATTACTAAGGAATCTGTTTGGCATTGTATTGGAGGAAATCCAGGGGGGTGACACCATGAGTTCCCGCACCGGGTGACACCAACCCTAGTGACGTCAATATCTACTCCTCATTGCCTACCTTTTAAATATCCACATTCTATCTAATCCACATACTTCTTTTTTTCTTTCATTTTTCTTTTCTTACCATCAGTGAAGTTATCTTCCCTTTATTATATTTCTAATTGGGATATTGTCATTCAAGCCCTGAACTGTGTGCAGATGGATTGATGGATGAAAATGTCCCACAATAATTCAATAATCCTCCTAGTGTTGAAAGTGATGAAATATACCTTCAGATCTTCACTAGATGAACTTACCTGGAGCCAGACAATGTCTCTCCCACACCAACAGGTGGTTACAATTTGTATGAAGGCCCAGATAAGTTCCCTATTGCCTCCCATGCAAAAGATATGTCAAGGAAATAATCCAAACTAAACTGTTCTAAAATTATCTTAGTTACATAGAGATGGGAGTGTGAAAATTATATTTCCAATTGTTTGTTCTGCTTTTCTAATGTGATTTGTTTTCTCAGCATACAGTTACAGTAATCTTTACTAGTCAACACTTCTCATCAACAGAACATATGTAGTGTGACAGTTAAGTAACTTTAGTGTAATTCACAAACCTCATTAGCATTATGTGACCACTACAGAGCCAAAAGAGACTAAAAACTAGCCAGAATAAGATTAGTCAAGGAAATAAGCAACATAGGTTGTAGTAGGAAGGATCACATAAATGTAGTATGCAGAACTCCACCAATATATAATAAACATAAAAATGTCCAGCTCACTCAGCTGTGAAAATTAAGGATTTATTGCATCACAAGTGGCAACATTTCGGTTGAGAAAGGTTCTGTGAACCAAAACGTTGCCACATGTGATGCAATAAATCTTTGATTTTCACAGCTAAGTGTGCTGGGCATTTTGGATTATTAAGGAAATAGGAATTATCGTTATTTAGCCACTCTGGAACCAAATGTCTCCTAAATACATATATGTGATCCAGGAAAAGTCCTATGTGTGCAATGTTGGTGCTTTAGAAAGACATCTGGATGCTGAAAGGCGGTGCTGTGGCAAGTTATTTGGGTGCCAAGCAATTTGGGGGCAGAATAAATGGAGTGAAGGGGCAGATGAAGGAAATAAAACAGGGAAAACATTTCTTAAAAAACGAATTTATTATCTTATAACTATACCTTACCACCACCTGTGACTGGCAGAGGGGTTCCAGATAGGAGGCCATCACAGGGGTCTCCCTGTAGTGAGGGTCATGTGGCAAAGACAGAAAGATATGGGGGACAAATATTACCTTACTACCATCATAGAGGAAGTGACAACCTCAGCCTGCTCAGGCTTCCCCCCAGTCACTTGCAGTGTGCATGAGCTCTATGATATAGCAGAAAGTTAAAGACTCCTACCCTGGTCCCTCCCCCACCAATGAGTGCCTGTGATGCATATATTAAATTTCCAATTACGCTCAGCTACCTTATAGTCAGCTGAACATCATAACTAATCTAGTCTACAGATTAGGATGGGAGAAAAACATCTGCAAATGTGCCCTCTACAGTTCAACTTCTGATGCGATCATGCTTTAAATTAGTGGATTACACTTATCAGTGGTAGAATGTTGTAGGTTGTAAATGTATCTCTACTGATAAAAGTTTTCATAGAAATAGCAAGATGTTGATAGTAGATTTCATCTGGTTGTCAGACACAAAATAAAAATAAACACACATAGTGCAGATCACTCCAGTCTCCTGATATATATATAGAAATGTAACATAGCAAACAGATAAAATCAAAACCTGCAAAAAAAAGTGGCACTTATGTTATTAAAGTGCAAAATCACTCAGATTAAAAGTTTCAGTGTGATTTTGCACTTTATTAATAAAAGTTATTAAACTTATATTTTTTATGAGGCTGGTATGCTCTGCACTATTTTTGTGTGTTTATTTTAATTTTTGTTCTCACAGCCACATGCAATCTACTATCAGCATCTTACTATTCTTCAGGGCCTTTTTTTTTGTGAATTGTCTAATTTACGATAAAGAGTTCCCTTTGGGGCTATCTGCTAAAAGCTGCACACTTAATTTGGGGAGTATGAATTTTCTTTATTTGAATATATAATATTATTGGCCTATACAGCGATGTTCCTGTTTTTGTCTTACCTATTTTCAGGGGCGGTGCATGACTTTTTGCTGCTCTAGGCGAAAATATATTTTGCGCCCCTTGCTGATCCTGCCCCCAGGCATTTACACACATACAGTAACACTTTCAGTGTCACATATATAAGCAGGCTCATGTACACACACATGCAATGTCAGATGCACCCACACAGTAACACATGCAATGTGATCCTATTGTTGGCATACACAGCACTTGGCTCGCACTCATATTGCACCCACACAATTTGGCATGCCACACTGTCAATTTGCCCTACAGAACATACCACAGTGTCAATTTGCCCCACAGAACTGCCCCTGCAGAACAAGCTACAGTGTCACTTTCCCCCATAGTACATGTTATGTTGCCCCACAGAACATGTGACAGTAACTTTGTCAGTAACATATGCAACAGCCAGTTTCCCTATTAAAATATACCACAGTTTGCACATTAATCTGCCACAGCCAATTTGACAATTAATATGCCAGTATTATTTTGCCATTAATATGCCACAGCCAACTTGCCCATTAATATGGCAGTATTATTTTGTTATTAATATGTCACACCTAATTTATCCATTAATATATCCGTATTGTTTTTTCATTAATATGCCACAGCCAATTTGCCCATTAGTATGCTAGTATTATTTTACCATTAATATCCCAGTATTATTTTGCCATAAATATGTCACAGCCAATTTTCCCATTGGTATACCAGTATTATTTTGCAATTAATATTCCAGAGCCAATTCCCCCATTAATATGCCAGTATTATTTTGCCATTAATATGCCACAGCCAATTTTCCCATTAATATACCAGTATTATTTTGCCATTATTATGACACAGCCAATTTGCCCATTAATATGCCAGTATTCTTTTGCCTTTACTATGCCAGTATTATGTTGCCATTTATATGCCACAGCCAATATGCCCATTAATATAATATTATTTTGCCATTATTCGCTGCAAGCAGGATGCCGACACCACCGGTGTCACCTGGTGCAGTCTGCACCCCCCCCCCCCTTGGGATTCCACTGCTTCCCTGCGTGGGCACCTCCACTCACGTCAGCTGCCTGAAATTGTCTGCCAGCAGCCACCCACACGGAGCTGGCACCCTAAAGGCACGGGTAACCTTGTGAAAATTGATGGCAGGATGAATGCAGCATGTTATCAGAAAATTCTGGCAGACAATTTGCATTATTCTGCATGAAGGCTGAGCATGGGATGCTCTTGTACTTTCAATCATGGCAAAGACCCTAAGCACAAGGCCAAGTTGACCTTTCGGTGGTTACAGCAGAAAAAGGTGAAGATTCTGGAGTGGCTATCACAGTCTCCTGACCTTAATGTCATTGAGCCACTCGGGAGACTCAAACATGCGGTTCATGCAAGATGACCCAAGACTTTGCATGACCAGAAGGCATTTTTGCCAAGATGAATGGGCAGCTATACCACCTTCAAGAATTTGGGCCCTCATTGACAACTTTTACAAAAGACTACATGCTGTCATTGATGCTAAAGAGGGCAATACACAGTATTAGGAACTAAGGGTATTCAGACTTGAACAGGGGTGATTTAATTTGTTCTTTGTTTGTTTTTTTTTTTTTATGATTGATTCATTCTGTTATAACCTACAGTTGAATATGAATCTCATAAGAAATAAAAGAAATGTGTTTTGCCTGCTCACTCATAATTTGTTTAAAAATGGTACAAAAATTATCAATTCTCGAAGGGTATGCTAATGTTTCAGCACAACTGTATTAGAATCTATTTAGCAACGTTTATATTAATGTTTTGTTAAAGTTACAAAAAGTGGTTTTTTTTTTTTAAAGTTTTCTATCACATTTAAATTTTAGAGTTAATTATATGATATGATTAAAATAATAGTATCTAAACAAAGCATGTCTTATCTGAAAAAAGCCAATATATAATTTGTGTGGGTACAGTAAATGAGAGAGGAAAATTACAGCTAAAAATAAACCTTGAAGAAATGTAAAAACAGGCAATGTCCTGAACCAAACAAAATTCCAAAAACAGTTGTATCTTCAATGGGTTAACCTGTTAGTGACAGGAATGTTTTGAAATGTGTGTATAATTCGTGACAATGGCCGATTGAACATTTTCTTTCACAGTTTTTGTGCTTAGCGGTAATTTTCCTCTTTCTCATTTAATGTACCCACAGATATAGGGGTCAGTTCTGTGGCCCCTTTAACACAAAATCTGCTGCTAGCTGTAAATGAACCAAATGCCCCTAACACCATTACCGCAACAGGTAAAAACCTCCATGTTTTCTATGGAGGTTTTGTCGACCCTTTAGAAAAAATGCATTATAACCTTGTTCTGTCCGGTAATTAACAAACAAACAGTAATTCAACAACAGCTGGTAACAATTAACGGGCAAAATCTTTCATATGTGTCCATCTATTGTACACGAACAAACACAACTTAAATGTGCATAAGCTGCTTAGTGCAGCCAACACCTGCCCATTTTAATTAAAATCATTGCTCTCCTGGGGGCACCTTGCCCATGGTCACTAAAGTAAAATATGGCTTCTGGGGGGTGCAGGCTGCCATATCAAATAAATAGTGGATCACTTGGGGCCATAGGTCAGTGCAATGCTTGTGGTCCCAATACACATAAACAAATAGCCCCCTAGGTCCACAAGCAAATTGCCTGTGGCCCTAAAAGAAATCACAGGCACCTGGGTTTGCGATGCCCCAAGCCCTTAATAATTTAAATGCCCCTATTTCCCCCACCCTCCCCACCAAGCCCTGTGTGCCAGGACCTGTCCATTTAGCCTGGTAATTAAATAAATAAACAAATAAAATTATTAAATTAAAATCAATGCCCAACACCCTGGCACACAAAGAGTGGCCTGCAGGAAAAATATACCTGTATCCAGGTTCCAGCGGCATTTGTGATGCTTTGTTGTCCTTCAGAGAGTAAGTTGACCTCTCAACTCGACCTTTAGTGAATAGACCACCATGTGCAACACAAAATTGATGTGGTCTGTATAGGAGAATCACCAGGCTTAAAATACCTTATATTTTACTTCCTGAAGTAAGTTTAGTTCCCAGTTATATTTACCACATATAAACCTTTGCATGCATGCATGGTATCACTGTCATCAATTTTGCAAGCTTTCAGAATTTATGTTATGTTAATTGAATTCTTTATTAATCACTTCTTCCAACTACATCTGAATACACGTGATGGAAGTCTGTTTTTTTTCTGATCCCAGAATTTATTATGCAATAACAAAGATAATACAAGAAACAAGCCAATGAAAGTTGTAATCCGTCAGAAGGTGTAGGACGCCAGCTGTATTAATGCTGTTAACATTTCATAATTTATCATCACTCTGCAGGCTGGTTCATGTGTATCATTCATTATTAGTTAACACACATTATAACTGCTCGACAGATGTTAGTTGCAGAGTTCAGATGCTGCAAACACAACAATTTAACAAGAGCTAATTAGCAAGAATTAACCCTTTCCATTTTGACTTGGTTCCGCATCATTATATTAATAATAATTTTGCGATTTTTATAGCGCTTTTCTCTCTATGAGACTCAAGGCACTTTACAAATATAGAAACAGACATACAAAAATGGTAAATGGGGTGGGTCTTTCGCTTGTCTGTAAAAGTATGTAATGATGGTGCCTGTCTGATTGAGCAAGGTAAAGAGTTCCAGGATATGGGGGCATCATTGCTGAATGCCTGGGAGTCTGAGTTAGTCTTTATTCTGGGCACTGACAGGAGGTATTTATTATTTTGGCTGATCAAAGTGAGCGGAATGGAATATAGTGTGTCAGGAGCTCTGTCAGGTACTGTGGGCCTAGAATTCTTAAGGTTTTGATGGTAGATATGCCACTTTTGGAAATGTTCACCCTTTCATTCGATGCCAGTGCAGGAGTAAAGAATATGTTATGTGACATAAGCAAGTTTGACTGGTCAATAGTCTAGCGGCTGCATTTTGTACTGCCTGTAGGCGATGGATTTATTTTTATGGGAAGCCCAAGTACAATAATCTAGATTAGAGGACACAAATGCATGGATTAATGTCGGCATATATTTTAGTGGAATTAAGTGTCGTATCCTGGCTATGTTTTTCAGATGAAATCTGCAGTTTATTTGACAGTCCAGAGTCAATAAGCATTTTGAGACTTCATACCTGTTGAACTAGTGAGTTCAGAGCTTCCAAGTTCCAGGCCAGTTGGGTGCTCATAAGATGTTTTGTTGCTCCGGGTCCGCTCACCATGAGTAATTCTGTTTTGTGCCGGTTCAGCAACAATCACTTCTCTAATATCATTTCTGATGTATTTCATTCTTGGCATGCTTTACACCAGCAAACTGCTAAAACCTTGGCTTCAAAAGAGATTGCCACACATGCTTATGATTTATTAATCAAGGGCATTTGATTAGCATTTATTTTTGTCAAATAAATCATGACACATGATTTTACATGTGTTTTTATTCATCTGAGGTTGTATTTACCTAATTGTGAGACCTGCTAAGGAACAGATGATTGTTATTATTATGTAGGTCTTCTTTTGATGCCAAAACAGCTCTTTAAGTCCTGTAAATTGTGAGGTGTGACCTCCATAGATCAAACTGTGGATCCCCAGATGTTCAACTCGATTTCGATCTAGGGAATTTGGAGGCCAAGTCAACCCCTTGAACCAGTTGTTGTGTTCCTCAATCCATTCTGTTTTATTGTCAAAATGTTTTTCTCCATGGCTTAAAAATTTCCACAAATGTTTACATCTCTGGGTAGGGGATGGGACACTTCATCGCGGCTGCTTCCGCGCAGCCGCTTCACCGCCGACTCTACAGCACAAGACAGATCGTCGCTGGAGATTTCATCGCGGGACATTTCATCGCTAAAGGTAAGTATTTTACCGATTTTAGTTTGTTTAGAATTATGGTTTAGGGGGTTAGAATTAGGTTTAGTGTTTAGTGTTAGGGGTTAATTTTACTATTAGGGGTCGGGGTTAATATTAGGGTTAGTAGTAGGGTTTAGGGGGTTAATATTAGTATTAGGGGTCGGGGCTTAGTATTAGGGTTAGTATTAGGGTTTAGGGGGTTAACTTTAGTATTAGGGGTCGGGGGTTAGTATTAGGGTTAGTATTAGGGTTAGTATTGGGGTTAGTATTGGGGTTTAGGGGGTTAACTTTAGTATTAGGGGTCGGGGGTAAGTATTAGGTTTAGTATTGGGGTTTAGGGGGTTAACTTTAGTATTAGGGGTCAGGGGTTAGTATTAGGGTTAGTATTAGGGTTAGTATTAGGGTTCGTATTGGGGTTTAAGGGGTTAACTTTAGTATTAGGGGTCGGGGGTTAGTATTAGGGTTAGTATTAGGGGTCGGGGGTTAGTAGTAGGGTTTAGGGGGTTAATTTTAGTATTGGGGTTAATTTTAGTGTTAGTATTGGGGTTTAGTGTTTAGTATTACTATTGGGGGGGGAATCATTTAGTAGGGGGGTTAATTTAGTTTTACTTTTAGATTTGTAAGAGCTGACAGTTCAGCGCTGAACTGTCAGCTCTTACATAGCTGCAGCCGCGGTGAAACGGCTGCGTTTTTCTTCATTGCTGACAGTTCAGCGTTCTAACTGCCGCGCTGAACTGTCAGCGATGAAGATGCGGCGAAGAAGTGTCCTAGACCCCTCTGGGTAAGACCTGGATGGTGGCCCAAGCCCTATCTGCAATCTTTGTGCTGGGATAAGTCCTGTGAGTGCAATATGGGTGCTGGGGCAAGTCCTTGTGCAATCTGGTTGCTAACGTAAGTCCTGTTAGTGCAATATGGGTTCTTGTCAAAGTCATTTAATTGCAATCTTGGTGCTGGGGCAGGTCCTAGGTGCAATCTGTTGGAGCAAGTCAGTGAACTCGTGTTCCTCAAGCCATTCCTGAACCATTTTTGCTTTTGTGGCAGGGCACATTATCCTGCTTAAAGAGGCCAGTGCCATCAGGGAAAACCATTTCCATGAAAGGTGAACATGATCTGCAACAATGCTTAGGTAGGTTGTACATGTCAAAGTAACATCCACATGTATGACAGGTTCTTCAGCAGAACATTGCCCAAAGCATCACGCTGCCTCCGTTGGCTTGCCACCTGTCAGTGGTCATAATGTTATGGCTGATCGGTGTATATATAATATATAAGTGTGTGACCTTTCACACATTAGTTTGTCTTTATAATTTTAAGACACTATAAAAGTGATGTTATGTGCAGTTTAAAAAAAAATAGGCAAAGAAGCATTGTATTGAGAAGGGTATCACTTGGTTATAGGCTGCAAAGCAGAGCAGACAACTAACCCTAGAAATACACATAGGAAATATATATAATATTCTAAAAAAATGGTTTAGATTAAAGCCACAGCAAGCATGTTAAATGTTTAATTATGTGAAAGTTTTCCTTTTAAGAAACATTGTTTTGTTAGTAAAGAATTTGTCATCTTTTATTTTGTGTTTACTTTGTGTTTAGTATTTAACAAATATGAACTTTATGTGGTTCTACCAATATATAATATAGAATTAAAACATAATAAAAATAATAATAAAAATTAAAATAATAATTAAAAATGTATACCATAGTAACTTCTGTTCTTGAATGCCACTGGTGAATCTTTCTCTTCAGTTAAGTAGCATATTACCCAAAAGTAAACGGAAAGCTGTTTTTACTATTTTTTTCCAATTTATTTTCATTAAATAATTAACATTCATAATTACAGTTAAGAGTTATATAAAATGAACTTTGATTGTACAAAAGAGTAAACAAATTTATGCATATCATAACTGAAGTGCAGATAAAAAATAATAATTTTTTTGAAAACAGCTAAAACCAGATTGATGGCAACACCACCTGAAAAAAAGCTTTAATTCACCTTTTTTTTAGTTTCCTGGCATTTAGTTTTCAGCTCCTTATTCTTTTCTCTAAATTGATCATCAGACTAGAAAGGATACTGCTATCTCTATTACAAATGACCATTTGCATAAATGCCCAGATAGGTTCTTTATTGCCTCCCATGCAAACGATAAGTCAAGGAAATATTTCAAAACTAAACTGTTCTATTATCTTACTTATATAGAGAAGGGAGTGTGAAAATGATCATTCCAATTGTTCGTTCTACCTTTCTAATATGATTTTTTTCTCAGCATACAGTTATAGTGATCTTTAGAAGTCAATGTTATCATAGTTTCCCATCAGCTGAACATATGTGGTGCTACAATTAGTAGAGTTGAGCGGACACCTGGATGTTCGGGTTCGGCAGGTTCGGCCGAACTTCGAAAAAATGTCCGGGTCTGTGCTCGAACTTGACCCCTAACTTGACCCCGAACCCCATTGAAGTCAATGGGGACACAAACTTTTGGCCACTAAAATGTCTCTAAAAAAGTCCTGGAAAGGGCTAGAGGGCTGCAAAAGGAAGTAAAATGTGGGTAAGAGTGTCCCCATTCATACGAATAGGTCAATTGACCTATTCGTATGAATGGGAACTATATTTCGGTTTATAGAAAGCATTACATAAAATGTAATCGCCGGACCCCGAACTCCAACACGAACATACAGTGGAATGTCCGTGTTCGGGTCCGGGGTCCAAAAACCGTAATGTTTAGTACGAACCCGAACAATGCGGTTCAACACTAACAATTAGGTAACTTTAGTGTAATTCACAATCATCATTAGCATTATGTGACCTCTACAGAGCCAAAATAGACCAAAAACTAGACAGAGGCAAGAGCCAAGAATAAGATAAGTCAAGGAAATAAGCAAAGTGATTACCATAATGTAACCACACTGGAGCAAAATATCTCCTAAATACATATGTGTGGTCCAGGGCAAGTCCTATGTGTGCAATTTTGAAGTGCTGGGATGAAGGGTCAATAATGAAGGGGAGGCAGAAGAAATGGAGTGAATTGGGAAAAAAATATTATTAGGAGGTGCCACGGAGAAGGTCTTCACAGGGTGCCTGAACACCCAACACTAGCTCTGACTGGCAGTGCTATGTACTGAGGGCTGCCTGTAGTGAGAGACATGTGGCAAATATGGATATATTTGGGGAACATATATTACGCATTTCCTTTCTTATTAGCATAACATAACAGAACAATCCAGAGGGTGGTGGGGTTCTGCCTGAGGACCGGCATCAGGCCACCACGATTCTATTTTGTTTTAAATGCACATGTAGCACTTACAAATCCAGTGAGAGTGGACTGGTGCTGAGGTGAGCGGAGGTGCCAGTCTGCCCCCATGCAGGGAAGTGAGCAGCATCAGCTCTGTCCGTGCCGCTCGCTCTCCCTACGCATAGTGATTTTTCAGAAATACGATTCTCTGTTTCATCACTACACACAGGTGCCCGAGTAGCACAGACAGAGCTCTGATCTTGCCTGAAGGTAAAACATTAGGAAGGGGGGAGGGAGTGTGAGGGACATGGGACACCAGACATAGGAAAGGGACAGAGGGATACACAAGACATGAGGTGGGGGGAGGAAGGGAGAAAGAGAGAGACACCAGACATGTGGTGGAGGGAAGGTAAAAGAGAAAGAGAGAGACACCAGACATGGGTAGGGGGAGGGTGAAAGAGGGAGAGAGACACCAGACATAATGTGGGGGAGGGTGAAAGAGAGAGAGACACCAGACATGGGGTGGGTGGAAAAAATAGAGAGACACCAGACATGGGGTGGGGGGAGGATGGAAGAGAGAGAGAGAGAGACACCAGACATGGGGTGGGGGAGGGTGGAAGAGAGCGAGAGAGACATACCAGAAACGGGGTGGGGGAGGGTGAAAGAGAGAGAGAGTCACCAGACATGGAGTGGGGGATGGTGAAAGAGAGAGATAGGGAAACAACCACCCACCAGAGGGAGGGTGGAAGGTTGAAAGGGGCAGCAAGGGAGGCACAAAATGTGTACGCCTATGGCGGCAAAAAGTCTCACTCCAACTTGGCCCCCTCCACCACCGATGGGCAATTGTGGTGCGTGTATTAAATTCCCCATGATGCTCAGCTACCTTATAGCTTTCTGAGCATCATAACTAATAAAGTCTACACACAAAAAGTTAGGGCGGGAGAAAAATGTCTGCAGCTGGGCCCACTGCAGTTCAGCTTCTGATGCGATCATGCTTTAAATTAGTGGATTAAACTTATCAGTGGTAGAATGTTGAATGTTGTCAATTTGTCCCTATTGTTAAAAATCTTCATAAAAACATAGAGGCATTATGCTACATAGAGGCATTGTAGCAACCAGGGCCGGACTGGGAGAAAAATTCGGCCCGGGCATTTTTTGATCACAGCGGCCCACTAAGAAGGGGGCGGGGCAGAGGAGGTGTGTTTTGTCATCACCAATGACAAACACGCTCCCTCTCAAAGTGAGCATATTGGTTCAATGCTCTTCCAGGGCAGACCATGCGCAGAGCTCTGCTGAAGAGCTCTAGCATGAGAAAAAAGCCCTGTATGTGTTCTGCACAGTGCAAGCAAATGTAATAACATGCTTGCACTGTGTTTCCTTGCAACTTGTCTCTGGTGTCTCTATAAATGGATACCAGGAGACAAAAATGCCAGGAAAGAGTATTGAGCATGTGTTTGGAGCCTGCTTGTGGGATTGCGTGTGTGTAGAGTAAGCTGATTGTGGTGTGGTATTTTGTAATAAGGTTCGGTTTTAGTTGTGTTGTGTTTGTGGTGTAATGTGATGCATATGTGGCTAGGGGCTGTAGAGAATGTGTGTATAGGGGATATAGCAAGTGTGTGCATACAGGCTATAGTGTGTGTGTGTGAATATATATATAGATTTAGTGTGTGTTTAGGGGTGTAGTATGTGTTTGCTTACAAGGAATCTAGTGTGTGTATATATACATATATATATATATATATATATATATATATATGAGTCTAGTGTGTGTTTGAAGGACCCAGAATGTGTATAGGAGATCTAGTGAGTGTGTGTTTATAACGGTTTCAGAGTGTATATAGGGATCTAGTGTGTGTATGTGTGTAGATGATCCAGAGTTGGGTAAGGGATCTAGTGTGTGTCTGGAATGTAATGTGTTTAGGGGTGCAGTATGTGTGTGAGGGGTGCTGTGTGTATATATATATATGTAAGTATTGTGTATGTCTGTTGTGCAGTGTGTTGTGTTCTGTGTGTATGTGAGGGGTGCAGTATGTGTGTGTGAGGGGGCGGTGTGATGAGGTTGGCGGTGTGTGAGGGGGGCGGTGTGTGAGAGTGATGGTGTGTGAGAGTGATGTGTGTGAGTGCTGTGTATGATGTGTGTGAGAGTGCTGTGTGTGATGGGTGTGAGAATGCTGTGAATGCTGTGTGTGATGGGTGTGAGAATGATGGGTGTGAGAATGCTGTGTGTGATGGGTGTGAGACTGCTCTGTGTGAGAATGCTGTGTGTGATGGGTGTGAGTGCTGGGTGTGAGAGTGCTGTTTGTGTGAGAGTGCTGTGTGTGTGAGAGTGCTCTGTGTGAGAATGCTGTGTGTGATGGGTGAGAGTGCTGGGTGTGAGAGTGCTGTGTGTGAGAGTGCTGTGTGTGAGAGTGCTGTGTGTGTGAGAATGCTGTGTGTGATGGGTGTGAGAATGCTGTGTGTGATGGGTGAGAGTGCTGGGTGTGAGAGTGCTGTGTGTGAGGGTGCTGTGTGTGAGGGTGCTGTGTGTGAGGGTGCTGGGTGTGAGAGTGCTGTGTGTGATGGGTGAGAGTGCTGTGTGTGTGAGAGTGCTGGGTGTGAGAGTGCTGGGTGTGATGGGTGTGTGAGTGCTGTGTGTGATGGGTGTGTGAGTGCTGTGTGTGATGGGTGTGTGAGTGCTGTGTGTGATGGGTGTGTGAGTGCTGGGTGTGAGAGTGCTGTATAAATGTTAGAATGGATTGTGTGTGTGTGTGTAGGGGGGGGGGTAAATAAACAAATAAAATAACAGGCATTATGGGGACATAATGCATGTTATTTTATTTGTTTATTTACCTACCCCCCCCTACACACACACACACACACACACACACAATCCATTCTAACATGTATACAGCACTCTCACACCCATCACACACAGCACTCTCACACCCATCACTCCTTTCTTACCTTTAGCCTGGGAGGGGGGGACCGGCACGCTGGTACCTGCGACTGGCGGTGGCAATGTTCCCTCGTGGTGAGAGGTTCACTCTCGCGAGATCCGGTCGTTGCTATGGCAATGCTCCGGATCTCGCGAGAGGAACCCGGTGGAGCTGCAAGTTAGAGCTCCGCCGGGTCCTCTCTCCCTCTCTCCCCGCCGGCGGCCGTATTTGAAGGCATGTGGGCCGATGAGGGAGATCTTTGATGTCCTCACCGGCCCTTCATGTCAAACAGCGGGGCCGGCGCTCGGATAGTGCCGGCCCTGCATAGACCGGCAGGGGAGATTCTGGGACCTCCCCTGCCGGCCTCGGCCCATGGCCACCGCGGCCCACCGGGCATTTGCCCGGTGTGCCCGATGGCCAGTCCGGGCCTGGTAGCAACACTGAAGAGTAAATAAAGCGACTCTCTATGCATATATAGTGCATGATGTGCCAGTCACGTCACCTGTCATTATGGGGTTAATGTATTTTTTTGCATTTAGTGCATTTGATTAATGTGATTGATTTTCACAGAGATCCAATTAATAAATTAAATATCAGGTTGGTTGGGTAGGGATTTAATTTTGAAAAAGGCAATCATCTTATTGGCTGACTCTGCCTCTGTCAGCCAATTAGGCTGGTTTTGTAAGGAGTTCAGCTGTCAAACTTTAAGCATAGGTTTTCGTGCCGATTCGAGCTTTGGTGATTCCCAAGAAGCCTGAATTAAGCCATTAAAATCACATAAGACTAAGTGATCAGAATTGGGTTGGATTTTAGAGCTAACATTTTCCTAAGTATTTATATTCCACTGGAGTTGGGGATGCTGTCATTTGTAAACTGCATATTAAGCATGTATATTTTAATGTGTTATACATAGGTTTTTGATTTAAAACGTTATATCCAACTGGTTGTGTTTTAAGAACATTCAACGAAGCTCAAGATTATATTGCTCAATTTGGCTTCACTGTTTTACTCACTACAGAAGTGATATCTACATGATAAAAAAATAAAAAGTAGAAGCATATGGATCTAAAACCAGGGATACATGTAATATATATAGTGTTGTGAGACTGTGATGCCAAACATAACTATATTTACTTGTCTAGTTTTATGACATCAAATGGGAAACTGGCTATTAGCATCCAATTTAAACTTGTGCATCATACCACTAGACCATCAAAATGCTTTGCATATTTTACTGCTATAACCTATAAAATGTCCCCACAGAGTTGGCACTGACTTTGCCTTATTTGAGCAGTGGAAAATTCTACCTACAGTTGTTGAGAACACGTAAGTGTTGTAGCAGGTCTGAGGTGCCAGAATTCTGGAACAGACACTAATTATATTCCTCTCTTCCCAAGACAGTATCGGAACAGGAAACAGAGATTTGTAGTCACATATTTTCTTTATTCTTGTTGTCCTCAATGGCAAATATAACTTCTTGATGAAACAGAGTTACAGAACGAAATGCATCCCTTCAATACATTGTGATATATGTATATAGAAATATGAGTCTGTCAGTTCAGTTTAGGGTGTTGATAAGTAGACTACATTTTTGTTACAAGCATACAATTCCTTATTCTATTTTATCTGATATCTTAAAAGGAAAAAGATGTGTTGATGAATATTCTCATTTATAAAGATAAAAAGAGCATTTATATATATATATATATATATATATATATATATATATATATATATATATATATATGTAAGCAGTGCAGTTGTTTTTCCATATCAGCGAATCTAGGAGCAAATTGACTGATATAGTCAGATGTGACCATTGACCCCATATATTCTGTAGGAGAAAATAAAACAGAAATTAATTATATTCCTGCTAAACTATGTGATTATTAAGAAATTAATAGGTTAGACTCTATAGACTTATATACTGTTGATTATGCAACATGGAAAATGCCAATGCTTTTGCAGTCAAACTCTTGTTACCACACAGGCATTTTTTCATTTGCTAACAGGAAAACACCTCTAGTGACCTCAAAATCCAGGCCATGTGTATAACTCTTTTAATGAAAGTCTTTCTCTCCTGCTCTTCATGCCCCAGACTTTATGGAGTGGTAATCCAGTGTTGTGTTGAGTTATGCTGTGTCTTTGGGTTGAAAACTATTTTTTAGGTTATTCTTGAGAAATTATTGCATTGTTTGTTGTCCTGTCATTGCTTATTATATGTTGCTTTGTTTTTCTCTTAAAAAAGTACACATCTAGTGTACTATATAATTGGTTAAATACCACAGCCTAGACCTTGCATATTCTCCTTCTCCTTAAATGAACTTAATCAATTATACATTATTTATTATGTGAAAAGAAAAAATAAAAAAAATGACTTATACCTACAAATCCATAAAGTAAAAGAAAATGGGTCATGTATAAGAGTCTAGGACACTTGCTCACGACCATTTCACCGCTACAGTTAGAGCACTGACAGTTCAGGTAAGCTATTTCTGATTTTAACTGTCAGCCCCAAATACTAACCCCCTAATAAAATAGAGTCTCTTACCCTAAATGTACCCCCCTATTCCCATACGCTAGCTCTAAAAATGAACCCCGAACACCAATCCCCAATACTAATCCTAATACTAACCTCTAAACCTAATCGAAATCCTGTGATGAAGCAGCTGCTAAGAAGCAGCCACGAAGAATAGTCCTATTCTGCATGTAAAAAATGGGGCACCCATATAACGCAAAATAATGGTGCTATTGGCGTGTGCGCCTTTGTATAAAGCAACCTCCCAACACATTTCTGGAGTCTGTGCTTCTTACACCGGTTGCATACGTTTTGGTAGTGCCAGCACTAATGTTGGGGAATCTCCACCTAACAGTGGAAAAGTGCTGGGACCGCGTACCTCTAAGGATACTTTCAGTGTGGGAGTTTGTATACTTGAACCCCAAAGTTTTTCAAATCTACCTGTAGTATTAATATTTCTCAACTATGGTATTAAATGCAAATCGACTGCTTTCTTTGGGAATAAAGTGATTTGCATATCAAGATACAAAGTGATGTCATACACAGGAGATGCTACTGACACATTTAAGACACATTTTCTCCAACTGTATAATTTTGCTAGCAATTCTGCAAGCTGAAAGTATAGATAATTTAAATTTTCTACATTCACAGTATAACCAATGTTTAGGTGATGGTCTGTCTTTATATGCTCCACTAAGAGGTACTTTCAATTTGGAATAAAACTAAAACATTGCATATGGTGAAATAAGGCAATCAAGCAATCATGGATGTGTTATTCTTTCTATATGATTTTTGTCAAAATATTTTTGGATGAGCCTTAATAAAATGAGCAAGGTGTCATGTGACTAAGAGAGTCTTTTATTTGACACAAAAAATATCATGAGAAGCTTTCCTTACATGAACCTTTATAAAATCAATATTTCAAACAGACTGCCACTTCGATCTCATCACCTACAGACAAATGAAATATTAAGCCTCAAATGCTGCTCACTTTTTCTAATCTCCTCCATGTGCTTTCATTTTTTTTTGTGTGCTCCAGGCTAAGTTGAACGCAATACAATGTTTTGCTCTAATATTACGAGGGAGGAGAGCTTAGTCTGTTCACTCTGTTTTATTAGTTTCACTTTGATTTTTCCTTTCTAATTAATATGTGTTACATAGCTCTCTATTTCACAGAAGCCTTGTCTTCTTTATTTCATTAAAATGTGCTGATAGAAAGGGCAAGCAAGAAAGAAAATTGTACCAATACTACAAAATATACTTACAATATATATTCTCATATAATTATGTACAATATATAAATACTTCTGTGAAAGTCTCTTTGGTCTCTCAGTCTATATACACTGTATGGATAAAAGTATTACACCAACAGGGACTTTTATGACATTGCATTCTAAATCTATAGGGGTCTATTCACTAAAAGGTCACCATTTTAACTATACGTTGTGCAGCTACAAACTAGGTGAGTTTTCCCTACTAAGCAAACTCAGCAGTATTCTGTAATCCTGGTGAGTTGTAAATTGGTGAGACTAAATATTCATCTCACCTGCAACTCACCTTTTAAGGAATAGACCCCAAAGACATTTATATGTAGCTGGTCCCCCTTTAGCAGCTATGATAGCTTTCACTCTTCTGGGACAGCGTTCAGCAAGATGGGGATTCTATGGGGATTTTTGCAAAGTCAAGTTCTTCCACACCAATCTCATGTAACCATTCATGGATCTTGCTTTGTGCACTGGGTCCATACACTGAATTATTTCAAAAGTGGCATACTATCACATGTCCCATGCTTGAATTGACAAGCTCTTCATAATGGCCCATTTTCCCCACAAATGTTTGTAAAAACGTACTGCATGGCTAGGTGCTTGATTTTATACACCTGTGGCAATGGGTCTGATTTATTTCTTTTTCCCCCTTTTTTTTCAATCATCAAAATTGTTTATATCATAGGTTTCTGTCCAATTTGAACAAAAGTCCATATGCAAACAAACAAAAGGGCAGAACGATCAGTACAAGTAGACACTTTTCAGTTATTGCAGCCAAAAGTGAAAAAAGTAAGCTCTTACCCATTTGAAAATATTGCTGCCTATATCAGGAAAAACATTTAGTGCCTATAACTGCAGGAGTCATTGCTAAAATACTAGAATATGGGACCATGGAGTAAACAAAAGTGAATATGATTAAGTGCTTTTGAAGCACGAAACGCGTAAGGCGTCTTTTTCACTGTGTTCTGTCCAGTTTTGTGTACCAGCCTTTTTTACTATTCATTAAATGGCTTATTTTTTGCATACCTGCTTATTGTGAGCTCCCTCCGCAAACCGTTTGCTGCTTCTGATATTGATGTTCAGTAAACAAAAGTGGCCAACAAAAAAACACTTACAATAGTAAACTGCGTCAATCTGCAATTTCTGTAAAGAATGACTCCCACATCTACAGGCACCTATAAACAGTCCTTTCTGAATCATTTTCTTTTCCTTTTCCCCTCTCTTCCCCTTCCTCCTCCCTCCCTTCTAAGAATTTCTTTATTTCAAATAGACACAATGTACTGCCAAATATTCCTCCAACGAAATATGTTCTTACATTGCTAAAAAAGAAGGAAAAAATAAAGAAGAGAAAGAAGAAAGAAAAAAAAATGTTTCCCATGTCATTTAGTTATTTTCTTAGTTTTTTTTTCGTTTTATTTATATGTTTATTCATATCAAATCATTCATCCATCATTCTTTCCTGATGGGGTCTGGTTTCCTTACTTTACTAAATATGTAGTGGGTATATCTTGATCCTTTGTGTTGCTAAGGGGTCATTTTTATTGGAGTATTTTTTAATACTATAGCTGATCACAAAGTGTGATCCATTGTTGCCAGATGTCCTCATAAGTATTTAGTATGTGATTAATTGTATAATGGTATTTCTCCAGAGAACATTGATAGTCTAACTGGGTACATATCTCTTTCCAAGAGGGGGTATCAGATTTTAGCCAGTATCTAGAGATGGATTGTTTCCATGCTAGGAGTATGTTTATCAGTAGGTATTTTTTAGGTTTGGTGATCTGAGGAATATCCGGGTGAAGCGAACATAATTGAGGTGTAGGGTTTATCTTATGGTTCAATAATTTATCTACTAAATGTTGTATTTTTATTTTTATCTCATTTAGTCCCTTGCAGTCCCACCAGATATGATACATATTACCTTGGAGATTTTTACATCTCCAGCAGATGGGTGATTTTTTAGGATTAATTCTATTCATTCTAGTGGGAACCAGATAACATCTATGAAGTATTTTAAAATATTATTCCCATAGATTGACACAGTGTACTCATTTTCTAGTGAGAGTCCAAGCTGTGTACCAACTGGAATCTATATATGTTTTATTTAGGTTGTTTTCCCACTTAATGATAGAAATGGATCCATTACCTTCTGTGTATTTGTCTAATATTTTCATGATTTTAGAAACTATATTTGATTTGGAGTTGGTTTCAATGAGATCCTCCAAAGGAGTATTTGGATTAATATGCTTTTTGTTGAGAAAATGGCTAATTCTTAAATACAATAAGAAGTCTCCGTTAGGCACATCAAATCTGGATTGAATCTCCAAAAAACTTAAAGTCCCAGTTGTTTAATGCCTCTATTTCTACATGATGTTAAAGTCAGATCTTTTAAATGTACTTGCAGATCTTCTATCGGGGTATATTTGGTTAAGTCTCCCAGAGATGGAAGTATTTCCCTTATTCTTTTAATAGTGATTGGGGCATTGTTTATGATGTAGTTATCCAAATTATAACTTTTTCGTTTTTCATTATTTATCCATAAAAAGTGATGGGGGGATTTTAATTTACTTATGTGTTTCTCTAAGGTAAAGCATCCTATGTCGTTATTTTTATTTCTATCCCATGCTAAACAATGTGACAATTTACAAGCCTTGTGCAGCTTAAATAGACCCAGAAGGCCTACTCCATCCTGATTGATCTTCTTAAGTGTGTTAATTTGGATTCTAGATCTCTTGTAATCCCATATATATTCCATAACTATTTTGTTTAGTTGATTGAGGATCAAGCTTGTAGCTCGAAGAGGAATGACCTTAAATACATATAGGATCTTTGGAACTATATAGGATTTTACTATGTTACTCCTCCAAAGCCATGATGGCTCTAGCCCTCTCCACTTTTGAGTTTGATCTTTTAAGTTCCATATTAATTCCAGGTAGTTAAGATCTTTTTTTTTTTTTAATATAAATTAGGATTTTTATCCCCAAATAACTGATCCAATTGAATGACCAATCGAAAGATATTCTCTCTTTTATATTATTTAGCTTGGTGTAGGGTACTTTAAAAGAGATTGCCTGTGATTTAATTATATTTAGTTTGTAATTTGAAAATTGTGCAGATTCATGAATGACCGATAAAGCTGCAGGTATTGATGTTAGTGGTGAAGTTAAAGTCAGCAGGATGTCCTCTGCATACAATGTGATCTTATATTTCTGTATGCCACACTGGATGCCTTTAACTTCTTTATTAGTTCTAATTAATAATGCCACTGGTTCAATCGATAAGGCATATAGGAGAGGGGCCAATGGACACCCCTGACGTGTACCGTTTCTAATTTCATACAGCTCTGATATCATCCCTGGTCCCATCTCCCTTTCTTTAGGGGATGAATGTATTGCCATGGAACAATCTTTAAAGTAACCAGACAGACCAAATTAATCTAATTTATGATTAAGGAAGCGCCAGTTTACCCGGTCGAATGGGTCTGGTTTAAACACCTGAATTAATATAGTGTATATTTCTACTAATATTTTTTAAGCAATAGTGGAAGTCATATATAAAGAAGATGCATAATAAAATTAATGATATCCCTGTGCATACAAATGGATATGGTCAACTCACAAGAACTCAGGAGTTATGTGCATTCAAACTATGTTACACAATGTTGTAATGCAGGGGTCCTCAAACTTTTTAAACAGGGGGCCAGTTCACTGTCCCTCAGACCGTTGAAGGGCCGGACTATAGTAAAAATAAAAACTATGAAGAAATTCCTATGTACACTGCATATATCTTATTTTGAAAAAAACGAGAACAAATACAATATTTAAAGTAAAGTTAAATCAACAAACTTACCAGTATTTCAATGGGAATAGTGTGCCAGTCAGAAGCCCAGGAATATTATGCCAGTCAGATGCCTAGGAATATTATGCCAGTCAGATGCCCAGGAATATGATGCCAGTCAGATGCCCAGGAATATGATGCCAATCAGATGCCCAGGAATATTTTGCCAGTCAGATGCCCAGGAATATTTTGCCAGTCAGATGCCCAGGAATATGATGCCAGTCAGATGACTAGGAATATGATGCCAGTCAGATGCCCAGGAATATGATTCCAGTCAGATGCCCAGGAATATGATGCCAGTCAGATGCCTAGGAATATGATGCCAGTCAGATGCCCAGGAATATGATGCCAGTCAGATGCCCAGGAATATGATGCCAGTCAGATGCCCAGGAATATGATGCCAGTCAGATGCCCTGGAATATTTTGCCAGTCAGATGCCCAGGAATATTTTGCCAGTCAGATGCCCAGGAATATTGTGCCAGTCAGATGCCCAGGAATATGATGTCAGTCAGATGCCCTGGAATATGATGCCTGTCAGATGGCCAGGAATATTATGCCATTCAGATGCCCAGGAATATTATGCCAGTCAGATACCCAGGAATATGATGCCAATCAGATGCACTGGAATATTTTGCCAGTCAGATGCCCAGGAATATTTTGCCAGTCAGATGCCCAGGAATATTGTGCCAGTCAGATGCCCAGGAATATGATGCCAGTCAGATGCCCTGGAATATGATGCCAGTCAGATGCCCAGGAATATTATGCCATTCAGATGCCCAGGAATATTATGCCAGTCAGATGGCCAGGAATATTATGCCATTCAGATGCCCCGGAATATTGTGCCAGTCAGATGCCCAGGAATATTGTGCCAGTCAGATGCCCAGGAATATTATGCCAGTCAGATGCCCAGGAATATTATGCCATTCAGATGCCCAGGAATATGATGCCAGTCAGATGGCCAGGAATATTATGCCATTCAGATGCCCAGGAATATTATGCCAGTCAGATGCCCAGGAATATTGTGCCAGTCAGATGCCCAGGAATATTGTGCCAGTCAGATGCCCAGGAATATGATGCCAGTCAGATGCCCAGGAATATGATGCCAGTCAGATGCCCAGGAATATTTTGCCATTCAGATGCCCTGTAATATGATGCTAGTCAGATGCCCAGGAATATTGTGCCAGTCAGAGCCCAGGAATAGTGCTCGTTATCCCTCCCTCCTCCCCCGCTTCCCCATCACTTACCTCCAGCTGCTGTGTCCCCGGACGTCTCGCGCGGTGTCCTCCTGTGGAGGAGGGAAACAGTTACCGGATCCGGATGTGACATAACGTCACATCCGGTCGCGGTGATTTTTTTTTTGATTTTTTTTTCTTCCTGCAGCCGCATCCTTTGCGGCTGCCAGAAAGAAAAAAAAACTAAACAGTTCGGAGGGGGGGGGGGGGGGGGGGAGGGGGGGGTGCTGCATGTGGCCCGCGAGCCGTAGTTTGAGGACCCCTGTTGTAATGTGTTATCAGAAAGTGAAAATCATGGTCATAAATTACACCTCTGTGACCGTCCCTTTTCTTACCTTCCTGAGACTTTGCCCAGTGCCTTTTTGAACATTGTATCCAAAGCACTGGGCCATTGTTCTCAAATCAGGTAAGAAGAACCAGTAGGTAAAAATAAAAGCAGTTGTTCTCTGATCTGAACAACAAATTGATACTGTGACAAATATGAAACTATAGTACGCCATACCTTGCTAAGTTAAATAAGATAATTCACTGGTTCAAGGTAGTTCAAAATGGAACTACCAAATCATACAATTGGAGTATGTGGAAAAGTCAGCTCCAGACAAAGTTGCATCAACAATCTGCACATGACTGCTATCTCAAAAATGAAACCCCAACAACAGAAACCCAGACCAACTGCCAATATTTTTTAACCAACAGCATAAGTGCTGCTAAAGCTTTGACCTGAGCAGGTAATTCTACCAATGTATTCACAAAATCTCTACTCTCCTAATGATGTCTTCACTGCCAGCAGAACACAACTTCCCAAGCTTGATAAGGCAAATCTCCAACTGATGAGCAGCTTTGGCAAGGAAGATAATCACAGCTGTGAACATAAGAAAAAAGTGAACATGGAGAGAGGTAAAGACTACAGTTGGACGTGCACCTACCTTATCCTGGATTCAGAGATGAAGAGCCCCTGGCTTATAGTTACATAAAAAAACAATGCTGCATTATCAGTACCCATAAATAACTCAAATAAACTTAGACGTTAAGCATAGGCCTCTTTACTTTTTGTTCAGGAGTTGCTTTATCCCTATGACAATAACATTAATAGAGTTAAAAGTCGTGTACTTTTTCCATTTTTACAGGAGTACTCACAAATGATATTGTTTAACAAACTTGAGTTGGTGTAATTTATACTATATATCTAACCTATTCTAATACATAAATACATTAAGACATGTGAGATATTTTAGTGGATGTTTAGAAAACAATTAATTTACAGGTCGATCTATACTTAGATAAATGATAGATAATATTTTGATTAACAGAACAATTTATTTTCTTTGTTTTAATTATTTTTGTTAGGGATTATATTCAAATAACAATGATCAAAAGATATATGTCCAGGGCCAGTGCAAGACTTTTTTTCGTCCTAGGTGAACATATATTTTGCCGCCCCTTGATGTTCCCAGGCATTTAAACACACAGTAACACTTTCAGACCTGTGTGACTTTTTGTTAGAGCAATACATTTAGATATGAGGAGTAAGCTAAAAACGTCTTATTTCAATCCAAAATAAAATATAAAACCGAACCCATATAGCTAGTAGTGCTTATAGTTGGGATTTCCAATTCCACATGTAATAGGGTTAAGGTACTGCTTAGCTCGCTGATGTGTGAGATACTACAACTGGGGTGACAACATTATATTAATGCCATTCAGGGACACCGTATTTTGCAATTGAGATTACGTGCACATATGTTTGAGCCAAAACATTGTAGCATGTAATTTTCTGTGAATTCATAAATCGGTAATTTTTTGAAAACTTTGATAAAACCTGTGAGTGTGACTTTTACTCTTGGATGGGGTTTAAAGTGACGGTATGGCACCAGGACAACTCATTTACTGAAGAATTTATTTGTCAGAGTCACCTGACACCTGACTTTCATAAAGGTGCTGGGCACAAGGGGGCAGAGACTTCACTTAAACTGCGCTACCCACCAAAAATGCCTCAGACAGGCTTTGCGGAGGCAAAGATGACACAGACAAGGTGGTTGGGTAGATATATGACACTGTTAAGTTGTTCGGGGCAAATATGTCACTGGCAAGCTGTTTGGAGCTGGCGTTAGTGAGATATCACAGGGAATTGCCATGACCCACTGCTATTCAAATTAACCATTCAGCATAACAGCTATTTTGAAATCATTATCAGCAGCATCAAGAACTTACTGTTTTTTCCACATTGCCTAAGCTTCATAATTACTGCTGTACCCTCTTGCATTTATTTTTACACCCTGGACTTTTAGACATTTCTGCTAATCAAACTGATAGATCCTTTAACACTCCAGTGCTTGTTATAAAATATATGCACACAGCCCAACTGCTGAAAACATGGTGTGACTCCTGCTTCTGCTTTTGTATAAGAACATCTGGAAATTAACTATGATAGCCATCTGTGTTGTAATATGTTTTCATTTAAGAAGCATTAGCAGAAATAAATGCCTAAGTAACACCTTAATGTCTGGATCTTGACATGCCACTAGTGAGCTTTGTCTTTGAATTGACTTGAAGGGTGCAAAATGGTGCTAGACAAATAGGTAACTGTTTATTTTCACCTGCAGCTGCATATACACTGTTATATGAAGTCATCAATGAATAATTCTGCATACAACCGCATTGTCATTTTACTGATCCTGTTAATTGAAATGACTCTATTGAATAGTTTAGATCCAACAACAAAATATTGTAAAACTATGTCAAGGCTCTCTTACATGCACCTTCTGTTTGTGAGTAATTTTAAATACATTTATAGTTTTACCCATATCATATCCACATTAGCCCAACTAATTTTTGAATGAGACATCATGTCCTGATTAGACTTCTTTTACCATAGGATTGTTAGAAGTGCATCTCTTGCCTTGTGTAAAGGCAGTTTTACTGTTTGTTAATTTTGTTACTTGTATTGTTACTTCATTATGCACAGATATTTTTGTAGCAAATGTGTAATCCACTGCAGATCCTGTTAGCAAGATCAAAGAGAATGAATACACAGAGCTAGGTCTCAAGTTGTTAATAATATATTAAGTGTTTTAAAAATAATGTTTAAAATATAGATCTGCTGACTTTTTTTGTAGTTACAGATGTATATACTTATATGTTTACATAATGTACTGGTCTCTGGCTATTTATTTATGTTTTAATTGTATTATTTATTTGTTCAATTTTTGTTACATTTTATTGCCATTTAAAAAAAAAGTGAAATATTTAACTACCCTCAGATAAAATAAAATATATTACTGGCACCAGCGCTTTGGGAGCCATACATAAGTACAATTTTGCCCCAAAACCGACCATCCATATCATCACCACCCCAATAATCTATCTTCAGTAATGTAATTTATTTAGTTAAGAAAATCATCTGTGATTAAATCAGTAGAAATGTGATATACACAGCGCCTATTTTGTGAAATCAAAGTGAACCCTTTACCAAATACATTAAAAAAAAAAAAAAAGGAAAAAAATTATTATAAACTTATACAAACCCAGCGATACACTGATTGAGGATATTGACAATGAAATATCTCAGTGGATTGGACAGATGAGTCGCATTGAGAAAATAAGCTGGGACAAGTCACTGTAAAGGGAAACAGAATGGAAAGTTGAGTAGACAGCGCTTGGCAGTTAAACAAAGTAAGTGTCAATCAATATAAAAAAACAAAGATAGTAAATTAATATAAAATATATAAATTTAATAATATATAAAAACAAAATGCAATATATAAATACATATAGAAAAAAAACATATACAAAAAATGACAAATTGTTAAAAACAAGAAACAATGATATGTGCCTTTAAATACAAATGAACAGACACTGATACAAATGTAACCACAGACAGTGTCAAATTACTCACTTGCTGATTAGGTTATCAAAATCCTATGAATAGTACATGGAAACAAAAACGTGCTGGTCAGTAAGGAAGGAAGAATTTAGAACCTGGCCAGGTAACTTCACTTAACAGGAGGGACGCGTTTCGTTCAGGGAACTTCTTCAGCCTCTAAACAAACAGACCAGCATGCTCCGTGTGATTAAATCAGAATTACCAATACACTGGTTTTTATATTCACTATCACCACTTGGGGCTCCTCACTGAAAGTCGACTGACAAAGGCAAAAATCAGGCACTAATAGTTGTTTGCCTGTCTTTCCAACTCTGTAGACATATCCCTTAAAAGACAACTGTCGGAAAAAAATAGGATAGTTTTAATTGAAAGGAATGTTAAATAGAAATGCTTTAATGAAAAAATACAAATAAAGTATCTGAGCCCTCTTCGGAGACAATGCATTGTCCCAGATTGAGAGCTCTGAATGAAAGAGGTCTCGGCCAATCAGGAAAGACCCTGAACTGACTGGCTGAGAGTTCAGAAGTCTCTGCTACGTCCCTAATTCATGTAGCTCAGTGAAAGCTGCAGCAGCACTAGGTAAGTAACCCACTCTCACTGTGTGAATGTGTATGTATGTAATGGATGATAATAAATGGTTAATTCTCTGAAACTGCTCATGTGGGATAATAGAGGGGTTCATTCTCTGAAACTGCTTATGTCTGGTAATACATGGGTTAATTTACTGCTTCTGCTTGCTAACAGAAGGGTTAAATATTAGAAACTGCTCCTATCTGCAAATGGAGGAGGTTCATACACTGTATAGCCAATTACATCTTTATTGCAGAACTCTCACACTTGTTTAGTAGGCCATGTTTATACATGTATATTAGTTGAGCCTGCAACAAGCTTATCGTACCAACATCTTTCTTTTCCAATTTTTCAATTAACCCCTTAACGACAGATGACGTGCCAGGCACGTCACGGCAAATCGAGGACTTGCCGACAGCTGACGTGCCTGGCACGTCATGCACTAAACTGAGTAAAGAAAGCGACCAGCGGTCGCTTTCTTTACTCTAACGGTGTTGCTACAATGCCTCTAGGTAGAGGCATTGTGCAACACCCCCCAAAAGTGCAGGGGCGCGCTACGATCACTCCACGGAGTGATCGTAGCAGCCATTTAAAAATGGCTGCGCCGGCTGCACACATGTGCTTAGAAAGCGAACGATCGTTCGCTTTCTAAGCATCTCCGGTGTTGTTAAAGTGCCTCGCCAGCGAGGCACTTAACAACACCGTTCTGCTCCCCAGAGCCGATGGTGGTCGCTCTCCTGAGCGACCCCATCGGCTCAGTAGAAGGGAACGCTGCCTATACAGGCAGCGCTTCCCTTCTAATGGCAAGAGCATCGGAAGTGAAAGTATTTCACTTCCGATGCTCTAGGGGGAGCCAATCGATGCCGGCACAACAGATCTATGTGATCTGTGTGCAGGCATGTATGATAAGTGCTCTGATGAGCACTTATCATACTGTCAAAGGCAATATTAGCAAATATTGCCTTTGACAAGTATTGATCTGCCTCCCTCACCTTACTAGTTATAGTAAGGGAGAGAGACAGATCAGATAAAGTAAAAA
This sequence comes from Pelodytes ibericus, assembly GCA_036172795.1. Classification (NCBI taxonomy): domain Eukaryota; kingdom Metazoa; phylum Chordata; class Amphibia; order Anura; family Pelodytidae; genus Pelodytes; species Pelodytes ibericus. The sequence goes on along the minus strand of CM069857.1, from coordinate 95,270,069 downwards.
AATAAAATAAAATAATAAAACAAATATTTAATAAAATTTTAAACACCAAGGGCTTTTATAAAAGCCATTTAACCCCTTCCCTGCCATTGATCGCTGTGTACGCAGTGATCATACACAGCAGCACATTTTTTGCTGTCTGTGCATTTTTTAGGGGTTAATTTTTTTTACTGTAATTCATTACAGTATAAAAAAAAGCTCTTTTAAGAGAGATTAACCCCTTTCTTGCTGTAGATCACTGCCTAAGCAGAGATCTGACGCAAATGCAGCAATCTTGCTGCAGAAGCATTTTTAATTTTTTTAAAACTTTTTTATTACACCCGTCACGTGTTAATTATACCCGCTAGGGGACTACGTTTAACGTAATTTTTTTTTTAAATAAGAGCTATTAACAACTTCCTTGCCGTATATCACTTCCTAAGCAGCACATATGGTCACTGCCTAAGCAGTGCATATGGTCACTGCCTAAGCAGCGCATATGGAGCAATCTAGTCGCAGAAGGATTTTTTTTTTGCTATCAGCATTTTTTTTGTCAGACTCGCTATGGGTTAATTATACCCACTAGGGGATTACGTGTATTCCTTTTGAAGCTGTCTGAACACGTGTATAGCGATCAGTAACAGCCGATCAGTGGCAAAGGTGGTTTGGTGATTTCTCAGATGAGCATCACCATTCGTCTGGTTCGATCAATATTGGTAAATATTGTTCTGACCCATATGGATCTGCCTCCCTCTCCTCACTTGAGTTTTAGTGAGGGAAAGAGACAGATCTGTATAACATAATTTTTTAATTGTAATAAATTAAATAAAATGTTAAAAAAATTGTGAGTCCCAAGGGCTTTTATAAAAGCCATACCCTTTGTATAGTGTAGTGTATTAACCCCTTCCCTGCCACTGATCACTGCACAGCAGAAATTTTTTTCTTGTCTGTGCATTTTTAGGGGTTAATTTTTTTGTACAGTACTACAAAGGCTCTTATAAGAGCTATTAACCCCTTCCTTGCTCTACATGTTCAAATTCCAAGTTTGAAAATCAAAAAGCGCACCTCTCAAATGTAGCCTTTCAACACCCAACAAAGCTGACAAAGCTATGCATGGGTGGTATCCCTGTGCTCGGGAGATGTTGCTGAACATATATTGTGGTATTGTTTGTCAGTGACACATACCGAAATATGTGAATTTGTGTCTAAAGTACAATGTATGTGGGAAAAAATACACAATAAAATGACTACCACAAACTTTGACAAAGGCTGGTGGTAGAATTGGTGCATGGAAAGTGTTAAAATAACACCATTTAAAATAGCCTAGGGTGTCTACTTTTACAAAATATATACTTTTTGGGGTAAAATACACTGTCCTACTTTAAAAAAAAGTCCCAAATGAAAGATGGGCTCAGGCTGGCTACACGTCAATATTCCAAGTTGAAAATGCGCACCTTCACAATGTGGCCCTTTTAGCCCCCAAACAACCCAACAAACCTATGCATGGGTGGTATCCCTGTACTCAAGAGATGTTGCTGAACACTTATTGGGGTGTTATTTGGCAGTGACACATACCAAAATCTGTAAATTCATGTCTGAAGTACAAGGTTTGTGAAAAAAAAACACAAAAAAATGACTACCACAAACTTTGACAAAGGCTGGTGGTAGAATTAGTGCATGGAAAGTGTAAAAATACCACCATTTGAGATAGCCTAGGGTGTCTACTTTAAAAAAATATATGGGTTGATGTGGTAAAATACACTGGCTGGTTTCAAATATGTCCCAAATGGGACATGGGTGCAGGCTGTCTGCATGTCAAAATTTCAAATTGGAAAACCAAAAACTTCACCTCCCAAATTTGGCCTTTTACCCCCCAAACAATCCAACAAACCTATGCATGGGGGGTATCCCTGTACTCAAGAGATGTTTCTGAACACTTATTGGGGTGTTATTTGGCAGTGACACATACCAAAATCTGTAAATTTATGTCTGAAGTACAAGGTTTGTGAAAAAAAAACACAAAAAAATTACTACCACAAACTTTGACAAAGGCTGGTGGTAGAAATAGTGCATGGAAAGTGTTAAAATACCACCATTTGAGATAGCCTAGGGTGTCTACTTTTAAAAAATATATGGGTTGATGGGGTAAAATACACTGGCTGGTTTCAAATATGTCCCAAATGGGACATGGGTGCAGGCTGTCTGCATGTAAAAATTTCAAGTTGGAAAACAAAAAACTGCACCTCACAAATTTGGCATTTTAGCCCCCAAACAACCCAACAAACCTATGCATGGGTGGTATCCCTGTACTCAGGAGAAATAGTAGAATCTATTTAGCATGTTTTTTCGTTCGCTATTGTCGATGAGGAGAAGTTGTTTCAAATAAAAACAAAGAAATTTGTGTATTTTTTTTTTTTTTACCATATTTTATTATTTTTTTTTAATAATATGATAAGATATGATCAAAAATATGGCATCCATAGAAAGCCCTTTTTGTCCCGATAAAAACAATATATAATATGTGTGGGTACAGCAAATGACGAAGAAGAAAATTACTGCTAAACACAAACAGCACAGAAATGTTAAAATAGCCATTGTCCAGAAAGGACAAAAATGTTTCAAAGGCTCTGTCCTTAAGGGGTTAAGTATAATTTTTTGGTGACAGTTGTCGTTTAATGTGTTTTTGAACACTAGATGGTTGTATTTCTTACAATTAATCTAGTAGAGGAGGAGTTATGATGTCCTAGAAATAATGGTCTTATAATAAGCTTCTCATTGGCAATTCCAAGAATCAAACAGTGTAATGAATATATAAATCAGAGCTGTGAATTCGGAGGTGGGCATGACTATATGACAGACAGACCTCTTGAGGCTATCCTCTTGTAATAACAGAGGGATGTTGTACAATTGGAAGTGACATTAGAATCATGACAGGCAATGACTGTATATCTTTTTTGGCAATATTCAAATTTTAATGTGCAGATTTGTCACAATCGAGACATTGGCTGTATTTCCCTTTGAGTTAGCAATATTTAACTTCTGCGTTCTGTCATATTCACTCGTAAAGTAGAAATGAAGAATGTCCTTGCCCGTCCCATTTTGATTCCCTGAAGTAAAATCCTAGTGAATCTATTTATCAAAGTTGTCCATCTGTAAAACTGATGAAATAAAACATTACTGTTTAAGAAAATAATTTATCTAAGAGGATTTTGTGTAAAATTACTATTAGCAAGATGTTATCTTAGTCTTATTCTGACTTTTCATGTTGCTAACATTATTCCTTTCAGATTCAATAGCTTGTTTTTTATGTGGTGAAAGGAGGGAATATTTATCATAAATGATAGCATTACTAGGCAAACCATTGCAAATGAGTTTTTAGGTTCCAGATTAGATGTTCCATTCAAGGTAAGCCGTCCAGTATAGAAATTGTTTAAAAAAGAACTCCATGTGAAAAATTACATTCTTTTATGTAAACTAAAGTATGGTCTTTTTTTTATAAAGTTGAATTAATGACCATCAGCTACACTCAAAGTGGCCTCATCTGACATTGAGGACGCCGCTGCAAGTGTATGGGGAGCCGCGATGAGCTGTTTAATGTAGGACGTTCCATGCCGTCCTACTAGCCTCTAGGCAGAGGCGACGCTGGTGGGGGGGGGGGGGGCTACTGGGGCTATAGCCCAGAATCCCCAGTGCATAGCCCCGAATGGAGACTCTGGGGCTATCACTGTTAAAAAAAATAAATCTCCCGCAATTTTGGGATTTGCATAGTCCCAGAATCGGAGGTTTATGCTGCGGGGGTGAGGAGGAGAGGCGCTGCTGATGGCAGCAAGTGCCTGTGGTGACCGCACCTCCTGGCCATACTGACAGCGCGAAGGGTGCAAGCCCCGCCCCCGTAGCTCTGTGAGTCTGGCTGCGCCCCTGATGTGACATCCGGCAGAAGAAACGGTGTCCCATCGGAAACGTCCTCCTCCCTGCAAACAAAGGTAATTTAGCAGGGAGGGGGACCAACGCTATAAGGATTTTTTTTTAAATATTAAGAAATGTGTGTTAGTGTCTGCGTGTAAGTGTGACTGTGTGGTTGACTCAATATGTGTAAGTGTGTGTGTCAGGGTGTTTGCATAAGTGTATGAGGGTGTGTGTGTCAGGATGTGTGTGTGTGTGTGTCAGGGTGTTTGCATAAGTGTATGAGGGTGTGTGTGTCAGGATGTGTGTGTCAGGGTGTTTGAATAAGTGTATGAGGGTGTGTGTGTCAGGATGTGTGTGTGTGTGTGTGTATGTCAGGGTGTTTGCATAAGTGTATGAGGGTGTGTGTGTCAGGATGTGTGTGTAAGTGTGTATGAGAAAGAGCTATAGACGCTGTGAGAGATAGAGAGAGAGAGACGCTGTGTGAGATAGAGAGAGAGACGGAGAGTGTGAGAGAGAGACAGAGAGTGTGAGAGAGAGATGGAGAGTATGAGAGAGAGACGGAGAGTGTGAGATAGAGAGACGGAGAGTGTGAGAGAGAGAGACAGAGAAAGAGACAGAGAGTGTGAGAGAGAGAGACGGAGAGAGAGAGAGAGAAAGACGCTGTGTGAGATAGAGAGACGGAGAGTGTGAGAGAGACGGAGAGTGTGAGAGAGAGAGAGACAGAGAGAGAGAGAGATGGAGAGAGAGAGAGACGCTGTGTGAGATAGAGAGACGGAGAGTGTGAGAGAGAGAGACGGAGAATGTGAGAGAGAGAGACGGAGAGTGTGAGAGAGAAGGAGAGTGTGAGAGAGACGGAGAGTGTGAGAGAGAGAGATGGAGTGTGTGAAATAAAGAGAGAGACGGAGTGTGAGAAAGAAAGAGAGATGGAGTGTGTGAGAGAGAGACGGAGTGTGTGAGAGAAAGAGAGAGATGGAGTGTGTGTGAGAGAGAGAGATGGAGTGTGTGAGACAGAGAGAGACGGAGTGTGTGTGTTAGAGAGAGAGAGAGACGGAGTGTGAGAGAGAGAGACGGAGTGTGTGAGAGAGAGACAGAGTGTGTGTGAGAGAGAGAGAGACGGAGTGTGTGTGAGAAAGAGAGAGAGGCGGTGTACGTTAGAAAGCGAGGGAGAGAGAAGGGGTGCATGAGACAGAGAGAGACAGGGTGAGACTGTGTGCAACTGAGCTCATCTGGGCTCTAGCCCCTGATCATTTGTTGACCTAGCAACCCCCTGCCTCTAGGCACTTAAAAGTAGAATGGCATGGAACGTCCTACAAAGGGGAAGGGGTTATCATGTGTCACAGTTCACCCTATATTCTAGGCACCTGGATGGAATACACAGATTTCCTCTAATGGCCACTGCTTCAGTAATTTGTAGTCCTGCCATAAACTTTTATTCTATCAGCTGGCCCTCATTCTATGGTATGCTGTGGAGCCCTGCCCTACAAATAACTGCTGCTTGCTGAAAACGGGCCTTTGCAATCTTGCTTTCAGCAATACTATTGGCTACTTTTTATTTGGCTTCCTAAAATCCGTTATTGTGCTTCCTGCCTCTGTCCTGTCCGAGGGCTTCCAGTCCAGTTTGACCAAAGAGCAGCACCTGCCAGTTCGGTCACAGAGTGGTATCTGCTCTGTCTCAGCCTTTGCCCTGTTTCATTTTGTCAAGCATCAATTCATTGCAGGCTAATTCCAGTCATTTCTGTATCCTTTGTTTTCTTGTTTAAATTTTAGTCTCACTCCTGTCTGTTCCTTGTTTCCCTTTATCTAGTTCCTAGTTCTGAAGACCTGTCAGGTGCTGCCCTGAACCAAGAAGCCCTCTTCTGTGTTTCCTTGTGTCTGTTTTCGTATTTTGATCCATTTCTGCTTTCCTTGCTGTCTGTTGTTTTGTTCTGCTCCATCCAGGTTTTGTAGAAATTTCATTTGTCTGTGCCCTGTCTGTCTTTGCCCTGTTTTCATATCTTTCCCCTGAGTCCTGGATTCCTCATACTACTCCTGTATTGTCCTTTAATACTGAATAATGTATCCTGTCTATTATTCAATGGCAAAATAATACTGACATATTATTTGGAAAATTGGCTGGGGCATATTAAATGGCAAAATAATACTGCCATATTATTGGGCACATTAGCTGGGGCTTATTAATGGCAAAATAACACTGGTATATTATTGGGAAAATTAGCTGGGGCTTATTAATGGCAAAATAACACTGTCATTTTATTGGGTAAATTGGCTGGGGCATATTAAATTGCAAAATAACACTGGCATATTATTGGGCAAATTAGCTGGGGGTTATTAATGGCAAAATAATACTGGCATATTATTGGGCAAATTAACTGGGGCTTATTAATGGCAAAATAATACTGGAATATTATTGGGCAAATTGGCTAAGGCATATTAAATGGCAAAATAATACTGGCATATTATTGGTCAAATTTACTGGGGCATTTTAAATGACAAAATTATACTGGCATATTATCGGGCAGATTAGCTCGGGCTTATTAAAGGCAAAATAATACTGACATCTTATTGGGCAAATTGGCTGGGGCATATTAAATGGCAAAATAATACTGCCATATTATTGGGCAAATTTATTGGGGCATTTTAAATGGCAAAATTATACTGGCATATTATCGGGCAAATTAGCTGGAGCATATTAATGGAAAAATAATACTGGCATATTATAGGTTCAATTGACTGTGGCTCATTAATGGGAAAATAATAGTGGCATATTATTGGGTAAAAGGAATACTGGCATTTGGGAAAATAATACTGACATACTTTGGGGCAAATTGGCTGTGGCAATAATACTGGCAAATTAATGCAAAATGACTGTGGCATATTATGGCAAAATAACACTGGCATATTAATGGTCAAACTGTGGAATATTTAATGCACAAATGGTGGCATATTTTAATAGGAAAACTAACTGTTGCATATGTTAATGACAAAGTGACTGTGGCATGTTAATTAGTACCTGACAGTGTCTTATTTTAATTGGCATAGTGATGCTGTGGCATGTTCTCTTGGACAAAATAACATGTACTATGGGGGAAAGTGACACTGAGGTTTGTTCTGCAGGGACAGTTCTGAGGGACAAAGTGACAACGGGGTATGTTCTGTGACACTGTCACATGCCAAATTGTGTGGGTGCAATATGAATGCAAACTAAGTGCTGTGGGTGCAATATAGGTGCATGGCAAGTACTGTGGGTACTGTATGGTGTTGTGTGAAGTCTTTTGTGTGCAATGTGGGTGCATAAAAAGGGAATAAAAACAAGAAATGCAATTTTTAAATAACATTTATATTACATATACAAATAGTTGAATGTAATATGAAAATAGTTGCATATAATATTAAAAATTTTACATTTACATACAGTTTTTTACAATACGACTTTAGGAAAATTGGGTTGGGGGGTCCACTGCTAAAGACTTTGCCCAGGGCCCACTAGCGTCTTCAAGTCGCCCTGTGATGGGGGCATGTGATGGGGATATGGAGGCATGTGATGGGGGAATGGAGCATGTGATGGGAACATATTATTGGGGCATGTAATGTGTATGTAATGGGGTGACAGGGGCATGTAATGGGGTGATGGGCCATTTAATGTGTGTGTGCATGTGGGTGATGTGGCATGTCCTGGGTGTGCAACTTTGGTGTATGGGTCATGTCGTGGGTGTGCAACGTGTGTGCAGGGGTGCCCAAATTTTGTCTGCCTGGGGCAGTACAAAACCAAGAAACACCACTGAGTGACATCATGCAATTCATTAATATGTAGCTTATTTACCATGGTTAGGAATACCTTGTTGTGGTAATATATTACATTGCAGAAATATAATATTTTGATGAGGAAACTAAGCCAATATTTTAAAACAATTAAAACTTTGTCCTTTTTCCATTGATTTTCTCAATATTTCATTTTTATTCTAGCTTGTTTAGTAATGATATTTATTTTTCTCCAGTATCAGATCATGGCCATTTTGAAGCACTCAGGAAAAAAAAATCTCTTATTCCTTGGTTTTTACCCTACATTGCCGTTGATATTTTCTAAACCAAACATGAACAAAAGATCATTCACAGTCACTTAATCAGTGAGGTTTGACTGTCAATTTTTTGCATACTTTAGGTTTAGTATCTGGAATAAAAGTTACATTTTACTCAAAGCCCATTGCCTATTCTCTTTTGAAGTGGACCACTAAAATCACCTGGGTAAACCATGAGTTTCCACTTATATTTTTCCAATCCAGCTCTTTTGAAATAGAGGTGTATGTAAACTTTAAACGTACAGAAAAAATATAACATGCTTTTTTCCTTTTAGTAAATCTATGATTTCAGACCTTAGACTGTTTTGACTAACTTATGTAGTATATCTAGTGGCAATTATTTACAGTCATCATTCTAAATACAGCATTAAACATTTTGTTTCTCAACCAAATAAGGATATGAGCAATGTCATGTCACTTCTAATCACAATGCATTATCTGATGGCAGGAAAAAAAACTAATTGTACTTAAATGGTTTAGACTAATTTAATCACAAGGATCATCCTTTGCCTATCTCAAACATTTTTAAGTTACTTTGTTATCCTACATCATCCCCAATGACAAATGTCACTGCTATGCTTTCCTACTTTTAAAATTACCGTATTTTCAGGTGTATAAGACGACTGGGCATATAAGACGACCTGGGTTAAAAAGTCATCTTATACGCCAGAAAATACGGCGTATAATATCTATATTTTAACTTCTGAGTTTGGGACCCTCCTCCCCCTTCCCCAATCCCCAATCCCCAATCCCCAGTACTTTCCTACTTTCTGCTCTGTCTCCCGTTGTTAAGCATGGTGAGCTCCCCTCCAGCCGCGCGGTCAATAAAGTTTGTTTAAAAAAAAAGTTTAAAAAAACTTTATTGAAGCTGAACATTGGAGGGAGCTCACAACGCTTCCCTCACAGCCACGGACCGGCTTAACAGAGGGAGACATAGGAGAAAGTAGGTAAGTAAACCTCAGCACCTGCCCTATAAAACGATACCCGGTGTATACGACGACCCCCGACTTTTGAGAAAATTTTCCTGGGTTAAAAAGTCATCTTAGACACCGGAAAATATGGTATACTTCCTTATGTAACTTACCTGCACAGGTTATTACCATTAGACTAATGATACCAATGTTATGTCTATAGAGACCATGATATGGACAGTATATCTTTGGAGAAAGGGTGGAAACTCTGGTTTAGAATTTTTTTTTTTTTTTATGGACAGTAACCGGTTCAATGGATCTTATGATGGTAGAAGTGACAAATATGTTTGCATGAATAGCATAAAAATGCAAGAAAAGGGAAAAACATGTTTTCCTATAATATTCAACAGAAGCCTAAGCATAGTGAGTTTGGCACTATTAGATCAAGTTATGAGCAAGATTGATATGAAATGGTCAAAGCCCTGGGTTCCAGAGATATCTGTCTCCATTCCATGATTCTAGTTTTTTTTTAGTTTGTTTGGGGTGGTGTTTTTTTTTTGGTGGGGTAGGGGTGGTGGTGGCGTGGGTGGGTGGTGGCTGGTGGTAGTGATTGTAGTTATAACTTATAAGTATTTTGAAGGCAGCATTTTCTCTTGCAGTCTTTGTTAACCAGAGATAAATCAGTGCAGGTTATTGAATAGTCCATTAGTGTTATATTATTATTATTATTATTACTAAGCTAGAAACAGTAATAATTTCATAAATATATATTGAAACAAATAAACTGCTGAAGAACCATCTGAAGGTCCTGCTCACAAATTTAATTTGAAAGAAAAGTTAAGCAACCATTACGTGTACTGTCACAAACGCAATGAATGACAAATGGGACATTAGCCAAACTTTGCAAAAATTAAGAAATTGGATTGATAGGCCAGGTGAGTAGTGCTGGATGAGACTGCACACGTCGTTTAACCAACATGCCTAAACCGATAACCATAAACACAGACCAAAAACAATACGAGAACAATTACACACATTATATAATTTGGGTAAGGCCATTGGCTACAACTTTATTAAACCATTTTAATGACGACTGACCAGCCGCTAAGCCATAAGCCTCAAACGGCATATCTGTCCATGGTGATACACGAGTTTATAATAAATGCCTGTGTGTGTAACTTCATCTGTGACATAATCGTTCCTGAATAAAATGTGTTAATCATAGTGGTAATCTGTAATGTGTGAAAGCAAGGCAGCATGCTAGTAGGAAAGTGCAGGAGAGGTCAGCAATGCCATGCATCACACTTTAATGGCCAATCCACCACTTATGGCAACTGGTGATGGAAATGCTCACCCTAAATCTAAAATGATAGGTAAGTTACTGTAAATATCACAAGATATAAACAAGCACTAGTGTAAATATAGGTAATTACTGGCAAATGTTCTCCAACTAATTTTAATTGTGTTCAACAGTAGCAGAAATGATGATTCATCTCCACATAGCCTCTTACTCTTTACTGATTTGAATCCCAATATCTGTAACTACTAGACAGTTGTTTGACATAACAGAGAGTCAGACAGGGACTTGTTATTCAGAACACTCTCAAATGTAAGGCTTATTGTAATGTGGGTAAGCAGAAGGTTAAAGGTAATCATCGATCAAGCAGAGTTCATGAAACATGCCTTGTGCCTGGAACCAGGGAACCAAAATAAATGAGATCTGAAAAGAATGTTCTGCAGGTTTAAGTGGTGAACATATTGAGGCAGGAACATCATTAACCTGCAGAGCATCATATCTATTATTTTTTTCAAACACAATGGGACTTTCCATAGCAATATATACTCTGGACATTAAGTTATCAACAAAGATGCTTTGTATAGCTGTATGTATTTGTTTACCTTGTAGCCAGCAGGGTAGATGGGTTTTGTTGTGTGTCTTACATGCCACTACAATAATGAGTTGCATTTCAGGATAGCTGCAAAAAACAGCACTAAAAATATCTAAATGCAAGCAAAAAAATCATTTTCTTAACTATTAACCCCTTGCGGACACAAACAGTTTTTGAAATGCTGTACAAAGCGACCTTTTGACCCCAACCCTAGCACTAACCCTCTTTTAACTATAACCCTAACTGTTAACCCTAACCATAGATCTTACCATATTTTCCTGTTTTCTCACTGTAATGTTACTGACTGCCTCTAGAGGCAGTCTAGCAACAGTAAAGAGCAACTGAACTGATATCTGATCTTGCTGGCTACAGGAAAGTGCCATAATGAAGAGATATATTGCCTTTTGATATGGTGTCCAATATCCTTGTAGTGATCATGTTGCCCCGAGCTGGAGGGGCAATTTTTTGTTTTGCATAACCCCTTCCCAACATAGGAGTACTAGGTGTCATGAGTCAACCCACATTCAGGCTTATCCAAGCTGTATCCAGGCATTTCAATTTCCTCTCTGCATTTGCTATTCTCTTCTGTTTCTTTGTTATTCTTGTTCCTGGGTTCTTTTTTGTTCTGTTATGCTAGTGTGTTGTTCATTTCCATATCCCAGTCCCTGCCACATGGTGGCATTTCCCAGTTCTGGCCACATGGTGGCACTTTACGTACCGTCCAATTCCAGACCACAGTGGTGGCATTTGCCTTAGCCTAGCCATAAGACTGCCACTTGCCTAAGTCTGGCTATAGAGTTACACCTTCCAAAACCTAGCAATAGTCCGGAACCTGCCAAATCCAGCCCCTGACTGGCACCTGCCTAAGTCTAACTAGTCCAGTACCTGCCCAGGCCTAGACATAGACCGGTACCTGCCTGAGTCTAGATATTGACTGGCACCTGCCCAGTTGGCCCCATAGTGGCTTCTGCTCATGTCCTGTTCTTAGTCCCTTAAGTGTGATGTCTTGTCCTGGAGTCCTTTAATTGAGCGGTCCTGTCCTAGAGTCTCTTAAGTGGGATGCCTTGATCATTTAAATGTCATACTTTGTCAGTGTCCAGCCCTTTCTCAATTTCTAGCTTTGTTCACTGTCTCAGTTGTACCTCGCTCTTGTACCCTGTTTCTATGTTTTCTCTGTTCTCTGCTCTTATCCATTTCTGGTTTTCCTTTGCCTGTACCTTGCATTATACCTTTGTTACTATCTGCAACTCTGTGCCTTCTATTGTTTATCATTAGTTTGGGTTCTGCTTCATTTTGCTTATGTTTTCCCTCTATTTTGTAGCCCTGCATTCTTTATTTCACTTCTGTTCTCCTTCAGTTGCCTTTCTGTTGTAGCTCTGCTTTGCTGTCATTTAGTTAATTCTGTACCGCCCTAGCCTTGGGATCTGGATACAGCAGCTGATTCACAGGGCCTGGGACGTGGATGAATAAACTTTGGGTTCCAAACCTCCAAGGGATTGCAGTTACCCAGCACCAAGTCCTGTGTCTCCACCCTGCAATGTAGCTCCTGATATCAGGCGCTAAGGGTTCCCTACCATCCACGGACCCCATGCCTTACACTAGGTCCATCCTGCCTTGCAAACCATTGATGAAATCGGATGGACCTAGCCTGTCCTGCAGTTAAATGAGTGGTGTTTTTGATCTAACTTTTGAAACACTGCTCAGATGGTGATTATTAAGCATCCCAATTCGGTGCATTGGACACTCAAGAGCTTCATGGACCAAATTGTGGATGCCACATTGGAGAGCAACATGCTCCTCCAAAATAGCTGCTGCCCTCTTTTGGGAAGAACGTCAGAAGTGAAAAAAATGTCACTTCCGTCACTCTGATGCTGTTGCTAGACTTCTCCAAGAGGAAGTCAACAACATTGCAATGAAAGAAAGCCTATATTAGCTCAACATCTGGTTAGGTTATAGTGAAATTATTGTTGGTATTAGAATATTAGAATACTAATATTAGAATATTAGTATTAGAGTATTAGTTAAATTTAGGGTTTGGATTAGGATCAAAAGGTCACTTTAGGTTAGACAAAAAAAAACAATATTTTTTTGGGGGGTTATTGCCCTTTCGCAAAAAATACACCATAAAAACATGGAAAGAAGCATATTTATAAACTCTGGGCAACATTTTGAAACTTCTTAGAAGGGGTCTTTTTTACAGATTGTATTTGTGTAAACTATTTTTTTAGGTCATAGTTAGAAAAAGGTTTTTTTTTTATTTGGTATCTAATATATCTGATCCATGATGATATCTAACGAAAGCTAGAAAGCTGGGTAAAGTATATGAGAAAGTAGAAAATTACAGCTAAACACAAACACCCCAGTAATGTAAAAAGAGTCCATGTCACCAAGGGAAAGACAAGGTCAAAAGGTCATCTCACTAAGGGGTTCATGCCTAGACATCGTGACATTACAGCAATCACCAATTGCTTCCATCTATCATAGTCTGTAATTCCCTTTTACGTACCAGCGCTGCGTAAACTATGTATATATATAAAAAAAGTTAATGTAATTTGTTAATGTTCACACAAAATAAACATATTTTTATTTGCAATAGTCCTTAGGTTTTGCAACACTTAAAAGAGACTAAATCTTAATACACATGAAAGTACTTTCAAGATACTTTAAAATGCATATTTTACATTTTGCATTTCTTAACACATAAAAAAACTAAAAAAAAATAACAGTTAGATGAATTTATGAAATTACAACAATTTGCAACAAGTCAGGACTACCCACACTCTCTAGAAGATTACAACTATTTGTTTTGTTTGTTTGCTGCAGGAACCAGCAAACAAACAGTTTCTTGTTTTTCTAGTAAGGTCATCAGACAATGTGTTTCCCTGTTAGACATCCTATTGTGTCCCAAGCATTTTGGATAGGCAATAATCAACCTTTTTAAAAAGAAATGGACATTCCCAGCATATCCCGCAATCTTCAGTTGTAACACTACTAGAGGGCTCAAACTGAGCCATCAAAATGAGAAATTTCAATTTAGTCTTCCTGGTAAAATACTTCATAAATATATAAATTGTCTATTCTTTAAAAAGCAAGTCAAATTTAATGCTGGAAATAAAAAAGTGGATCTTTCCCAAAGAAGACCTATTTCTTTATCATCACTGGTATCATTGTTCCTTGTGCACTAAATAGTGTTGCTTGATGATATATAGGCTGATCAGGTAATGTGTGGTCACTATAAATCTTCACTTTGTGTACATCTATTTATTTTGCTATTTTCCTAGCTGAAAGCAAAAGCTGAAAGACTATAAACTGAGCAGAGTTCTAAATCCTTCCAAGCTTGATCCAAGCGATTAGTTCTTGTGTAAGGGAGCTAATGAAATACTCATCGATCCCGTGTCTGTAAAGGAGATGAGGCAGGTCGGTTGAACATTAAACTGATGTTTGTATATTATTGAGCTCTTAGGAAAGCACTATTGTAATTTACATTATTGGATGCTTTCATGATTATATGGTGTGCAAAGAGACAAAGTAAGGACAAGTACATTTTCTTTATGCTTTATTCTGCATAGTATAATTTATTTATTCTAATGACAAATCTGGAGCAATAATCAAAATGGCATGAAATACAGTTGAAAGTAGTAATATTGTACTGCTTTTTTCTTTATTACAACCTTGGAGAATTAGGATTACAGAACAAACCAAAAGGAATCAATGCTTTTTTTTTATCCTGATAGATTTGGTCTGTTTGAAGTCTATCAGGTTTTATAGAGCTGATGCATCAGGAAAAGTGGTGCAATTAATGAGCAAGTGCATCGTCCTATATATCTGTGAAAGAGTAACACTGAAACCAATAAGATTTTTGTTCTGTGATTGATTGTGACAATTATGCTTGCCCAGAATTACACCACTTGTGAAAGCATATTTCAAGCCAGAAATCAATTATAGCATTTTCATAAGCACTTTTAATTGATTGGCTTTGTATCTTCACTCCGATTACTGATTTGTTCTACACCCTTTAACCAGACCTTAAAGTACCCAATAGTGTGTAAACTAGATTTATTATACACAGAAACCTGTTCAATTTGACTCAGCTAGGTCTTTTGTATACCTACAAGAGGGGGAGGGTTGGCAACTGTCGGCCTTCGGGAGAAAAAACATGGACATTGTATGGTGCACGAGAACATAAATAAAAATAACACACAGGTAAGTAAGTTAAAGAAAGTATGTGATCTTTATTTAAAGGGAGGGGTTAATAACAGATCCAAACATATATCCACAAACCATAACATAAACTCACTTTCATAAATCTCTTAATTTATCCCAAATTTTCTGAATACACAGTTCTGCCCTGAAAGCTTCAACTGTTAACTTAATTACCAGAAATGTCCACCCATGTCTGGGACAGTGTGTCTCGGCAGTTGCAGCGCTGACAGCTCAGCACAGCAGTTTGAGCACTGAACTGTCAGTGTGAAACACGGCTGTTACACAGCGGCAATGTAAGCGTTGACAGTTCAGCATCGAACTGTCAGAGTTTACAATCAGAGTACCCCCCAATAATAAATGAAACCCCTCCAATAAATGAACCCCCCCGAACCTTAATACTAACCCTATCTGAACCCTAATACTAAGCCCCCGAACCCTAATACTAACCCCCCGAACCTTAATACTAATAGCCATAATACTAACACTAACCCCTAAGCCCTAATTCTATCACTAATACTAACCCCTAAAACTAATACTCACCTTGTACTGATCCTGCAATGACCTGTCCCATGATGAAGTCTCTGCGATGACCTCTCACTCGATTGAAGCAGCCACGAAGAACAGTCCCATCCCCTATACACCCCTCTGTCTAATTGATAAGAATGGTGTATTTTACCCCAGGGCACCCCATCCAGAAAATCCCTCAATGTGTGTGCGCCTATACTCAAACCCATGGCCCTGTCCAACAGCTCCTGAAAATCCATGTTAAGAATATCAGAGCTGATAACCAATACATTGATTCCATGCCTCCTAAAGAAACCTTGACCAAAATTCAGCAAAATAAATTACCCTGTCCCTCTCTAAAGGATTAAGCTCAGCTGACTTGGTCCAAATAAGCCTGGGAGTCATTTCTCACCATATGAATACTAAATAAAAAAAAACAATTGGGATAAAACAACATAATCATGCAAGTTAACTGATTTTACCTTGCCCCAACAAAATTACTATACTTCAAAGGAAATCAGTCTCCTGACTTAAAGATTCATCTGTGGAGTTCGGAGTATTCAGATGCTGTATATCAGCGAGATATATCAGGAGCTGACCATGTTCAGGGTTATGGTAGAGAATGTACCACTATGACACAAAACCATCATCTGTATATGATTCAATAAGCCAGATATCAGACACACATCTTGAAGGAGATACGTATAATTAGTAAAGATTTAGCCGTGTTGGTTGCAACACTGAACTGTCTACTAGACACATCCCAATAGGATTGCCTTTGATAAGTAGTTAATTAGTGCCAACTTAGTGGCTATACCTCCAGTAGAAATGGTTGAAAGATAGCAAAGTGTCAGATTATGCAATCTTCTAATTGTGTCTGTATCCTCTTCATCATCACTCTCATCTGATGTTCACAGATAAATAGACTCACAATAAAAATGATGCAGATCCTGGCCCCATAGGTGCATGCCTGCAGAGATATATCCAATATACAATCTGTGGGTGGAATGGAAAGAGGGGTTAATCAGTTATATCAACCGTAGATATTAAACCCTGCTATAATCATCAGTACCATGAAGATGCTCATGAAATGTCATAAAAGACACACAAAAAACAAAAGTATACTTTTCGGAAGTCGATTTGGCAACAGAGTGAGTGACCATGATGCTGAATTCAAAGCTGTCGTCAGCCCCTCGGATGTATCTCATGTATTTCACAAGATACGTGGTGCCCCTGAGTGACTGGTGTGCTCCGGACTGGCAGCAAAGGCCTAAAAAGTATTTCACTTGAAGTTGATTACGTCCAACTTGGTATTTTTCCCCTTCCAAAAAAGGTTTCAGTTTATATAATTTGGTCTATTGCTTAACCCCTTAGTGACCGAGTGCTATGTTGCATTTGAAGTGCCTTGAAGACAAGAATTCCATTATTTTTATCATACGTTTACTGAACTGTGAATTTCTTTCTTTGCGTCAGTCCACCCACACAAATTATATATCATTTTTTAAAGGACATATAGGGCTTTCATTTGATACTATAATGTTCATCATATGATATAATTTACTATAAAAAAAATATAAAATATGATGAAAATATGCCATAAAAAACACTTTTTCTAACTTTGACCTATTTTTTTTTTTTTACAATTACAAATGGTAACAAAGACCTATATATTTCTAATATTTGTCCTGATTTTATTAATACCAATGTTTCCTTGTTTGTCTATGTTTTATTTCAAGTAATAGGGCAATTAACAATATTAGTGTTTTTTTTTTGTTTTCTAATCATTTTCTTCTACAGTGACTTTTTTACCCCAACCCTAAATTCACCCCAACTCTAAATTTACCCTAACCCTAAATCTACCCCCACCCCTTAATCTAACCCTTGTAATCATCCGAACCCCCCTGTAACCCTAATTATGACCCTAATTATGACCCTAACTAAGGTTTAGTAGATCTAGGGTTATCTTTTTCCATTTATTTATTTATTTTATTTATTTATTTCATTCATTTTTTCTTTCAAACTGTAATATACTTAACTGCCTCTAGGGGCAGTCAAGTAGCGGTTTCAGAGCGACGGAAGAGATTTTTTTTTTCTCTCTTCCGTCGCTCTGTGCTGGGCATGCTGTATTGGAGAAGTGTGATCACGGTGCCCAGGGGGGCACAGCATGTGTTGCATGTTGCCTCGATCGAGGTATCTTTGCAACACTTTAACACACATAGGCAGTGATCAGCTTTCACTGCCTATGTGTGTAACGCGCATACGATCACATTCGCTGTGATCGTATGCGCGCGGGGGGGGGGGGTGAGGGGGGGGCTGAAAGCACTCTCAGAGGCTGCTTCGGAGCGCAACACTACATGTAAACGGAGGACGTATATATACGTCCTCATGGTCCTCAAGGACCATGCTTTTCAGGACGTATATAAACGTCCAAATGCGCGAAGGGGTTAAATACCCTTGAAACATGAGCTCATTGTTTGCAAACACTAAATGATCTTTTTACTAGAAGAGAAATTCGTCTGGAATTTTAACATTATGAGAAACCTTGACTTGTTAAAATACTTCCTCATTTGCTCAGGATTCGAACAATGTTATACATTCCAGCAAATTTTTACTATTATATGTAAGGTTTTTTGATATTTGGAGTCTGTGCCCTATTCTTTGTCACATTACAAAAAGCAAACATGTTTTAAAATGTATACACAAGCAACGAAAGCCTGGAATTTTAGAGATGCAGTAAAAAAAAAAAAAGAACATTGTCTCATAGCTATGTCTCTAAAATATATGTAACTTAAAGAGAAATCCAATTTGTATCCCTCAGGCAAATGATTTGTCTAAAATACTCTGTAGGTTGTATTAATTAAAAAATAATAATATTGAGGGACACAAATAATGAAGAAACTTAGTTTGGGGTAGACAAGATATAGGCTTTTTAGCCAGGACACCAACCGAACACAACTTTGAGATCAATATTGTGCCTGTAAGCTGCCAATTGATCATCAGTTATTTAATAGTTTCCAGCTCCCTGGCAATAACTAGCAGTTGCCAATTCCAGCAGAAAATAATGTTTTTGTATCTGTTATCCTTATTAACCCTTTCTGCATATTCTCTATCCATAAAATTAACTACATGTCAGTTATTTATGTGTATGAAGAATATAAATACAAACATCCCTATGAATAAAACAGCCATCATTTGTGTTTTTACATTCACATAAAAAATCCCATGAGAAAATATATCATGTCTTGTATAATACAAGCTCTACTGGTATTGCGTCAATCTTTGTTGAAAAGTGTGTTTAGGTTAGGCATCCATTTTTCTCCTGGGGGTTGAATCAATATGGTATGATTTGGTCTGAAATTGGGGCAGATGATGGAATATAATCGAAATTTGGAAAATTCCATCTTTTGTCTAAAAATTTGTATAAACTTTTGTCAAAATCGCCTGTTTTAGCCAATCTCAAGCCTACAAATAGCCAGCATTATAAAATATAATATCATATTTTATAAATAAATGATTGATAGGTATATTTTTGCAAAATATGATATATGGGCATATGTGCAGCAATTGCCATATCAAATGATCTGTCAATTTCAATCTCATACATCAAAACACACATGCATCACATTCATCAGTTAGCAACCCCAATAAAAGTGAATTAATAATCATTTATAAATATGTATATACTAATGACATAGCATCATCTGTGGAATAACAAGGAATACACATATACACTGAACAAAATTATAAATGCAACACTTTTGTTTTTGCCCCCATTTTTCATGAGCTGAACTAAAAGATCTAAGAGTTTTTATGTGTATACAAACGGTATATTTCTCTCAAATATTGTTCACAAATCTGTCTAAATCGGTGTTAGTGAGCACTTCTTCTTTGCCGAGATAATCCATCCGTCTCACAGGTGTGGCATATCAAGATAATGATTAGACAGCATGATTATTGCAAAGGCCTTGCGGTGGGAGGGGGAGTTAGCTCTGACTGGTTCAGTCTGGCAAATGGGACCAGGCAGGGCTGCCCCCTATCACCCTTGTTGTACATTTTGACGGTTGAGCCTCTTGCTGCGACTATTCAGAACAGCAAAATAGGGGGTCTGAAAACGTCTGGGGGAGAAGAGGAAATAAACCTTTATGCAGACGACATGGTTATCATTTTAGAAGACCCACTGGCATCTCAGGTTACAAACTGAACATTGATAAAACAAAGGCTATTTTGAATAATGTCACATCAGAGATGAGAAGGGAATTGACGAAAACCTATAGTTTTGATTGGGTCTTAAGCTTTAACTATTTGGGAATCAAGATTTGCTCCAATCCATCTGATATAAAAGAGGCCAATTTCCTCCCATTGCTTAAAAAGACATCAAAACAATTGAGGAATTGGGGTAAAATGGAGTTCTCATGGTGGGGTGTTAACATCCTGAGATACTATATTTTGCCAAAGTGGCTATATCTGTTTAATGCAATATTTGTATGGGGAGGAAGAAAACCTAGAATGAAACTCGAACTCTTAAAGTTAAGACCATCCGAGGGAGGCCTCTCCGGATATAAATTAATTGTATACAGCAAGCCTCTTAGACCACACTTTTAATACCCAGAAAAGTACAGCCAGGATAGAGAAGTGGTATTGGGTCTAGAGAGAATTGCTGGGATTGAGGGCATGGAGGATGCCTTCTGGAGTACAGGGAAACCATCAAAGTTAGGAGACTCTAGGATGAGTCTGGTCCTGCACAGTATCCTTAGTAACTGGAATACATTTAGGAGAATTTTTAGGCTGAATAATACATTTTTTGGATTTTATAACTTAAGCACGATAACATTTAATATTGAAGATTTCAATCTTAAAAAATGGTACGACTGGGGATACTTAAGATTAGAGGAGCTACTTTTAAACTGCACCTGCATGAATTTATTTACACAAATAAAGCACCTTGATTTACTATGGCTTCAAAATGGGCTCACTAATCTGATTAATATTAGTATTTTTGCCCTATCAGTCATCATCTTTACATGTTATTAAATTTACACAGAAACATCCATCTATACATCTATCAATACATGTAAACAAACACATACATTTACACACACTCCTATGTAAGTACTGTATGCTAACACAGATCTACAGATATACATATATAAATACACAGAAATTCATATGTACTGGAGATTTGGACTGAAACTGCAATGGCACTTGCAGAAAGCAGTTCTACATGTCAACTCCTGCAATGTGCTGATTTCCCACCTTCTCTATAGCCTACAGTCTCTTATCTGTATACATACCCCTATACAAATTCTTCATCTGTGGCAGCCATTTTAACATATACAGCCATGCGCATTCCTCAACCCTTATTGACTGTGAGATAATTGCTACAATAATTTATATACATTTCTTGACTTATGCCTATTTCTTATGGAAGGTTTGGTATGTTTTCAGATGAACTTTTTTTAAATCTTCGAAATCTCCCATAGGATATACAATAATGAGGCATTCCAGGCTATGACTTCAGCCGTGATCTATTTGGATGGATTTCTGACAATTTCGGAGACCAGTCAAATCAGCCTCTGTTCAGCTGTTATGTCCGCAATTCAGCTGTATCTTGAGTTATTTCTGTGAAACCTGCATGGTTTGAGTTCAGGGGACATTCAGATCACATGCTTGGAATCAGATTTTTGCTCAGAAAATTGGTGCTACTTGAATAAACCCCCTAGTAACTTGGCTTCTGCATCATTAGTCCAGTTCATGATTAAGCATTTTAATCTAGGTGAAGTAACTGCAAGGGTTAGAGCTCTGGTCACTCAGGTTTGAGTACTGACTTTAGGAATTGAGTGTATATCTGTAATGCAATTATGCTGTGGTCATTTTCTTATGTAAATGAATATTTGTTGAAAGGTTAAAATCAAATACTCAAAGACTTGTACATACTTCTGCCCTGAAAAACTGTGCGACAGTTAGAATGATATGTTCTGTTTTATGATGCTGCGACATGTGAACCAATATGTGAACTCACACATCACAGTCCATGGCACTTATGTTATAGTTGATTTAGTTGATTGGCTACATTTATACCTGCATGCATTAGGTTTAAATGTCCTTTGCATGTTTATTGTTAGGAAGGGTTGCTTTTTGTTTTTTTGTATTTGTCAGAGGTATTGAACAGTAATCTCAAGACTGGTATATATGAATAAAGCAGAATCCAAGAATAAAAAGAAGGATGCCAGGAACCTCCATTTTGTGTCAGTTTTTTTTTTTTTTTTTTTTTTTTTTTTTTTTTTTTTTTTTTTTTTTTTTTTTTTTTTTCTTTTTTTTTTTTTTTTTTTTTTTTCTTTTTTGACACTCAGTGCGTTTTGTAGGTTATTGGTTTGTCTCATCATCGTGTCATTATTTTCTCATCCTCTTTCCCCTCTCCGCTTTTCTTCTTTTTCTTTTATTCATCTTTATTAATATCACTATATTTAGAACCGAGCAAGGGAGAGGAAATTCACAGAAATATTTACAGAGATATATATATATATATAGGTAGATAGGGGGAAGGTGATATATCTATCATTTAGGGAGAGCCTCCAGTTGTTGGTAAACTGCCTGTTAAGGCTACTGTTGTCTTTCTTCCTTTCTTTTCCTATCTTTTTCCCTTCCTTCCCTTCTCTCCTCCCTCTCCTCTTCCCCCTCTTCTCCCTCCCCCCTCCTCCCTCCCCTTTTCTGTTGCAGTATCAGAACTGTATCTTACATGGAGTAGAGAGAGCAAGTGAGTAGCGATTTAATAACATCACTCCCTCATTCTTTCTTTCCTTTCTCTTTCTCTTCCTTTCCTCCCTCCATCTTTTTGACGGAATCTCTGGGTATTCCAGAGTTGCCCTAGTTCAATTAGGTATTTGCTATTCTTCTTCATAATTCACTTTTCCTCATATATATCACTTAAACATATAACATATATACATGGACATTTTACAATTATGTGGGCTAAACGGGCTGTTTGGGCTTTCCCCCAGGGTATCAGGTATTATTTGGGATATCATTAACAATAACGACCTCAAGGACCTTCTTCTTTCTCTTCCTTTCTCTTTCTCTTTTCCTAAAATAAATTTCTTTCAAGGATTTCGATCCATTTTTGCCAATAGGGTATCTGCTTTTTTTTTCCCATGGTTTCTAGGGATGTTATAATTTTTTTTTCCATTTGAATTTGATGTAGTACTTGTGCTCTAATTTTTGGCCACTGTGGGATAGTTTTTGTTTTCCAATTTCTTGCAATTTCAAGTTTTGTTGCGGTTAATATATGCAGTATAATGGGTAATGGTTTTTTGTCTTCTGGGAAATTTAAATGTAATATTCCCCGTTCTGGGGTTATTATCCACTCTGGGCCAAACCTATTTATGATCATATTTGAAATGTATGTCCATAGTGGTCTAAGGGCTGTGCAGTTCCACCATATATGTGTATGTGTTCCTACATGTCTGTCACATCTCCAGCAGCTAGGGTTATTATCTAAGCATATTTTTTGAAGTTTGGTAGGGACGAAATACCATCTATTGGCTATTTTATATTGTACTTCATTTAGATTTAGACAGTGTATGTTTTTATACACTGTTTTTAAGGCGGAACACCATTTCTCTCTTTCTATTTCAATGTTTAATTCTTTTTCCCATTTTCTGATTGCTGAGATTTCTGGACTTTCTTTTAGTGTATTAACAAGAATAAGGGAGTTGGCTGTCAATTTTTTATAATCTTCCTGTTTCATCATTTTAATTAGGAGAGTATGAGGTTCTCTCAACTCCTCTTTTATCACGGCTTTACTCAGAAAATTTTTTATTCTAAGGTACTTAAAATTATCTTTTGCTGGTATTTGGTATCTGTCCTTAAGGTTTCCTAAGGTTTTAATATTAGTTCCATTCATCATGTGTTTTATTTGTTTTATCCCTAAGGCGTTCCATGATTCTAGTTCGATGTTATCCATTATTGTGTTTAGTATCGTTAAGGGAAGTTCAGTTATTACTTTATTTTGTAATCCTATTTTTGTCCTGAATTTATTCCAAAATTCAAGGATATCAGTTAGAGGGAGATTGTCTTTCTGTGAATCTTTCTGTGCTAAATTTTTATCTATATGCCAAAATTTGGCCATGATGGCATGTGGCTTTTTCCCTTTATTTTCCAGCTCATACCAGCTTTCCCTGGGAGCGTTTTTATTTTGTGTTATTAGTGCCTGAGCCAATAGTGCTGCATCTGCGTGATCCTGTATGATTGGAACTCCCAGACCTCCTTTGTCTGGCCTCAAGGACAATAATTGTCTGTTTATTCTTGGTTTTTTATTTAACCATATAAAATTAGTAAAGGCTGTTTGAATCATCTGTAACCATGGGGGGGGTATTCTTACTGGGAGCATTCGAAAGAGGTAGGTAAATCTTGGTAGCTCGTATGCTTTAATTGCATTTATTCTCCCCCACCATGATACAAAGGAAGTTTTCCAGCCCTTAAGTCTAATATTCATGGCTCTTATCAGTGGTAGCAGATTAATTTGCATCCAGTCTTGTGGATTGGCAGAAATATTTATACCGAGGAATGTAATAGAGGATCCTTCCCATGTAAATTCGTACCTTTCTTTCAATAAGGTGATCTGTTGTTGTTTTATTCCAATTGTTATCGCCTTTGATTTGTTATGATTAAGTTTATAATTTGATAATCTACTGTATTCACCAATCAATTTCAGAGTTTCTTCGATCGATGTGATAGGATCTTCAACTGTTATCAGTATATCATCTGCGTACATTCTGATCTTCTGGGATGTTAGTCCCGCCAATCCCTTGATTTTTGGTGCCTCTCTTATGTCATGTGCAAGGGGTTCTAATGTTATAATATATAGAATTGGAGATAATGGGCAGCCCTGACGGGTCCCATTAGTCAGAGGGAACCATAACGATTCTATCCCTGCTCCCACGACTCTACCTGTTGGATTGGAATAGATTGCCATCACTGCATCAAGTATATTTCCCCTGAAACCAAAGGCTTCCATAGCGCTCTTCATGAATCCCCAGCTGACTCTGTCGAACGCTTTTTCGGCGTCCAATGACAGAGCCAGCTGGGGGTTCCCGCGGGTCCGCTGTAGCGCTCCCATAAGACTTCTTATATGTGCCGCAGAGGATCTTCCCCGTATGAAACCTGTTTGATTGTGGTGAATTAAGTTAGGGAGAGTGGTTCCTATTCTGTCTGCCAGGATGGACGCGTATATTTTTGCATCTAGGTTAAGAAGGGAGATGGGCCTATAACTAGTCACATCTTCCTCATTCTTTCCTGGTTTTAAAATAGGGACTATATTCCCTTGTAGCATCTCTTTTGGAAGTCCTCCTTTATTAAGTGTCTCATTAAATACTTCGGTAAGCGGTGTGGCTATTTCTTCCATGAGTTTTTTATAAAAAGAAGCCTCAAACCCATCCGGGCCCGGGGCCTTTTTATTTTTTAACTCCTGGATAGCTCTTTTTACCTCCTCTATCGAGAAAGGCTTGTTTAGATTCTCTAATTGATTTTTCGTTATTTGTGGCAATTTTTTATTTTTAAAATATATTTCAATTTCCTTGTCCAAATTAATTTTGGGGATGTTATATAATTCTTGGTAATACTTTGCGAAGGCCTGTCCTATCTTATGTGGGGCTAGATGTATTTGTCCCTCCTTTGTAATTCTTGTAATTCTTTTCTCTCTCTGTCTTTTCTTTAATATATTAGTTAACAACCTTTCAGCTTTGTTACCTCTATAGTACCAATTTGCTTTATTTGTCAATAAGATATTATTTGCGTTCCTCAGGAGGATTGTATTTATCTCCCTTTGTGTTTCAACTATCTTTCCTCCTCTTTCAATGGATGGATCTGTTTTATTTAACTTCATTAGCTGGTAAAATTTTATATATAGCTCTGATAGATTTGCTTCATATCTTTTCTTTTTTGTTGCACCGACTTTTATGAGTATTCCTCTTATGAAAGCTTTATAAGTGCACCAGTTTATTTTGAATGATGTATCTGTTGGATGATTTATAAGAAAAAACTGTTTTGTTTCCTTTATAATCTGCTCCAAGTCTGTCTTTTGTTTTAACAGATTGGGATTAAGTCTCCAGTTTGATCTGATCCCGGGGTGTTGATCCTTAAGTTCCATAATAACTGCGTTATGGTCTGACCATGTGATATCTTTAATTTGGATATTCTTTATTTGTTGTATCACATGGGGTTCCCCTAGGATCATATCAATTCGGGAGAAAGCTGTAAAAGTTTTAGAGAAACAAGTGTAATCAAACTCGCCTGGGTGGTATACCCGCCATAGATCTAAAAGACGATAATTATCTAGTATTCTCTGAAGTCTTTTTGATTGCTGAAAAACATTTCTGTCTTTAATAATGCCTGTTACTGTTTTTTTATCCATTTTGGGATCTAGAGTACAGTTAAAATCTCCCATTATCAGCAATGTGCCTAGTTGTATCTTTTTTATTTTCTTCATTAATTTATCTAGGAACTTAACTGGTAATTTATTGGGAGCATATATGTTTACTATTGTGAGGGTAAGTTGGTTAAATTGGCCCACCAATATCAAAAATCTTCCTTCTGGATCTTCCTCCAAGAATTTTATTTTTATTTCGATGTCTCGGGAGGCTATTATAGCGACCCCTCTTTTTTTTTTCTCTTGTAAAGAGGACTTAAATACTGTAGGGAATTTCCTGGTTTCTAATTTTAACTGGTCTAGATGTCTCCAATGGGTTTCCTGGATGCAACATATATCTATCTTTTCCCTGCATAGAAATTGGTGTAAAATTGATCTTTTCCCTATCGAATTTAGTCCTTGGGCGTTAATTGTCACGAATCTAACCATCTTTTATTTTCCCGATCCCCCTGAGTTCAAGCCCCACCAGTCCGTTCCCAACATAACATACATAACGACAAATTTCTTTGTCCCAATAGACATAACAAGACTTTATACATAAAAACAACACTATGCTCCTCTTATTTTTCAGAGGAGACATAATTTCCATCGGGACCCTACTGGGTTCCCTAGGAAAAACTTGCCAAGGGTTAATTTTTCCTTGGCTGCAACGATGCCGTGAGTGGAGATTTCCCCTTATCCCGGAGAGATATCTTAATCAGACAATTTCCATCTTCTCCTCTATCTTAATGTCCGAATTGTATTTAGCCATATTATATTTTAACAGATATAGGGGAAGAGAGAAAGAGAAAGAAGAGAGGAAGAAAGAAAAAAAAAAAAAAAAAAAAAAAAAAAAAAAAAAAAAAAAAAAAAAAAAAAAAAAAAAAACCAGCGTTGTTCCCCACCCCACTCTTTCCCATTGTAATCGGGCCCCTATGTGTAAACATTGTTGCGTGATTTGGTTCTATTCCTCCCTTTCCTCTTTAATCGAGTGTACCCTTTCTTCTTGTGCTATGTTTCTTGTTACTCATTCCTTTCCCCATCTCCACTGTGTCATGCATAAAACTGTAGTGAGCTATATCATCAGTTGTATTGTGAATATATTGTGTTTGTGTTTCGTGAGTGATCGGTTCCTAATTTGTTCTTGTATCCTTCGTGCTTAAAATTGGTGTAGTGTGATCCGGTCTATCTTTGTGATATTGTGATCCCCTTCATTGGAATCAACGATGTGCATTCGGGATGTTCGTGTATTACTTATATAGTATTGTACTCGAGTTAGTGTTGTGTTCGTCTGTGTCTCTCATCTGTGTCTAGTGCCCCTATTCACTTCCCTCCCCCCTTTTCCTCCCTCTCCACTTCCCCTCCACCTAATTTCGTTCAGTGAAAGGGAGGGAAGAGAGAAAAAAAAAAAAAAAAAAAAAAAAAAAAAAAAAAAAAATAATTGTGTAATCTTCTCTCCTCCCTTCTCACTCGTATCCCAGACCAGGATCTATGATCTATTTATCTATTATCCATATTATTTTTTTGTATCCAATCTCTCAAATTGTCAGGAGTGTCACAGATAACAGTTTTTTGTTCGTGGGTGAGGATTATTCTGGTCGGTGTTCCCCATTTGTATTTTATGGCATTATTTCTCAAGACTTGAGTGTATGGAGCGAATGCACGTCTTTTAGAACGTGTGTAGAACGAGAGATCAGGAAAGACTTTTATTCCCTCATACGGGTTTTGCCAGGGACCTTCTCTTTGCGCTCGGAGGATATGATCCTTAATATTTAAATTTGAACATCTTATGAGAACATCTCTTGGAGGCTCTTCTACGGATTTTGGGTATCTTCCTGTTCTATGACAACGTTCCCACACTTTTATTTTATTATCCATGTTCAATTTTGGCTGGGCGCAGAATTCCAATATAAATTTTTCTAGGTCTGTGTCTAGGACCGTTTCTGGTATTCCTCTGAGTCTTAGATTTGGCATCCTAGATCTGTCTTCCAATGCCGCTAATTTTTGCTCTAAGTTGTCTATTTTATATTGAGCCTGTGTATGCTGGTCTTGTGAATTAGTTGTTTGCGTTTCCAGTTTTGTCACTTTTTCTTCTAGGGTTATGGTTCTTTTCCCCAAACTCATCAGATCTATTTTTAAATCCTGTACGTGTGTTTCTATCTCCTGTTTGATCTTCTGGAATTGGTGTTCTAGAGCAACACTTAGTTGTTCTTGTAAGTTTCCTAATTGATCTTGTTGGGGAGATATTTGTGCAGAGAGGGGGAGACTTTCTTGAGATTGTCTTCCCTTTATTTCCTCAGGTAGCTCCTTTTCTTTATCTTGATTAAGTATGGAGGGTGAGAAAAAGGATAGTCGTTTTTCTAACTTAGTCTCTTTCTTGTCCCTTTTTGCCGGGATTTTATTTTCATTACGTTTTCCTGCCATCCTCCTCTCCTCTCTCCTTCTTTATTTCCAAGTTGAATTTGGATTATTGTTCTTATTTTATTATTTTCTTCTTTCTTTTTCCTCTCTCCCCCTCTCAATTTGTTTTATTTCTGTTTTATTGTTTTTTTTTTTTTTTTTTTTTTAAACCAGCATTTAATCCGCCCCCCTCTTTCGCCTTTAGCTTTATTCTTAATTTAATTATTTATGTGCTTTATTTATTTATTAGGAGTTCTGGCCATTGATACACCTCTTAATATGTTATGTCTCTTCCTTGGGTGAAAGATGTTCTGTCTAGCTGGGGTAATTTGTGTGTTCTCAAAGAGTGCCTCTCTCCCACCTTTCCTCTCTCCTCTTTGCCTCCCTCTCCCTCTCCTCTCCTGAGAATCAGAATATGTACATACCCCGTCAGCCCAGGGGAGTCATAGGAGAACAAGAAAAAAGGGAAACGACTTATCTTTCATCCGTAGTTTGTCTCGTGTCTTTCAGCTTCCCCTTTCAGCCGTCACACTGAACCTGTATTTATCAGTCTGTACGGGACTGATTTCGCCACTGTAGGTCGTCGGGTCACGGCAAGAGTCTGGGCTCGTGCTATCCAAGGAGAGAGGATTCGGATCAGTCAATGGTCCTGGGAATAATGCGCGTTCAGCTGTTCGAGGCGTTACATGGACGATCGGCATTCATCTCTCCGGATCTCTCCTCTCGGCATCGCTGCTAATCCACGAGCGTAGCCGTACGTGCGTGCGCGCTACGTCATCGCTCCACCCCCTCCCAGTTGGTATTCACTCCTTAATTGGCCCATTTTGTGTCAGTTTTTGGACATCTTTCTGTGTGTTCAAATCTTATTCTGTGTCCCTGAGGATAAAAAAACTCTTCCACATTCCTAACTCAGGAACAGATAAGTTGGCCATTGCAAGTGTAAGGTTTATGACTCTAAGTCACCTTTTAATGTATTTATGCAGACACATGTGTCTATATACATACAAGAGGTGAAGGGGGGCTTCTCTTCAACTTGCTAGCCCACCCAAACTGGCAGAAACTGACAGACACAGACATACTGAGAATTTTGGGATTTTAGATTTGAAGAATATAATAAGGGCTATTATAAACATACCTAATTGATTCAAATCGCTCATTAAAATATATAATTATATCACACCTTCACTCATAAATATGTAAAGTATAATTAATCCTACATATTAATTAGAATATTGTTTTTATAGTTTTATTAGTGTTGTATAAATGTTATTTTGAGTTAATCGAATGTGGAATGATAAAAATAAGAATATTGATAAGAATATTTACTCTAATTTGAAACTATATTAACATTTCTATATATTTCCACATATACATATTCTCACATTATACACTAAATCCAGGTTTAGCTATAAATCATGACATCATCTCATTTAAATTAAACACACCCATTCACTTTTAATAGGCAACAAGTGACTGAGAACAG
This sequence comes from Pelodytes ibericus, assembly GCA_036172795.1. NCBI lineage: Eukaryota > Metazoa > Chordata > Amphibia > Anura > Pelodytidae > Pelodytes > Pelodytes ibericus. The sequence continues at coordinate 95,240,319 of CM069857.1, read as the reverse complement.
GGTGTGAGTCTGAGATAAGGGTGGGTTGATAAGTTGATACTGGAGGTGTAGAGAGGAGATACCTGAAAAGACCTGGTCGGGACTGATTTTGGGAGAGCTGCCACTAGTGGGGTGAGATGGGAATGTTTTAAAAAAGGGCTGAGTCTCTCTCCTTCTGGGGAGAACTCAGGAATATGAGGCTTTTAATAGCTAATGTTCACTATAACAATAGACATCTCCATGTACATAGTATTGAGCTAAGTCCCAGGAGTAACTCCCATCACTCAATTCTTCAATGGAAGGAGAATCAACTGCATATCAACCTCTTCCGGTAATGTATAAATGTGGTATTTTGTTTCTAGCATAATCTCATGGATGTAATTAGCATATATATTTGGGTGAATTAAACTTAATTCCCACAATTTATGGGATCTATATGTTTGAGCCTAGTGTTTATCTGTCATCCTTTCTGCAGTAGGAAGCCAGAGGAATATCCTATAGATATTACCAAGAACCATAAGTTCTTATAGTCTAGCTATTTACCCAAATATGTAATATCTAATATCCTGAGATTATCTAAAATGCTCATTCTTAAAGTCTAAGCTAGAATACGTTCACTGTCATTTACTGGGCAGATTAAGACATAGCCACCTTGAGTAGTTATATGATTCAGTAATATTATGTTACCTAAGCAGAGTTTATGATGGTAATTTGTAGGTTAATCATTATCAATGTAGATGTGGTTGTATCTAAATAAAATGCATGGCCATCTTGTGGTCAGAAATGTAACTGCATAGTAAAAAATACTACATGCATGTTGATACAGCTACAGAGCTGCATAATTCATGTTTTATTTTATTCACTTCTGTTATAAGTCATGTGAATTATGATTAACATCTATTGATATTGCATTATGTTGTTACGCTATTTTGCTTATCGTTTGATCTTTATTTTATATTCAATAAATTAATTATTATTTTATTAATAATTGTTGCATTGTATTTACTTTTGTAAAAACATCATCCAAACTCTCTATATACATAACAAATTCTTTATAGGAGTATTTTTGGTCGGACCCATATATATATTTTTAATGATTCATAATTATTAACCCATATTCATATTTTTATGGTTTTAATATCCAACATATTAAACTTCCCATCTGTGGTTTCTTGTTTGACTTATATCTGCTGCAATATTTTGTGGTATTTGGACATCTGTCTATGATTGCAGCCTGACGAATGAAAATTGCATGATCTGTGACCAAATTACCTTGTTTATTTCAGTGCATCTCTTAGAGACATATTACACCAACATGTAAAAAAAAAAATGATCTCACCAAGGCACAAAAAACAGGTCATGCATCTTTTGAAAATTGATAAAACATTTGCATGTATACTTCTGAACACTAAAAAAAAAATAATCTATCATCCTCAACTACACGGCAATTGGATAGTTATTAAATATTCTTACCAGGTAAATCATTCTGATAAAAAAAGGCATTCCTTCGTCATTAAGAAATGGCTTTGTTAGCAGCTAATTGATACTTCTAGGTTCAATGGTGAATAGTTAATCCTATAGACTAGAAGCTGTCAATGTAAAATGAGGCTAATGGTCATCTGTATGTGATACACATTCTGACCTGGTATATAGCCATCTCCTAATGGTTTATTTATCCATATTTTGCTAATTAACTAATGTTAATTGAGTTCTATAGGTAATATGTGTTTGAGTAATATTTTTTTATGCCTGTATGTTTTTCTCTTTTCACTTTTAACATGTTAATCAGTTTGATATGACTTTTACATAATTATCCATATATATATGATAACAAGTCATTTCAACCACAGCAGTAATGACTCTACAATAAATGTGTCTTTTTAGTAACATAACCCAGTAGAGCTATTAATTGATTCTTGGTTGAAGGATAGTTCTTCTATGGAAGGGGTTAAATGAGCATTGTTAATCTTCCCCTGTGCAATATCCTTGGGTGTAATTTTCTGCACAGATTGATGGCGTTTATCTTGATATTGCTCTTTTAGGTCTGAAGCACAGGCTATAAAAGGATTGTACAACACATGTCATTTGTCAGATTGATTCTCAATGAGAAGGACTACGATCATGACTGCCAAAAGCAGGGAGATTTGTGGATCATTTCTTTTCGAAAAAATTTAGTTGAGGATTTGATGTGATTCATCTGTTGACAGGAGTTCTTCAGTATCATAATGCAAAAAAAAAAATAAAGAAATTGAAATTATTTATTTCTTATTAAATGCACAGGAGGCCCAAAATTTCCAAGGTCCCCTTTATGTTTTTCAAAAGATAAAATCTTATATATTTCATTGCTCTAAATTTAGATTACTTATCGACTTCGATGAAAAAGAATCCCTTCTGAGCTATCTTTTTCTTAATTAGATTTTTATTAAACTCTAAAATGTTAATATACACAGGCATATTTGGAAATGCAATTAAACAGTACACGTGTATGCAATAAAATGTAATGAAATACAATAACAAAAATGGAAAAACGGTATATTACAGAATGTTGCACCATAATTGTATCTCGTAAGGTGTGGAGTAGAACACAAGGAACAAAATCCTTAGTCTTAAGAGAATTATGGAAGGAATATATTGGACCATTCACTAAAAAGGTGAGATGCACATTTCGGGGGTCATGTGGAAACACAGCGCACACCCAGATTGTACTAAATACTGACATAACTGGTGTGTGTCTATATACAAATCCCATGAGTTTGTGCCGCTTCTGTTGATTAGGTACATTCTGGTTCTGTGGGTACTTTTTGTGCCAGTGCAGCAAATGTATTAAAAAAATCAGACACTAAAAAAGTGCCTAATTCATGTCAGAGAATCTACCCCAAACACTGTTTGACAGAGGCCCTTTTCCTGCCAGTGTGGTATTTACGTTAGGCATCCTAGGCCCCCCAGCACTGAAAAAAAAAAAACTAAGAAAAAAAACACACGGGCATCAGATCACGATGATCGGGACACATGACCTATCCACTCTCACCACGGGGAGCTGAACAGGCAGCATGGTGTTCTACCACTAGCCAGCAGGGATCAGGGTATGTACTAGGGTGAGGAGGCATGTAATGGGGGTGATGCAGGCATGTAATGGGGGTGGTGGGGTTAATGGAGGCATATAATTGGGTGATGTGGTTAATGGATGCATATAATGGGGGTGATGGGGTTAATGGAGGCATATAATGGGGGTGATAGGGCATGTGATGGGGGCAATGGAGGTATGTGATGGGGCAATGGAGGCATGTATGGGGTGATGGAGGCATATAATGTGGTGATGGAGGCATGCAATGGGATGATGGGAGCATGTAATGGGGGGATGGTGGCATGTAATGGGGTGATGGGGCATGCAATGGGGTGTTGGGGTTAGACATGTGCATTCGTTTTCGGACGAATGCATTTTCGGACGAAAATAGCATTTTCGTCCATTCGTCCGAAAAACGAATAACGAAAATTTTAACTAACAAAATCCGAATGAACGAATGGTTAATAAACGAAAATCATTCGTTCATTCGTCCATTCGTCCATTCGTGCTATTGGCATTCTAAACCGAAATAGAGTCGGTTTACAATACCAATAGCATTGTACTACATTCCATAAACCGACATGAATGACTTTCGGTTTATGGAATGCATGTAATGCTATTAGCTTCCTATAAACCGAAATTGAGTTCCCATTCATACGAATAGGTCAATTGACCTATTCGTATGAATGGGGACTCTTTCGGTTTATAGAAAGCCAATAGCAGCATGTATTCTATAAGCCGAAAGTCTTTAAAACAAACGACGTTCGGTTTATAGAATACATGTAATGCTATTGCTGTTCTATAAGCCGAAAGACATTCGGCTTATAGAACAGCAATAGCATTACATGCATTCTATAAACCGAACGTCGTTCGTTTTAAAGACTTTCGGCTTATAGAATACTATTGGCATTCTATAAACCTAACTAGAGTCCCTCCTCATTCATAAGAATTTCTTATGAATGGGGACTCGACTCTAGTTCGGTTTATAGAATGCCAATAGTATTCTGTAAGCCGAAAGTCTTTAAAACGAACGACGTTCGGTTTATAGAATACATGTAATGCTATTGCTAAACTATAAACCGAACGACTTTCGGTTTATAGAATAGCCATAGGATTACATGTAGTACATAAGCCGAAAGTCTATAAACCGAAAGTCGTTCGGTTTATAGGCTGTCGGCATTTAACTATACAGAGACAGAGTCTCCATTCATAAAATTATGAATGGAGACTTTGTCTCCGTGTAGTAAAATGCCGAAAGTCTATAAACCGAACGATCGGTTTATAGACTTTCGGCTTATGTAATACATGTAATCCTATGGCTATTCTATAAACCGAAAGTTCGGTTTATAGAATAGCAATAGGAATACATGTATTCCATAAGCCGACAGCCTATAAACCGAACGTTCGGTTTATAGGCTGTGGGCATTTTACTACACGGAGACAAAGTCTCCATTCATAATTTTATGAATGGAGACTCTGTCTCTGTATAGTTAAATGCCGGCTTTTAACTATACGGAGACAAAGTCTCCATTTATAATTTTATGAATGGAGACTCTGTCTCCGTATAGTTAAATGCCCACAGCCTATAAACCGAACGTTCGGTTTATAGGCTGTGGGCATTTAACTATACGGAGACAAAGTCTCCATTCATAATTTTATGAATGGAGACTCTGTCTCTGTATAGTTAAATGCCGGCTTTTAACTATACGGAGACAAAGTCTCCATTTATAATTTTATGAATGGAGACTCTGTCTCCGTATAGTTAAATGCCCACAGCCTATAAACCGAACGTTCGGTTTATAGGCTGTGGGCATTTAACTATACGGAGACAAAGTCTCCATTCATAATTTTATGAATGGAGACTCTGTCTCTGTATAGTTAAATGCCGGCTTTTAACTATACGGAGACAAAGTCTCCATTTATAATTTTATGAATGGAGACTCTGTCTCCGTATAGTTAAATGCCCACAGCCTATAAACCGAACGTTCGGTTTATAGGCTGTGGGCATTTAACTATACGGAGACAAAGTCTCCATTCATAATTTTATGAATGGAGACTCTGTCTCCGTATAGTTAAATGCTATTGTATTCTATAAACCGACTCTATTTCGGCTTATAGAATGCAATAGTACTACGAATGGACGAATGAACGAATGATTTTCCTTTATTAACCATTCGTTCATCCGGCTTTAGTTAGCTTAGCATTTTCGTTCTTCGTTTTTCGGGCGAATGGACGAAAATGCAATTTTCGGACGAAAATGCATTCGTCCGAAAACGAATGCACATGTCTAGTATATATTCACATGTAAATTGCTTTTTAAATAAAAAATTATGATATAAAAAAATCTTGTTTTTATTTCCTTTTATGTGACAATGCTGCCTCTCTCTTTCCCTTGCCCCCAGATTTGTCGCTCTCCCCCCCTTAGTGTTGTCTCTCTCTCACCCTCCCTTTGGCTCCCCCCTCGCTCCCCTTGTGTCTGTCTCTTCCCCCCTTCCCTCCCCTTGTTTCTCTCTGCCCCCCCCCCCCTTGTTATTCTGTCCCCCCCTCACCTGTTTCTTGCTCCCTGGTGGCTAGCGGGGGCAGCCGGGGGATGTATGCACTATACATAAGTGTCGGGCAGCATGGAGGTTGTCTGCACGATTCGTGCAGACATCCCCCAGCTGCCCGATTCTCCCTGGTGGCTAGCGAGGGAGCGGAGGATGTCTGCGCGATGAGCGAGACCTCTCCTGCTGCCGCCCGGCATGACCGCCGGGACTTCTATGATGAAGCTGGGTACTTCCGGCTTCCTCATAAAAGTCCTGGCTGTCGTTCCGGGCGGCAGCAGGGGAGGTCTCGCTCATCGCGCAGACATCCACCGCTGCCTCGCTAGCCACCAGGGAGAATCGGGCAGCTGGGGGATGTCTGCACGAATCGTGCAGACAACCTCCATGCTGCCCGACACTTCCGTCTATTATGTATAGTGCATACATCCCCCGGCTGCCCCCACTAGCCACCAGGGAGCAAGAAACAGGTGAGGGGGGGACAGAATAACAAGGGGGGGGGGGCAGAGAGAAACAAGGGGAGGGAAGGGGGGAAGAGACAGACACAAGGGGAGCGAGGGGGGAGCCAAAGGGAGGGTGAGAGAGAGACAACACTAAGGGGGGGAGAGCGACAAATCTGGGGGCAAGGGAAAGAGAGAGGCAGCTTTGTCACATAAAAGGAAATAAAAACAAGATTTTATTTATATCATAATTTTTTATTAAAAAAGCAATTTACATGTGAATATATACTAGACATGTGCATTCGTTTTCGGACGAATGCATTTTCGTCCGAAAATTGCATTTTCGTCCATTCGCCCGAAAAACGAAGAACGAAAATGCTAAGCTAACTAAATCGAATGAACGAATAGTTAATAAAGGAAAATCATTCGTTCATTCGTCCATTCGTAGTACTATTGCATTCTATAAGCCGAAATAGAGTCGGTTTATAGAATACAATAGCATTTAACTATACGGAGACAGAGTCTCCATTCATAAATTTATGAATGGAGACAAACGTATAGTTAAAAGCCGACAGCCTATAAACCGAACGTTCGGTTTATAGGCTGTGGGCATTTAACTATACGGAGACAGAGTCTCCATTCATAAAATTATAAATGGAGACTTTGTCTCCGTATAGTTAAAAGCCGGTGTTCTGACAAATTTCTGGAGCAAATTCTCCTGCGCAATCGCAGGAGAATTTGCTCACTGCACATGCGCATAAAGTTACAGCTGATAACTCAGCTGTAACTTTGTGACCACCGTGCATGAGACAGCTGCGCAACCCACCTCCCGCCCCCTCACACCCGCCGCACACCCCTTCTTACCAGATCATCGACCACAGCGATACACAGCGCATGCGCACGCCTATCCAGCCGTTTGGGAATGCGCGCGTCCGTTGTTGTGTTCTTAAGGTGGTAAGTAACACGGGGCGTCGGGACATAAGGGGGCAAGCATCCTGGTGAGGGCTGCCTCATCTTGATGGGATTTGTGATCCTCCTGCTGTATTATTGATGCAGCAGGAGGATCACAAATCCCATCAAGATGAGGCAGCCCTCACCAGGATGCTTGCCCCCTTATGTCCCGACGCCCCATGTTACTTACCACCTTAAGAACACAACAACGGACGCGCACATTCCCAAACGGCTGGATAGGCGTGCGCATGCGCTGTGTATCGCTGTGGTCGATGATCTGGTAAGAAGGGGTGTGCAGGGGGTGTGAGGGGGCGGGAGGTGGGTTGCGCAGCTGGCGCATGCGCGGTGGTCACAAAGTTACAGCTGAGTTATCAGCTGTAACTTTATGCGCATGCGCAGTGAGCAAATTCTCCTGCGATTGCGCAGGAGAATTTGCTCCAGAAATTTGTCAGAACACCGGCATTTAACTATACGGAGACAGAGTCTCCATTCATAAAATTATAAATGGAGACTTTGTCTCCGTATAGTTAAAAGCCGGCATTTAACTATACGGAGACAGAGTCTCCATTCATAAAATTATGAATGGAGACTTTGTCTCCGTGTAGTAAAATGCCCACAGCCTATAAACCGAACGTTCGGTTTATAGGCTGTCGGCTTATGGAATACATGTATTCCTATTGCTATTCTATAAACCGAACGTTCGGTTTATAGAATAGCCATAGGATTACATGTATTATATAAGCCGAAAGTCTATAAACGGATCGTTCGGTTTATAGGCTTTCGGCATTTTACTACACGGAGACAAAGTCTCCATTCATAATTTTATTATTTATTATATACATTATAACATATTATTTATTATATACATGTATTCCATAAGCCGACAGCCTATAAACCGAACGTTCGGTTTATAGGCTGTCGGCATTTTACTACACGGAGACAAAGTCTCCATTCATAATTTTATGAATGGAGACTCTGTCTCCGTGTAGTAAAATGCCGACAGCCTATAAACCGAACGTTCGGTTTATAGGCTGTCGGCTTATGGAATACATGTATTCCTATTGCTATTCTATAAACCGAACGACTTTCGGTTTATAGAATAGCAATAGGAATACATGTATTCCATAAACCGACAGCCTATAAACCGAACGTTCGGTTTATAGGCTGTCGGCATTTTACTACACGGAGACAAAGTCTCCATTCATAATTTTATGAATGGAGACTCTGTCTCTGTATAGTTAAATGCCGACAGCCTATAAACCGAACGACTTTCGGTTTATAGACTTTCGGCTTATGTAATACATGTAAACCTATGGCTATTCTATAAACCGAAAGTCGTTCGGTTTATAGAATAGCAATAGGATTACATGTATTCCATAAGCCGAAAGTCTATAAACCGAAAGTCGTTCGGTTTATAGACTTTCGGCTTATAGAATACAAGTAATACTATTGCCTTTCTATGAACCGAACGAGAGCCCCATTCATAAGAATTTCTTATGAATGGGGCTCTCGTTCGGTTTATAGAAAGCCAATAGTATTACATTGTATTCTATAAAACGAACGAAAAAAATTAACGAAACGAAAATAATGAACGAATTTCGTCTGAAACGAATGCACTAATGAACGAAATTCGTTTTTAGTCGAAATAAATAACATTTTCGTCCGAATGGACGAAAACGAAACGAAAATTTTAGTTTTGCACATGTCTAGTTGGGGTCATGTAATGGGGTGATGTGGGTTATGGGGCATGTTGTGCGTGGGTAGGGGAGTGCCCGAATTTTGTCTCCCTAGGGTAGCACAAAACCAAGATACAACACTGATTCCTGCACTGAAAAGTGTTGAAACTTATAAAATGCTGATTGTACCTTTTTTACTCCTACCGACACTTTATGTGGTTTTATACATGCTTCATCTCACCAATTAAATGTTTTGCTTCTCAGGGGAAACCCACCAGGATTGTCTCTGCAGAATGTGTCGCTAAAGTAGTGAGATGAAATGTTAAACTCACCTCAGTTCACCTTTTAGTGAATGGCCCACAAAGAATGCATACATAATTTTGTAGAATAAACAACAAAAAATAATGAAAAAGTGCGCTTTAACCAACACTTAATATACAACAAAAAGGATTACCCTCAATTCGGTAGCAATCCGCTTGATTAATACATGGAGGGAAAAACAGAAACAAAATAATAATAATATAGTGTAGTATTTTAGTGGAAAAGCAGGGAATGTGAAAAAAGTGAAAATACACTCACATATCCCTGAGCAGTATTCTGCTTAGTACATAAAGCCTCATGGGAGCCCACGCAATGTAGGTGATCCAAGCGTATCCCAGAAGATGAGAGAGTAGAGGAGAGACCGTTAGTAAGGATGTAAAAATTTATTGTAGACAAAATATTAAAGATCTTACATTAAAATAAACAGGATCCAGCAGGTACATGCAGAATAAAATAAGTCCCAGTCTCCTAAGATAATCCCAGCAAGTCTCCTCCTCTCCACTGCAGGTGGCTCAGGGTTTTTTTTATGGGAACAAACGTAGCAAAGAACGAGGATGTTTTGTTTGTATTACAATCTTGCCCTAAAGTATGGTTTTGTTTACAGGAGACAAAAAAGAAAAAGAGAACAACCTCCATAGTGTTTACTATTAACAATAAAAAATGTACATTTATTTGTAAAAACATCACTCACAAAAGTATGGCTTTTTCCTAAAACCACATAGCATGTATCACCCTCTCAGTGACACAACTAGGGAATAAGGTTTTTCAGCTGGCCAGCCTTGCCTGGAGGCAGACACATAATTCTCATTGACATAAAAAAAATGTAATTAAACATATACACTCTATTAACCCCTTAGTGACAAGACATTTTCACCTTGACTTTCCCTTGGTGACAATGGCTGTTTTGACATTTCTAGGGTGCTTGTGTTTAGCTGTAATTTGTTTCTTTCTCACATACAGTACCCACACAAATTATATGTTGTTTTTATCGCCATAAGAAGGGCTTTCATTAGATACCATTATGTTCATCATATCTTATAATTTACTACAAAAAAAATCATAAAATATGATGAAAAATTAAAAAAACCCACTTTTTCTAACTTTGACCTAAAATATAATTTACACAAATAAAATCATTAAAAAAGACCCCGTCTAAATAGTTTCTAAATGTTGTCCCGAGTTCAAAAATATGCATGTTTCCATATTTTTCGGTATTTTTTTGCGAATTATGGGGCAAAAACCAAAAATAGTGTTTTTTGGTTTTTTCCTATATTGATCTTTTTACCCCAACCCGAACCCAAAATTTAACCCTAACATTAAATTTAACCCCAACTCTAATCCTTATTATATCCCTTAATATTTTTTAACTTTAATTTAATTTTAACCCTATCCCTTATGCTAAAAAAAAATTCATTTTAACCCTATAGGCTAATATAGCTAAATAACCTGTTTTTATTTAATTAAATATGTATTTTAATTATTTTCAATTGCAATGCTACTAAACTACCACTAGGGGTAGTCAAGTAGCATATTCAGAGCGACGGAAGTGAAGTTACTTTCACTTCCGAAGCTCAGACCGACAGAGGACTTAACCATATTGACGGAGCAGCATGCTCCGTCAATATGGCTCCCCACGATCGCTCCGTGGGGCGATCGTGGGGGTCCCAAAATAGAAATATCGGTGCTGGCTATTGCCTCGATGTCGAGGCAATAGACCAGAACTGTTAAAGCTGTTTTTGCGATCGTTGATCGCGAAAACCGCTTCATTCACTGCAGGACGTGCCAGGCACGTCCTTTGTCATTAAGGGAGATTCTCCCAGGACGTGCCTGGCACGTCCTTTGTCGGCAAGGGGTTAAAAATAAAATACAAATATTTGTATCCATATACCTTGTACTTCCCCTGGCTCGGCCACAGAGTGGAATCTTCCCTAGCTTTGCCCCAGACTCCTACCCTGTTCCTTGTATCCTTGTAACCTGTACTTATGTCCTGTTCTAAAGCCCTGTAATGGGTTACCCTGAAACCTAAAGCCCTGTAATGGGGATGCCCTGAATCCTAGAGCCCTGTTGTAGTTCTGCACTGAACAATGTAGCCTTGTTATAGTTCTCCATCTCTTGAACCCTATTAGAGGGTTTCCATCTTCCATGCTTCTGGTTTCTTTATTCACATTTGAGTTTTCTTTATCTCTTACTCTGTTGCTCAGTTCTTCCATTTTAAATGTTGCCGCACCCATTCAGTTTGATTCAAGCTTCTATTGTGTGCAGTTCTGCTACAAGTATGTATTGGTGGGTGTGGTTTTAGTTATGATATGCAATCACTAGTTTATTTTTTTAGGGACTTGCCTATGTGAAGTATCTTGACACTGGTTGGCAATCTTACCGTATTTTGGCCATCAGGTTTAAGTAAAGCCTCACCATTTACATGTCAAAGTTATAGGCTACTTCCTATATTTCTGTTTGTATGTTCCTTTACCCTCTTTCCTAGATGCACCTGAGAATCTCAGCTCCTCTGTCCTATCCCTATGTCCGTCCTGGCTTGGAATCCCTTTGGAAGTGTCTGAGGATCTTGGCTCCTCACTCCATCACTAGTGCTTCTTGGTCCTTAACCCTATCCTCTGTTTTATGTTATATCTGTGTATAGCTTTAGTTCTGTAACTATGTTTTATGCTTTACCTTGCCAATGTTTGTTTCAGTTCTGTCTTTTCTCATTAGTCTCTCCTGTTGCCTTGCACTCTGTATTTAGTTTATTTCTGTTTCTGCTTGTCTGCTTACACAGGGTCCTGGAATGTGGCCTTACATGCAGATAAAAAAAAAATGGTGGGATAGGTGCTACAGCAGAATTATACAAAAATTATTACTATATAATATTAAATTCTATCAACTTTGGCATCCTAGGGTTAGAAACAGGTCTACAGTTAGAAACTGGTATTCACTTTTGTTTGGATATCTTAGGTTTAGCCTCTGTCTAAAATGGTGGTTAGGCTTTTCTGCTTATTTAAGGTGGGATCCCCTGGAAGTTTTTTGCATACCACCTGATCGCTAAGCTGCGTATCACACTCCCTTAATATATTAAGTAAAGTAGACTCTTTTGACTGTTTCATTGACATCTGGTTGGATATGTTACAAGGAAACACACTATTTATAGTGGTAGTTAAATACTGTTTACTAGATCATGTTGTCATATTAAAACTTGCAGCTGTCGCTGAAGAAGATGGGTCTGTAAACTAAAGGAATTGGGTAGGACTACACATTACACTACACAGTATGGGATGCACACCTGCTCACTTATAACATTTGGTTGATCCAAGATGTTTCATACAACTTTCTTCTCCAAATTGATCTCCTACATGTCTACTCAAGTTGCTATGGGATGCACACTCTTCATTTGGTTGATCAACAGTGTTTCTGAAATCTGAGTTAGTCCATACTGGAATTCACTAACTAAGCCACCTGAAAGTAAACCATCTGGAAGCTGAGGATTTCATGAACAAAGCATTCCCTTATTCTGCTGGTGATGGGGGTCATCATGCATGTTTTGGAAAATACTATAGTTTTTTTGAGTAAAGTTTTTACAGATAAAAAGAAAACTCTATGGAGGTTGATTTTTTTTTCTACGTTGTAAGCTCTTTACTTCATTGCAAAATTGTGATAAAACCAATGTATCCATTTTGCTGCATTTGAGCTATGTTAAGGCCTGATTTTTTCAGTTCCTTTGCTAGTTTAGTGAGTATACACTACACTGTCCAGTTGAATTTGCATTTTTTTCTCAGTAGACATGATCACTAAGAGGTTTGAGAAAGATTGAGAGACATCGTTTTTTCCCCTTTTTTATTTGTCTGCTAAAGAAACCGGGGAATCCTTATATGCCTTTGCTTTTCTGACACAAAATCATTTTCTTCAGTAGATTGTACCTGTCTTTCTCTTTCAAGTTTTGGATTGTCCTTCATACACAATTTGTTCAAGTGTACAATGCACAGCTGGGTTGCTGCAAGGAGACAATTTACCAACAACAAATATCAATAAGAGGGGTAAGACCGCCTGCCTATGTATTTTCTTAATTCAGCACTGGTGCAGGACTTCTGTTGACATGTTATAGTGAAAATATACAGTAAAGCAATATTTTGGTTTAAAGTAAAAGTCATCTAGAAGCAAGTTAGCTCATGCAAAAACTGTAGGATTCAACTTTCAAAACAGCTTATTAAAGCTCCTCACTGCTCAGAATTTTTTCAAAATTTTCAAATCTTTCAAAATATCAATGTTTATTTACAATTTTCTGCCACAATAGACAATGATATAAAGTGGGTATAAGATGAATCTCTATACTTACTAATATGCAGCACTGCATTTAGAGCAAGGCAAACAAGGCAAGTGCCTAGGGTGGCACTTGTCTTGTTTTCCCTGGGGGATGGCACAAAATTCAAAATAATAAAAACTTTAAGAAAAAAAGAAACTCACTTGCCGGCAGAGATGGTGGCTGGGGAGATCGGAAGCAAGCAGGCTGCATGGGAAGCCAAACAGGCAGCACAGAGAAACCTCAATGCTGCCTGTTCTGCTTCCCGTGCAGCATAACAGGGGAAGTGCTTACAGGTCACATGGCTGATGTCATGCAACTGGGTCATGTGACCTATCTGCACTCACCGCGCGGGGAGCCAAACAGGCAGCATGGTAGGACACCATGCTGCCTGCCAGTGGTGTATCTTGATTTTGTGCTGCCCTAGGCAGACAAAATCCGGGCACCCCCCTACCCAAGCTGCACACCCACGTTACACACCTAAGACATGCCCCATCATTCAGACTCACATCAAGCTCATACTCCCATCACACACACACTCCCATCACACTCAGTCACACACTCCTACTCCCATCACACTCAGTCACACACTCCTACTCCCATCACACACACTCTGACTCCCATCACACTCAGTCACACACACTGTCTCCCATCACACACACTCTGACTCCCAACACACTCAGTCACACACACTGTCTCCCATCACACACACTCTGACTCCCATCACACTCAGTCACACACACTGTCTCCCATCACACACACTCTGACTCCCATCACACTCAGTCACACACACTGTCTCCCATCACACACACTCTGACTCCCATCACACACAGTCACACACACACACACACACATCCCATCAGCACTTACCTTTCCCTGGCAGGAAGGCAGCATGGTCCCTCCATGCTGCCTGTTCGGCTTCCCGGTGATTGTGCCGACAGGTCACGTGACCGGGCGCGCATATGACGTCAGCGCGCCCGTCACGTGACTGTCGGCACTTCCGTGTCGGCACACTGCACGGGGAGCCGAACAAGCAGCACGGAGGTTTCTCTGTGCTGCCTGTTCGGCTCCCTGTGCAGCCTGGCAGGCAGAGCGATCGTGAGGGGGGATCTTCCGATCCCCTCTCACCTCTGTCTCTGCCTGCCAGCGCGGTCTTTTTTTTTTTTTTTAAAGGGCCAGGTTTTTTTTTTGTTTTTTTTTTAAAAAAATTTTTTAAATGTATTTTTTTTTCAGTGCTGGGGGGCGCTGCCGCCCCCTAAAATTTGCCGCCCTAGGCATCCGCCTAGGATGCCTCGCGGTAAATACAGCACTGCTGCCTGCCACTAGCCACCAGGGACCAGGGTAAGTCCTGGGGTGAGGGGTGATGAGGTGATTTAATGGGGGTGATGGAGGCATGTAATGAGGTGATGGGGTGATGTAATGGGGTTATGGAGACATGTGATTGGGTGATGTAATGGGGGTGATGTAGGCATGTAATGGGGTGATGTGGGTGATGTGATGGAGGTATGTAATCGGGTGATGGGGGCATATAATGGGGTGATGGGGGTATTTAAGGGGGTGATGAAGTCATGTAATGTGGTGATGATGGGGGCATGTAATGGGGGTGAGGGAGGTATGTGATGGGGAATGTAATGGGTGTGATGGGGGTATTTAAGGGGGTGAGGAAGGCATGTAATGTGGTTATGGGGCATGTCGTGGGTGTGCAACGTGGGTAGGGGGTGCCTGAATTTTGTCAGCCTAGGGCAGCACAAAACCAAGATACACCACTGCTAATATGTGTTAAAAAATGTGACAGAAAATGCATTTCTAATGATCAGATATACAATCTACAAGACATCTGGTTTATTCAGGACTTGGTATACAATACTTCAAAAAGGTCACAGCAAACTCACCTTCCTGACAACCTCTTTGTAACAAGATGAGTTTTACTAAAAAGCTCTGTTTAGCTAAGTGTCTCCGAGATGTTCTGATAATTATATTTCAAGAAAATCAATACAGAGAAAAGGTTATTGAGAATTGGAAAGCCTGGCAAGTTAACCACTTGGAATCTGCCTCCAGAGATTCTCTATGGATTTTCTTGTATTTATTTACACCTTTGTTCTTTGGTTTTAGATGCTAAATATATTTGTTTAACTCAAGAAGCTAAATTGAAAAATAACTATTTTGAGGTGGAAAAAAGATACTAAGAAGTAACTGTCAAATTCTATCATTGCTTTTAAATAAACTAAGTAATTGTTAATATTTAACATTTATGTATACAGGGCATTATTGCCCATAATACAGACTAGGCCTCACAATACATTTTTTCTTTCAGGGGTGCCCGAAATGGTAATGGAAAAATGGTTGCTTTTCATTTATTATGGTATAGCTTTCTATAACAAAACCATGGCTGTGTTCCACCTGAGTTGTGCCTATATCCACAGTGCATTGCTGATCTTGCTATGTATATTAGGGATTTTTAAGCAGCATATGGGAAATCCTTTAGACATAAAAAACTAAACAAAAGTATAAGAGATGGAACAGAAAAGGCTTAACAGCTTGTCCTAGGAGATACTTGCCACTTTGGATCATTTGAATACTAATTGTTTGCTTTGTAGCGAAGGGTATCCATAACAACATTATTTGAAAGTGTACATCAATACTTTTATTAATTTCAAAATGTGCTATTAATAGAAAAACAGTGATACAAGTATCTTAGAAGCTTTAATACATGAAGAAATGGACAGCCCTCAATATTTAGATGCACATATAACACCAATACACAAATTACGTATTTGCAATATAAAAAAGTAATTTTGTTAAGTTAATAAATAAGTAATGAGAGAATGTGCATACATATATCTAAAGAACAAGCGCATATATTTGTGAAGAAATATGTTCACAAGCGCATATATACAGAACATTTACAAAAATACAGCAGTAAAAAAAAAAAAAAAAGCACAAACCATATACATGGAGCACAGTGTATATACCTTATATACACATTGAGGAAATGCTTCTTGTTGCTTGACAAAGGATTTTACTGAAACGCGTTGATCTTTTTAGCTTCTCTGACTTTTCCAGGCCGGTTATACTGTCCATCTGCATAAAGGCATATGCACTGTGCTCCATATATATGGTTTGTGATTTTTTTACTGCTGTAAATGTTACTTTGTAAATGTTTTGTAAATATGCACTTGTGAACATATTTCTTCACTGAAATATGCGCTTGTTCTTTAAATATATGTATGTTCATTCTCTAATTACTTATTTATTAACTTAATACAAATTACTTTTTTATATTGCATATACTTCATTTGTGTACACGTGTTATTTGTAAATCTAAATATTAAGCGCTTTCCATTTCTTGTATATTTTTGCTTTATCTCTCTAGTACCCAGATTGCCTAAATAAGTGTGTCTATCTATAACATATACCATGTCTTTTGGGCACTTTTTCTTCAGGACAAGACTCTCCCTACTTTGTGTATTATTAAATATTTAAAAATTGTGTGCACTTGCCTTAATGGTTTGTATTATAATTTAATCAACTTATTTGAACTACGTTATTCTATTAATGTATAAGAAAATACAATGAGCATTCAAGCATTAAAAACAGAAATTTCAGATATATATGATGTGAAAAAAGACAAAACATTTGCCACACTTAAAATTTATGGAAATATTATTTATTGATCTGTGTAGGTGAGTCAGTGTATAATCACAACATATACCACCATGGGCAGTTTGTTTTGCAGCTTCAATATGTAGAAAGAATTATGGTGTAAAATAACGTGTACAGAGAATGCGTGTGTTTGGATTTAAACCTTAGCTTTGAAATCATCACTCAGAAGTCATACACGGAAAAAAGCATTACAGAAGGATCTAGAGAGAATCCAATAATTCCTCAAACCCACTTACTTTGACCAAATAAGACTTTTCTTTTAAAATTGACTTTATTTTTCATCTTACAATCTGATCATACTCTTTACTGGAAGATCTGTTTGACTGTAACATCAAATATTGAGTTATTATTGTGACGACTGCTGGGGAATTTGTTCTTTTTATGGTTGTTGTTTTGTGAAATTATTTATAACTATCATGATAAAATGATCACAGTCTTGGCTAGTTAACTGTAACTATAAACAAACATAGTTATGTGTATGAATAGAAGGAGTAGATGGATTGGTTACTTCACAGCAACAAGTCACTTACCACAAAGACAGCAACATCTGCCAACTGCAAACTTCACAAAGGCAGGTCATGTGACAGATATAGCAACATTCAACAACTAACATATTCACTACTGCTGGCCATTATATCATAGAATCAGCAACCTTTTATTGTACACAGTACTGGAGACTGTATCTGCAGAAAAATGTAGATTCTCTGCAGGGCCGTCTTTAATACTGATTGGACCCTGACCAAGCATTTGCTTGGGCCACCTGGACCCTGCCCCCCTCCCCTGCATGCAATCACGCCCTCCATTGCAATGTTACCTCCCCCCCACACAAAATAAAACATAAAAATAAGCACACACACAATTGGACTTTTCTTGCAGTGAGTATTTTTATTGCATTGTTTAAAATGTGTATATTAAGTGTATAATTGCAGTGTACAAACTGTATATATGGATCAAAATGTGTATATATGGCTGCAATATGGCTTACTATGCAACACTGCAATACAACTACTTATTACCTAACTTACAAAAATATTAGAGAGCACTTACATGTGTTCATATATATTTATAAATATCTATACACATCACGCTTCTCTCACTAGTTGCATTTATACTTATATGAACTTCTTAATATTATATTCAACTATTTTCAGATCTAATAAAAATATTTTTGAAGAGTTGCTTTTCTTGTTTTTATTCCCTTTTGCTTCACTCACATTGCACCTAAAGGAATTAACACAGAGTAGCCACAGCACTTGGCTTGCACTCATATTGTACCCAGAGCACTTGTCATGCACCTATATTGCACCCACAGCACTTGCCATGCACCTATATTGCACCAAGAGCACATGGCTTGCACTCATATTGCACCCACACAATTTGGCATGCCACAGTGTAAATTTGCCCCACAGAACATACCACAGTGTCACTTTGTCCCACTGAACTGCCCATGCAGAACAAGCCACATTGTCAGTTTCTCCCATAGTAAATGTTATTTTGCCCCACATAACATGCTACTGTCAGGTACCAATTAACATGCCACAGTCCCTTTGTCATTAACATATGCAACAGCCAGTTTGCCTGTTAAAATATGCCACAGTTTGTCCATTAAATATTCCATAGTTTGCCCATTAATATGCCACAGTCAATCTTCCCATCAATATGCCAGTATTATTTTGACATTAATATGCCAGTATTATTTTGTCATTAATATGCCACAGACATTTTGGCCATTAATATGCCAATTTTATTGTGCCATTCAGATGCCAGTTTTATTTTGCTATTCAGGTGCCAGTATTATTTTGCTATTCAGGTGCCAGTATTATTTTGCTATTCAAATGCCAGTAATATTCTGCCATTCAGATGACAGTATTATTGTGCCATTCAAATGCCAGTAATATTGTGCCATTAAGATTCCAGTAATATTGTGCCATTCAGATGCAGTAATATTGTGCCATTCAGATAACAGTAATATTGTGCCACTGAGATACCAGTAATATTGTGCCATTCAGATGCCAGTAATATTGTGCCATTCAGATTCCAGTAATATTGTGCCATTAAGATTCCAGTAATATTGTGCCATTATAGTGCTCATTTTATTCCTCCCCCTTCCCCAGTACTTACCGCCTGGCTGCTGCTCCGTGGTCCCCGGACGTCTCCTGGAGGGAAACACAGTCACCGGATGTGACGTGATGTCACATCCAGTGTCAATGTTATTTTCTTTTTTTTTTCGGTTGCCGCATCCAGCGGATGCAGCTTGCCGGAAAAAAAAGTTCAGCAGTGCAATGCTCTGCAAAGGGCAAGCAAGGGCTGGGGGCCCACGGCGCAGCTGCCTTGAGCCCCCCAGGAGTAACTGGGCCCAGGGCAGCTGCCCCGTTTGCCCTGCGTTAAAGACAGCGCTGATTCTGTGGAGAGAATTCAGAGAAGGTAACTAAACTGGTTCATGGATTACAGGAGAGGTTAAAGAAGCTTAACATGTACAACCAGGAACAAAGAAGAGATAGAGGGGATATGATAGAAATATTTAAGTACATATAGGGAATCAATGCGATAAAGTAGGAGAGTATATTTATAAGAAGAAAGACTACCAAAACATAGGGCATAGTCTTAAATTAGAGGGGCAAACTTTTAAGAGAAATTTAAGGAAGCATTAAGTATTTAATGCATGGAAGAGCCTTCAAGCAAAAGTAGTGGAAGTTAATACACTAGAGAAATGTAAGCAGGTATAGGGCTATCTTAGATAAATTGGGGACAGATGTGCCAAATGTTCTTATGTTCTTATAAGATAGAGCAGAGCAATGCTTCCATTCAGGGCCGCTATCAGAATTTGCAGGGCCCCTTACTGAAAAAAATTCTGGCCCCGCCATATCTCCTTCTCGTCCCCCTACGCTCCCTAAGTGTGAGGTAAACAGGGGGTGGAAACCAACATGCAGGATAACTAAGCCGCAATACAGTGATCACGGTGAGAAACACACCTGGCAGGAAATATAGGCACTGACATCGAAGGCAGACAGTCTCACTGGAAGGTGTAGTCCAATCAGTAGTAGTATACAGCAATGTACAAGCGGCACTACGGTTGAGGAGAATAATCCGGGGAAACGCCAGGTAAATGGGAGCCAGAAGAGAAGCAACGTCAGCCGGTCCAAAGGTCGGGGGCACAAGCATAGGAGAGTAGTCAAAAGGAAATCCGAGGTCAGGGGCACAGGCAAGGTAGCGGTAAACGAAGACAATCCAAATCGGCTGAAGTAACGGAGATAATAAGGCAGGATACACGAGAATCACTCAGCGTCATACTGAATGCAGAGTCTCCTTTTAAATCCTCGCGGGCCTGACGTCACGCGCCGTGCGTAGCGTGTTCTGCTTGTTGTCAAGGTGATGGTAACTTTGCAGGAGAGTATTGTATTGAGTCTAGAATGGAGGAAATTGCGATCGTCTGGATTCCAGGATATTCCGGTGAGTTACTTCTTTGGGGAGTCTGACAGTACCCCCCCCCAAGGCGGGACCTCCGGGCACGCTGAGGACCAGGCCGATCTGGGAAGCGAGAATGGAAGGAACGAACCAAGTCGTCGGCATGAACCAAAATAGCAGGCTCCCAAGATCTATCAGAAATGCCATAACCCTTCCAATGGACTAGATACTGAAGTTGTCTTCTAAACAAACGAGAGTCCAGAATCTCCTCTACCTCGTACTCCTCCGCACCATCCACCAAAACAGGGGCAGGAGGTACCACGGATCTATTGGGAAAGGGATCAGATATCCACGGTTTCAGAAGGGATACATGAAACACCGGGTGTACCTTCATAGAGGGAGGAAGTTCCAGTCTCATGGCCAAAGGGGAAATACGTTCCAGGATACGAAAGGGGCCAAGATGTTTAGGGCCCAGTTTCCTTGAAGGACATGATAATTTGAGATGTCTGGTGGAAAGCCATACTCTATCCCCCACTTTGTAGACAGGGGCCGAAGATCTGTGTTGGTCAGAAAAAAATTTATAATGGGTTTGAGCTCGTCGTAACGTATTGCGTACCACTGTAAAGTTTTGGACCAGATTGCTGACATGAAGTGATGCAGAGGGAACCGTGCTGGATACAGGGGAACCTGGAAGCATTGAAGGATGATAACCATAGCTAGCGAAGAACGGAGACATTCGGATGGATCGGTGCATATGGTTGTTGTAAGCAAACTCGGCGAGAGGCAAATAGTCCGCCCAATTATCCTGAAGGTGTGAAGAAAAACAACGTAAGTACTGTTCCAGGGTCTGGTTTGTACGTTCCGTTTGGCCATTGCTTTGAGGGTGAAAGGCAGTGGAAAGTGATCGGTGGATGTGCAGACCTTCACAAAATGCCCTCCAGAATTTAGAGGTAAATTGGGACCCACGATCAGATACAATGTTTTCTGGAAGACCATGGAGACGAAAAATGTTCTGTATGAATAGCTCGCAAGTTTCTTGAGCTGAGGGAAGGGTCTTGTATGGAATGAAATGTGCGGTCTTGGTGAAGCGATCCACTACCACCATCAAGGTGGTGAATCCTTTGGAACGAGGAAGGTCTGTAATAAAATCCATAGATATATCCCCCCATGGTCTTGAGGGAACAGGAAGTGGCTGAAGTAGACCAGATGGAAGTATTTTCTTGTTTTTGGATCGAGCACAGATCTCACAAGATGACACGAACGCATAGACATCCTTGTGTAATGTAGGCCACCAAAATGTTCGTTGGATAAGATCTCTGGTTTGTTGTATACCACCATGACCGGCCGCCGGAGTATCATGAAAGACTTGGAGGACCTGTAAACGAGTCTCGGGGGGCACAAAAACTTTATCTCTGTGAAAATATAATTCTTGACGGTAATCGAGATTAGTGTGTTCAGAGGGTGGGAGTGAACGAGAGTGGGATTTGAGAGATTCCCAGAGGGTTTGGGTGACTGCCAAGAAGTGCTCTGGTTGTAGGATGGTAGTTTTCTCTGCAGAAGGTAGTTCCTCCCCTTCAGCCATTCTTGACAGTGCGTCGGCCTTGCCATTGCGAGAACCTGGGCGATATGTAATATGTAGTTGGAAGCGGGTAAAAAATAAGGCCCATCTGGCTTGTCGGGGTTGTAGTCGCTTAGCGGTACGTAAATACTCCAGGTTCTTATGATCAGTATACGTGGTAATGGGGAAAACAGACCCTTCCAGTAAGTGTCTCCACTCTTCTAATGCCAATTTTATGGCTAAGAGCTCACGTTCCCCCACATCATAATTGCGTTCAGCAGAATTCAATGATCGTGAGAAGAAGGCCACAGGGTGCAGTAGGTCATCACTCTCTTGACGTTGTGACAGAATAGCCCCGACTGCGGTGTCAGAGGCATCGACCTCCAACGTATATGCTTTAGTGGGGTTTGGCAAAATTAGAATGGGAGCTTGTGTGAATTTGAGTTTAAGAGATTCAAACGCAGCTTGGGCAGCCGTGGTCCATTGAAAGGACTTTTTCTTAGAAGTGAGTGAAGTGATAGGTTGAATCACTTTAGAAAAGTTTCGAATGAATTTTCGGTAGAAATTTGCAAATCCCACGAAGCGCTGTATGGCTTTTTTGTCCGTAGGGATAGGCCACTGTAGTATTGCAGATACTTTCTTAGGGTCCATTTGGACATTATTGGGGGAAAGTACAAAACCAAGGAATTCCACAGTCTGTGTATCAAAGATGCATTTCTCCAACTTTGCATAAAGGTTATGTTGTCTTAGACGGGAAAGAACCAGCTGCACGTGACGTCGGTGCTGTTCTATGGAAGGGGAAAAAATTAGAATATCGTCCAGATAAATGATGACAAATTGGTCTAGTATGTCGTGAAATATGTCATTGACAAAGTGTTGGAACGTGGCTGGCGCATTGCAAAGGCCAAATGGCATAACGAGGTACTCGAAATGCCCATAACGAGACCTAAAGGCTGTCTTCCATTCATCACCCTCCTTTATTCTTACTAAATTGTAGGCTCCTCTAAGGTCAATCTTGGTAAATATTTGTGCAGTACGTAGATGATCCATTAGTTCAGAGATTAAAGGTAGAGGGTAACGGTTCTTGGTGGTAATTTGGTTCAATTCTCTGTAATCCACACAAGGTCTTAGGTCTCCGTCCTTTTTTTTGACAAAAAAAATGCCAGCTCCTGCTGGAGAGGTGGAAGGTCTGATGAAACCTTTAGCAATATTTTCGTCAATATATTCCTTCAGAGAGGACAGTTCAGGCTCCGCCAAGGGATATATCCGTCCGAAGGGTATGGGAGCCCCAGGTAGTAAATCAATTGGGCAATCATAGCTTCGGTGTGGAGGCAGGGTATCTGCTTTTTTCTTTTCAAAAACATCCTGGTACGTTTGATATGCCAATGGAAGGTTCTGTATGGGATTGTTGGTGAGACATATCAAGGACCGGATCAGACATTTTGAGGTACACATCTTAGAAGAAAATACTAGGGTGCCTGTCTCCCAGTTAATCATAGGATTATGGTTTCGAAGCCAAGGTAGCCCCAAAATCACTGAGAATACTGGAGCAGGTACGATATCAAATTGTAAAATCTCCTGATGTCTTTCTCCAATAGTAACAATAAGTGGTATGGTTTCATGAGTAACCGGACCAGTCTTTAATGGACTTCCATCTACTAATTGTATTTGTAGAGGTGTGGCTTTCTTTTGGAGTGGAATGCAAAGAGTCTTGGCCAATTCTATGTCCAAAAAGCAACCGCTGGCGCCGGAATCAACCATGGCTGATAATCGTATGGGTTCTTTAGTCCACTGTAAGGAAAGGGAAAGAGACAGGTGAGGCATCAGGTTGGGCGGAATAACTGTGTCAGTGGGAGATGTTGCAGAATTATTCTTACCCTGAGTTGGGCGTCGTCTGATCCTGCAATCTCTATATGCATGGCCTGGTCTTCCACAATAAAGGCATAAATTTTGGGCTCTCCTTCTAGCCTTCTCTTCAGCAGGTAGAGGTCCCCTAATAAGACCGATTTGCATGGGTTCCTCTGTATTAGGGATCGTTGGCGTGGATTCAAAAAAGATCTGAGGTGAAGTTGGGTTCATAGAATAAGATGGTACCCCACGCTCCGCTCTTCTTTCTCGTAATCTACGGTCAATTTGTGTCACCATGCGTGTCAGTGTATCCAGGGAAGAGGGTATTCCCACTCGTGCCAATTCATCTTTAAGAGCATCGGATAACCCCAGGCGAAATTGGTCTAATAGAGCCGCTTCATTCCATGTGGTTTCTAGGGCGACTCGGCGAAACTCTGTGATATATTCCTCTACCGGTCGTTTTCCCTGTTGGAGGGAGCGAAGTGTGTTGGTTGCTGAAGAAATTCTAAAAGGATCTTCATACAGTGAGTCTAGTGCTTGGCGGAAGGATCCCCAAGATTCAAGTAGAGGGCTGTTACTGTGTAGCAAATGGTGGGCCCACAATTGAGGTTCCTCAGTAAGAAGGGATATCACTGTGTGTACTTTTACAAAATCAGATGCATAAGTACGTGGTTTTAAATTAAACAGGATTTGACATGCAGTAACAAAGGTACGGTATTTCTTTCTGTCCCCTGAGAATTTGTCTGGCATGACGACTTGAGGCTCTAAGGCTGTGGCCCCCTCCAGATTGCTAGATGCCGAGACTGAAAAAGGAGCCGATACTGCAGGTTCTGGAATTCTGTTTTGTAGTTGTTGTAATTGTTGTTGCAACTGATTTTGTCCGGTCTGTAGTTCTTGTACAGTTTGGGTTAGGGACGATACTTGTTGGGTAAGGGCCGTAATTGCTTCTGTAAGTCCTGCGGTTTCCATAATGGCTGAGTGATTATGTGAGGTAAACAGGGGGTGGAAACCAACATGCAGGATAACTAAGCCGCAATACAGTGATCACGGTGAGAAACACACCTGGCAGGAAATATAGGCACTGACATCGAAGGCAGACAGTCTCACTGGAAGGTGTAGTCCAATCAGTAGTAGTATACAGCAATGTACAAGCGGCACTACGGTTGAGGAGAATAATCCGGGGAAACGCCAGGTAAATGGGAGCCAGAAGAGAAGCAACGTCAGCCGGTCCAAAGGTCGGGGGCACAAGCATAGGAGAGTAGTCAAAAGGAAATCCGAGGTCAGGGGCACAGGCAAGGTAGCGGTAAACGAAGACAATCCAAATCGGCTGAAGTAACGGAGATAATAAGGCAGGATACACGAGAATCACTCAGCGTCATACTGAATGCAGAGTCTCCTTTTAAATCCTCGCGGGCCTGACGTCACGCGCCGTGCGTAGCGTGTTCTGCTTGTTGTCAAGGTGATGGTAACTTTGCAGGAGAGTATTGTATTGAGTCTAGAATGGAGGAAATTGCGATCGTCTGGATTCCAGGATATTCCGGTGAGTTACTTCTTTGGGGAGTCTGACACTAAGTAATTTTATGCAGGTCTTTGATTATCATACCAATGATTTATATACATCGCAGGACATGCCCCATCACTTGTTTTACACATCCAGGATTTGCTGCTGCCCCATTACCCGCATTGCACTTCCAAGACTTAATATGCTCATTAATATGCCACTGATAATTTGTCCATTAATAGACACTGATAATTTGCTCATTAATATGTCAATGATAACTTGCTCATTAATAGACACTGATAATTTGCTCATTAATATGTCAATGATAACTTGCTCATTAATAGCCACTGATAATTTGCTCATTAATATGCCACAGCCAATCCCCTCATCCTACCCCCTTCCACGACACTTAACTGGATGCTGCTCGTCCCTGGCCATCTCCCCCCCAGCGTTTCTTTGTGCATGCAGGAAATACAGCCACCGGATATGACTTGACGTCATTTCCGGCAGCTGTGACAGAAAGCAGGGTGCTTCCCAAACTTGGCTCTCTCCATGTGAGACATTCACACAGGCAGCAGGGGCCCTCTGGGCAGCTGCTTTGGTCCCCAAGGAATGACTGGGCTCTGGGCAGCTGCCCCGTTTGCTCAAGCTTTTTTTCTCATTTTTTTTCAAAGGCCGGGTCCAAGTGGTCCAAATTATCGCTCATCACCCCCTGATGGCAGTCCTGCTTCCATTCATTTCAGTGGGGGGAAGCAAATTGGTTTCACAGGGGGGCATAGCAACTGCTGATTCAAGGTTAAAATGGCATGTATCCTAAAATGTATGTGCTGTTTTTGAAGATCTCAAATAGCAGTTCTTCTGTGATTCAGCTTCCTTTGTATGTACACAAATGTTATGTTCACTTCCTTTCATTGTGCTAGGCTTCAGTTTATGCTAATAGGAGTAGAGTAACATATTAACTTCATAACTTAGTAGTTTAGGTTAAAAAATGTCCAAAAATGCATCCTTACTGTGTCTTGATCCCTGTTCAACAGTAAACACAACAAAAAAAAACAAATAAAGTTGTTTCAGTTTTGTTCTGAGAAGAGGAAATAGTCTTCTTGACCCAAAAATGTAAATCATATAGCTCAGTAGATCAACAATTTACTAAGAATATCATGTTTCTAAAACTTGCTATTTTGAATAAATATTCAACTAATTTTTAACAACATGTATTGTGTCTGTATAGGGAATATAGGCAGGGATATAGAAACATTAAAATATAAGGGAATACACACAGTAAAGGAGGAGAGAATATTTTAAAGCAGAATAACTTACTCAACAAAAGGGCATAGTCATAAAAAACAGGGGTAGAGGCTGGAAAGTAATATCAGGAAGTATTACCTTACTAAGAGGGTAGTGGATGCATGGAATATCCTTCCAGTAGAAGTGGTAGAGGTTAATACAGTTAAGGGGTTTAAGCATGAGGAGGTGACCTACACAGAAAACTAAACTTACTGTATGTATTACTTACTGTATGTGTTCCCGCTTCATTTTTTTTTATAACTCATTGAATACATATACATGTTTATGTTTGGGAAACTACACAAGATATTGTATTTATATTGATTATTTTTCCCATGCTTCCTTCCTGTTTTTGGTGTATCCTATTATTATTATTATTATTATTATCGATTGTGGCTTAATTCCTGTTGTTGTTTGTTTTTTTATAAATCTGTGAAACTAACTGCTAAATTATCTGTTAAACACTTACAGAATGTGTTAGTGATGGGAACAATTTCTGTTTGCAGTCATTTTTTTCTCTCTAAAGTCCCATTAGTATTCTAACTGAGATCTGTTCCTTTAAGTATTGTTGTTTTTAAATATCTATTGCCCTGTTAAATATGGGTTGGATTTAAGGTTAAAATTGTATTGGCTGATTGATTGTATCTGCCCCCTCCCAACTTATCATTAAATAGAAGGGCACACTCACTTTTCAACATCCTATGTATAAGTTCCTAAGAAACTTAGATGAGCTAACTGCATCAGCTTTTGTTCTCCACTTATAATTTTTGTTATGCCGCTGCACTTGGGTTTTAATATGATTTAAGAAAATTTGACTTTTTAATTAATCACATACCTGGTGGAAGTGGCCTTTCATTTGCATGGTGAACAAGCGTTCATGTTCTCTTGTGTAGAAATTCTAAATATGCTAAGAAATAAAATATGTATTTACATTGCAACTATCCGATGTGTATTGTATTTAATAATATTCCTTGTTAATGTAAAATGAGAAATAAAACTATTTGGTGTATGTAGAGCTATATAAGGCTATTCATGTGGCCAAGAACAGCATATTTGCTGAAATATAATGTGACCTTATCTTGCCACAGCACCCACATTGCACCAGATTGCACCCACTAGGCATGTCACTGCACCCACAGAACTTGTCACAGCACCCATACTGAACTAGACTTCAACCACAGAATGTGCCCATGGGTTTCGCTACAACACCCACATTGTGCCAGATTGCATTAACTACACTCCAAAGCACCCACATTGCACCCAAATTGAACCCCCAGACCTTCCCACAAAACCAACAGTCCTTGTCAAATAACCCAGAGCATTTCCTATGGAAAAACCCTGCTTTATATTTAAGCAAATATTGTATGTGAATAAAAATAATTGAAATTACAGGTTTATTATTTTTAACTGAAATGTCTTTTCAGGGTTATGTTTGGTGAATGATGAACAGATGCACGAGCTATCATAAAAATGTGGAGGTGTGGTTTGGGAAAGATGGCTTAATGTGTAATAGAAAATGCTTTAGTAAATATACAAATGGCATATTTTTCTTCCATTCATCCATTCTTGCATGTTCCGTTTATATGTACCTGTAATAAATAGACCTTATAATTTATTTTAGAAGATTTCTAAATTATTAAATAAAGGTACGAGAACACACACTTCTGTATGGTGGGGATAAAGTTGATGAAACAACTCAAGATTTAAGGGGATAGTAGAGGCATTATTAAACACTGACCTACCGTATTTGCTCGATTATAAGACGACCCTGATTATAAGACGACCCCCCAAACTTTGGATATTCCTTTAGGAAAAAAACTAAAAGCCTGAATATAAGACTACCCTATAGGAAAAAAGTTAAACTTGTATATATTCACATGTAAATTGCTTTTTTAATAAAAAATTATGATATCAAAAAATGTATTTCTAGTTTTTATTTCTTTTTATGTGCCAATGCTGCCTTTCTCTTTCCCTTGCCCCCATTTTTCTCTCTCTCCCCCCTCCCCTTGCCTGTCTCTTAACCCCCTCACTCCCCTTGTCTCTGTCTCTTAACACCTTCCCTCCCCTTGTCTCTTAACCCCTTCCCTCCCCTTGTCTGTCTCTTAACCCCTTCCCTCCCCTTGTCTCTTAACCCCTTCCCTCCCCTTGTCTGTCTCTTAACCCCTTCCCTCCCCTTGTCTCTGTATCTTAACCCCCTCCCTCCCCTTGACTCTGTCTCTGCCCCCCTCCCTCCCCCCTGTCTCTCTGTCCCCCCTGTCTCTCTGTCCCCCTCCCTCCCCCTGCCTCTCTGTCCCCCTCCCTCCCCCTGTCTCTCTGTCCCCTCCCTCCCTCCCCCTGTCTCTCTGCCCCCTCCCTCCCTCCCCCTGTCTCTCTGCCCCCCCTCCCTCACTTCCCCATACCTTGATCCCTGGTGGCTAGTGGGGGCAGCCGGGGATGTCTGCACGATACTTGCAGACATCCTCCATGCTGCCCGACACGGCAGTCTATTATGACGGACAGCTGTCCGTCATAATAGTCTGCCGTGTCGGGCAGCATGGAGGATATCTGCACGTATCGTGCAGACATCCCCCAGCTGCCCGATTCTCCCTGGTGCCTAGTGGGGCAGCAGAGGATGTCTGCGCGATGAGCGCAGACCTCCCCTGCTGCCGCCCGGCACGCTCGCCGGGACTTCTGTGACGAAAGCGGAAGTATCCGGCTTCTTCACAGAAGCCCCGGCGGTTGTGCCGGGCGGAAGCAGGGGAGTCTGCGCTCGTTGCGCAGACTTCCCCTGCTGCTAGAGAGGGGGATCCAGGTCCCCTGCAGCTCTGCTGGGGACCTGGATCCATGTCTTATAATCTGACCTCAATTTGAGGTCAGATTATAAGAGACCTCGATTATAAGACGAGGGGGATTTTTCAGAGCATTTGCTCTGAAAAAAACCTTGTCTTATAATCGAGCAAATACGGTATATTCACCAGACAAAAAATCCTAAACTTATAAGGTTAACATTGATCACCTTTTTGACACTATATCCACTTTTTAGATGGACCCCTTGGAGCATATTCTCGCTTTAATTAGACAGCCTTTAAATATATACAAGCAACAGGTGATCAGCTGTATATGTGCACGTTGGTAAGTATAATAAGTTTGAGCAACCTTGGAGATCCTCTCGGTAGGACAGCCAAGCAGCAACTAAACAAACAAAACAAAGTTTGGTCGCAAACCATACACATAAGGAAAATCCACGTCAAAGTGTTGAAGTATTCAAATGTTACTGCATCTTCTAAAATCAAGGGAAACATCATACAACCAACGTAGACAGTTCACCCTTGGTGCGCGTGCACCACCTGATGCATTTCGTCAAAAATTACCTAAACATGGGAGTGCCTTAAAACATAATCCTGGACACAGCTGCAGAGCCAGATAACCACTCACAGGCAGCTATTTCATTCCTCATAAATATGAGGTTGGTTACTGGCTTACTGCCTGATACTTGGAGCAGTACGAGATGCACACACAACATAAGTTATGGTGGGGATAAATGTGATGGAAAAACTCAGAGGCATTATTAAACACCAATATGCACACACTAGACATACCAGAAGACTTATTCTTCCCTTATAAATCCTAAACTAAGTACCCCCTTAATTTTAAGATGAGGGTTTTTTTTTCCATCGTCACCATAATTTCTTTTGCATTTGCAGTAGGCCTAAAAAAAGCTGTCTATGAGTAGTTATCTGGCCGGCACCTCTTTCCCGAGTTATGTTTAAAATAATTGTCCAACTTGATGTTTTTTCGAAATCAGCTATTCCCTAATTCCTTTGTCAGGTCACGACAATTAGCTTCCACTGAATAGACCTTTTCATCTTTGGAAAACACAGGGCATATAGTGTTTAGACTTGGAGTGCTCTGAATAATGGATTTGGGCAACTGGCATGCAAATGTAATTATTGTTAATCTAAATTCTGTTGAGGGAAAACAAGTGGTAAATTAGGACTAGGCATTTACAATTTCCTTGACCTCATTTGCAATACTTGAGGGAGCAAAAATCCTTGAGCAATGGTAAATATGTGACTTGCTAACTATGGCCACTAGTGGAGATTGCAGATGAGGTCAACGTTTGTGATCTACCAGACATCTCACATCCATCAATGTACAGAAATCATAAAAGGTGCCAGCACCCCGGAAAATAACAAGACTGAGTTGGAAATGTAAAAGCAAATGTATCCTTGATAAGGACCATAGACCCATCAAAATAATAATGCAGTATAAATCAATGTCAGTCAAGGGAATCACCATCAAGTTTTTGGCTTTTTTGGACTGACGGCGCCTTTTTGTTATTTTTTAGCCTTATATAAGTTCAGGATGGCTTATTTTTGTAAATAAAGCCCAAAAATGTAATTACAAAACACATCTGGGGCTATAGCTTTAAAGTAGAAAGAGCACAAATGGAGCCGGCTCCAATGCTGTGTAGGTGAACTCCTCTCGTTCAAATCATCATATAGTCACAAAATACTGGGTGCTTCGTTAATGCAGTGAACGCAGCACTGTATAATGTAAGCAGAAAACAAAGAAAAAACCGCATGCACTCCAAGTAGATATGGTGAAAAATAGAAAAATGTATTAAATATAATATACACGTAGACACTTAAAACAGAGGACCCGGTGAGAGCGATCCGCCTGACGCGTTTCGCGTGATAACACGCTTATTCATAGGCTTTATTCATAGCTTTAAAGATCAATATTGCATCCCAGTTTAAATAACATGTGAAATATATTCTTATTCAGAACATTTTAGAATTCTAGACATATGACATTGTCCAGACCAGCAGTCAGTCACATGACTGATTCTCAGTTTACTTTGTTTTATACAGGGAGTGCAGAATTATTAGGCAAATGAGTATTTTGACCACATCATCCTCTTTATGCATGTTGTCTTACTCCAAGCTGTATAGGCTCGAAAGCCTACTACCAATTAAGCATATTAGGTGATGTGCATCTCTGTAATGAGAATTGGTGTGGTCTAATGACATCAACACCCTATATCAGGTGTGCATAATTATTAGGAAACTTCCTTTCCTTTGGCAAAATGGGTCAAAAAAAGGACTTGACAGGCTCAGAAAAGTCAAAAATAGTGAGATATCTTGCAGAGGGATGCAGCACTCTTAAAATTGCAAAGCTTCTGAAGCGTGATCATCGAACAATCAAGCGTTTCATTCAAAATAGTCAACAGGGTCGCAAGAAGCGTGTGGAAAAACCAAGGCGCAAAATAACTGCCCATGAACTGAGAAAAGTCAAGCGTGCAGCTGCCACGATGCCACTTGCCACCAGTTTGGCCATATTTCAGAGCTGCAACATCACTGGAGTGCCCAAAAGCACAAGGTGTGCAATACTCAGAGACATGGCCAAGGTAAGAAAGGCTGAAAGACGACCACCACTGAACAAGACACACAAGCTGAAACGTCAAGACTGGGCCAAGAAATATCTCAAGACTGATTTTTCTAAGGTTTTATGGACTGATGAAATGAGAGTGAGTCTTGATGGGCCAGATGGATGGGCCCGTGGCTGGATTGGTAAAGGGCAGAGAGCTCCAGTCCGACTCAGACGCCAGCAAGGTGGAGGTGGAGTACTGGTTTGGGCTGGTATCATCAAAGATGAGCTTGTGGGGCCTTTTCGGGTTGAGGATGGAGTCAAGCTCAACTCCCAGTCCTACTGCCAGTTCCTGGAAGACACCTTCTTCAAGCAGTGGTACAGGAAGAAGTCTGCATCCTTCAAGAAAAAACATGATTTTCATGCAGGACAATGCTCCTTCACACGCGTCCAAGTACTCCACAGCGTGGCTGGCAAGAAAGGGTATAAAAGAAGAAAATCTAATGACATGGCCTCCTTGTTCACCTGATCTGAACCCCATTGAGAACCTGTGGTCCATCATCAAATGTGAGATTTACAAGGAGGGAAAACAGTACACCTCTCTGAACAGTGTCTGGGAGGCTGTGGTTGCTGCTGCACGCAATGTTGATGGTGAACAGATCAAAACACTGACAGAATCCATGGATGGCAGGCTTTTGAGTGTCCTTGCAAAGAAAGGTGGCTATATTGGTCACTGATTTGTTTTTGTTTTGTTTTTGAATGTCAGAAATGTATATTTGTGAATGTTGAGATGTTATATTGGTTTCACTGGTAAAAATAAATAATTGAAATGGGTATATATTTGTTTTTTGTTAAGTTGCCTAATAATTATGCACAGTAATAGTCACCTGCACACACAGATATCCCCCTAAAATAGCTAAAACTAAAAACTACTTCCAAAAATATTCAGCTTTGATATTAATGAGTTTTTTGGGTTCATTGAGAACATGGTTGTTGTTCAATAATAAAATTAATCCTCAAAAATACAACTTGCCTAATAATTCTGCACTCCCTGTATATGGCAGCAGCTTATAAATAAGTCTGTTAACTCAAAAAGTTTTCTATATCTGAACTGCTTGTTAATGAGCAGATGACTTTATTGTATGTACAAGTGAAAAGAAAGAAACATCAGAGCAGAATTCATATTGCTGTCTAAATAGGTCAATACCCATTTACAGTTCAATGTTGTCTCATGTTGCAACAAGATTAGCATCTAAATAGGTGTAGTTTGGATTATTTACAAGAGTAACCGCTAATTAGAACCTTAGCTTTTCTTGTACACATTATTAGCAGAGATAGGAAAACAGCAGAAAAGGGCAAATGTGCCACACACAATATAAAAGATCATTTTTTACCTATATTAAATGCAGCTGATCTCCACTACTACTCACAGTACTCTAATCATCTCGAACAAACAAACTGGGCTAGCGCAGGGTGTGTGTAGAGACAATAATAGTGACGTTTGTTCTATTTTGTACAGACATTAAGCACTTAGTGAAGATCCATACTACCTATGTTTGTGAGTGTATTCCCTATGTTTATTCACTTTATTAGGTCTGTAAAGATATACTTCACTAATATTTGTTTATTTTTGTTTCCCCATACAACCTGCGCTATCTGAATTTGTTTTTTTGAATGCAGAGACATTGCTTATACTATGAATTATGACAAATTATATATGCATTGTGTTAGCAACACTGAAAGCAAATGCATAAAAAGAGAATTATATATTTTAAATGTGTCTGTGGTGTCTAATGTTTATGTCATCACATTGTAGTTTGTTATACTTTTCCAGTTGAAAATTTATTTATGGGCATATCAAGCAACAGGTGATATCATTAACAAGAAACACCACAGACACATTTAAAACATATTTTTCTACAAATTTTTGCATTTACTTGCAATTCTGCTAACACAATGATTAGGTCATTTTTCCTATTATTTTTATTCTCTACATTCACTGAATGAGAAATGTCGAGGTTGACAGAGTCTCTTTGGGTCTATCCACTAAAATTCAAGACTAGCTTGATTAGATCAACTTTGGTGGTCAATTTTCACTTTGAGACTAAGTCAAGTTCGACCTCCTCGAGGTATTCACTAAAGAAAACTCAAAATCCAAGTTGGATGCTCAACACAACTCGCCAAAGTCAAAATCGATCTCCCATCTCGCCATTGAGATCCATACAATCAGTTTTTACTGGACATCTTGAGAGGTCGAGTTTTACTCACTTCTGTAAAATTGCCTACATTAATGCCGTTGAGTCCCATTATTCCTAAGGGGGGAAAACACTTGTCCGTCTCAGTTTTTTTTCTAACTCAAACTAAGACGCTGAGTCAGCAGTATCATCCCTCCCCCCAACCCCCCCCCCCCCCCCCTTCCCGAATAACTCTCCCCTTATTAGCTATGGAAGGTGAAAAACTAGCGGTTTTTATTCTAAGTAAAACTCGGGTGCCGAGAATAAAAACTGCTAGTTTCATTTCAATTTCCATAGGCCAGAAAGAGAGTCGAAATGACCGGTAGGTTTTTCTAAGTCAAACTAGACCACTGATCTCGAAGTTGACCTCCTCTCAACCTCACAAAAACGTTAGTGAATACCATTTTATGAGGTCAAGATGAGGCATCTGAGAGGGGTGTGAGTCTGCTCGAGTTTGGAGATCGAGATTAGTGCTTATATTGAACTCTAATCTTGAATTTTAGTGACTTTAACAGTGGAAACATATCCAATCCCATTTTCTGTAAAGAAAATTACATTTGCTTTGCTATACTGTATCAAGAATGGAAAATAAGCTGGGAACAAATGCATTGACAATAATGTTGATTTTTGAGTTGGGTAGAGATTAGCAGCAGACATACTTTATTAAAAAACAACTTATTTCTTTGCAACATCTCCACAAAAATATAGCTCTCAAGATAAAGAGAACAAGAGACTTCTTGCATATTTTATTTGAGCAATTGAAAAAATAGACTGTTTCAGATAAGAAATGAATTCACATACAAGTGTGCTTTGAAAGCAAAATGAGTCATTAAGTACAGAATTTAGAAGATTCTTGAGTACTGCGTGGATAGCGAGATCAGAGGATTCTGAAATTGGAAAATTACAAAAAAAGAATAACTTGATGCATTGAGAATGAGATCAAGTACAGACTTGGAGATGAAAAAATATTAGAATGAACAATTTCTAAAAATGTGACTTAAGGGTTTATATACTGATAATAGACATACAGGCAGACAAACAGATAGATTGATCATGTATAGTGTACTAAACCATGTAAATTGTTTTTGGTATGTGTCATAAAAAATAATGAATAAAAGTGATCATTACAATCTTTTAATGCTACAAATTATTTTTAATGCATTTTTATACAGCATATTTTTTAGACTGGTGCTGATTTGTACAAAAAATATTTGCTTTTGACTTGTAAGTTTAAGTTTTCTTTTTGTTGTCTGTTATTCTTGTTCATATTACCAGCAAAGACAAACTCATAATGTTATTTCTATGGATATCTGTGAGTTTTGTGGGATTCCCTGCATTATTTGTGACTTATGAAACTGAGTAGGCATTATCTATCATGTGTTGCCAATATGGAGGAACCTACCAGCTGGCAGTTTTGCTCCCTTATTCAATATACAGCTGCACTCCTTAACCCCTTAGTGACAAGACATTTTTACCTTGACGTTCCCTTGGTGACAATGCCTGTTTTGACATTTCTGGGGTGTTTGTGTTTAGCTGTAATTTTCTTCTCTCTCACATACTGTACCCACACAAATTATATGTTTTTTTTATCGTCATAAGAAGGGCTTTTATTAGATACCATTATGTTCATCATATCTTATTATTTACTACCAAAAAAATCATAAAATATGATGAAAATTAAAAAAAAAAACACTTTTTCTAACTTTGACCTAAAATATAATTTACACAAAAACCATCATTAAAAAAGACCCCAAATAAATTGTTTATAAATGTTGTCCCGAGTTCAGAAATATGCATGTTTCCATTTTTTCAGTATTTTTGACCCCAACCCGAACCCTAAATTTAACCCTAACACAAAATTTAACCCCAACCCTAACCCTTATGCTATCCCTTAATATATTTTAATTTAATTTTAACCCTATCCTTATGCTAAAAATTATTTAATTTTAACCCTATAGTCTAATCTAACATAATACTAGTTTTAAGCTAATTAAATCTTCTTCTTTTTTAACATTGAACTACTGCTTGGTTTCCTCTAGGGGCAGTCAAGCAGCATATTCAGAGTGACAGAAGTGAATTTACTTTCACTTCCGAAGCTCAGACCACCAGAGGGCATAGCCATATTGACGGAGCATGCTGCTCCGTCAATATGGCTCCCACGATCGCTCTGTGGGGCTATTGTGGATGCCCCAGAAAGGAAATTTGGTGCTGGCTATTGCCTCGACATCGAGGCAATAGACCAGCACCGTTAAGATGGTTTTTGCAATAGTAGATAGCGAAAACCGGTTGATTCACGGAGTTCCCAGCAGGACGTGCCTGACACATCCATTGTCACAAAGGTGTTATAGCTGTCTTTACTAGGATCATAATGTGCCAGAATTTATATTCCCGATTGCCCTTTTCATATTTCTTGTGGGCCCTAATTACAAGGAAAGAGCCTTCTAGATGCGTATGCTTCATGTGCGCTGTTTATTTCCAGGGTTTGTGTGTTCCTCACAGACAGCAAACAAACCCCAGAAATACACGAAATACATCTGGGAGACAGACGGCAGCTGCGAATTCGGCATCAGAGTCACTCACTCTGTTGCCAGTTCTACCAGCACGAAAAGTATACAAAAATGCGCATACATTTTGGGCTAGTCAAATTGGCAACAGATGCCTGATGCTCTGATGCAGAATTTGCTGCTGCTGTCAGCCCCTCAGATGTATTTCGTACAGGTGTGCTGAAATTCGGGTGCACACCTGTCACTCAGGGGCACAAAACGCCTCTGGAGCCTTCTATACTAGAGCAACTGTGTGCTCTTATACAAGTGAGTGCAACATTCTAAGTCTGTAGATCTTTTTTACATCATTGCGTTAATATACTACACAATATTTTGTAGAGAGATGCATTAGTTTTCAGATGAGAAGTAAAAAGTAAGCCGAATTGAACAGATCAGAGTCATAGACAGTCAGTATTAATTTTGTAAATTTGTTTTTATTCAGCATAAGATTATCTGATCTGTGGAATTCGGCAATTCAGCCTAATTTTGACTCATTTTGGTCTCAATTTCGGATTAAGTTATATATATATATAAATAATAGACTCAATTTCAACTCAATTGTTACTTAATTTTGACTTTAGTTGTTTATATAACTAATAGACTCAATTACGATTACATTTCCACTCAATTTCATCTTTAGTTGTTGTATATGTATCTATACTAGTATAAGGTTGTGGAATTCAGATGAAAGAGCAGATTTTATCCCCCATCTTATACTATTGAGCTTAATTAACAACATATGTATGCATACCTGTAGACACAGAAGAAAACAGAGAAGAAATAGAGAAAAAAGGGAAGGAAAAAAAATAAAAATAATGGTCACACAAAGTCAAATAAGCAGTGTTAATACTTTTACACATTATCATTACGTTAAATATTTAAGGTAGAAATTCCTTCATATGATTACTCTATAAACTTCTGCCACGGGGCCATTTATCTAAATGTTTTACATATTGCCCTCGAGTTAAATACATCAAATCTTCCATTGTGCGTGACAGTTCTACCTTATCTATCCATAGTTGCCAACATCGGCCATGTTTCCAGGGACACATATTTGTTCCACATGCTGCAGAAAGAGCATGCAAAGTGCAGCACAGCAGGATGTAGGATGCATGTAGGCAAAGGCACAATCCAATTAACGTATTTGCTTGAATATAAGACGAACCTGTTTATTAGACGACCCCCCACTATGGATATTCCTTTAGGTAAAAAACTAAAAGCTTGAATATAAGACTACCCTATAGGAAAAAAGTTTAACTTGTATATATTCACATGTAAATTGCTTTTTCATATTTAATAAAAACTTATGATATAAAAAAAATGCATTTCTTGTTTTTATTTACCTTTTATGTGCCAATGCTGCCCCTATCCCCCCAGACTTACCCAATGCTCCCCCAATGGTGTCTGTCTCTCTCCCCCACCCTCTCCCCAATGTTGTCTGCGTCTCTCCCCCACCCTCCCCCCAATGTTGTCTGTGTCTCTCCCCCACCCTCCCCCCAATGTTGTCTGTCTCTATTCCCCACCATCCCCCCAATGTTGTCTGTGTCTCTCCCCCACCCTCCCCCCAATGTTGTCTATCCCCCCCCTCCCCTCAAGGTAGCCTCCCTGGTGTCTAGTGGAAGCAGCCGGGGGATGTCAGCACGATAGTGCAGACATACTCCATGCTGCCTGACACTTCCGTCCATTATGACAGACAGACGGTCCTTCATAATAGACGGACGTGTCGGGCAGCATGGATAATGTCTGCACTATCGTGCAGACATCCCCCGGCTGCCCAAATATCCCTGGTGGCTAGTGGAGGCAGCCGGAGGATGTCTGCATGATACGCGCAGACATCCTCCTCTTCTGTCTGGCACTTCCACCGGGACTTTTATGATGAAGCCGGAAGGAAAGATGAAATCCTTCCATCCTGCAGTTCTGTGGGGGACCTGGTTCCCAGTCTTATAATCTGACCTCGATTATAAGAAGACCTCGAATATAAGACGATGGGTCTTTTTCAGAGCAAATACGGTAATAAATCAGGCTGGAGATCTCAAAGGACCTACCATTATTAATTAATTGGATTTTGTCTGTGCGTATATGTATCCTACTGATTGCCGGGCTGCACTTTGCATGCTCTTTCTGCAGCATGTGGAACAAATATGTGTCCCTGG
This sequence comes from Pelodytes ibericus, assembly GCA_036172795.1. Lineage (NCBI taxonomy): Eukaryota > Metazoa > Chordata > Amphibia > Anura > Pelodytidae > Pelodytes > Pelodytes ibericus. The sequence goes on along the minus strand of CM069857.1, from coordinate 95,201,522 downwards.
AAACAGGGCCGATGTTGGCAACTATGTCTATCCATTCTACATAAGTAGGTGGCGAGCATTGTTTCCACCCTCTAGCTATAAGATATAGATCTCCTATATTTAGTCATATAGGTAGAGTAGTGTGTTGTATAAGGGCAGCTGTTGGTAAGATAGAAAAGTCTATATATCCCAATAAATGTATGGTCTTAAAACTGCCTCCCAGAAAGGTTGCAATACTGAACAGCTTGACCAAATATACAGGCAATCACCTTTCTCTCTCTGACATCTCCAACATTCTTCTGGGGTGGCTGGGGATAACCTAGGTATACCAGAAAGGACCAAATACCATCTAGTGAGAAGTTTATATGAGATTTCCTGCATTCTTCTGGATATTAAAGCCTTCGAAGTGTATTTAAAAATCATATCCATATCTTCTCGGGTGAATTTAATATACAAATCCCTTTCCCACAGACAGAGAAAATATGCTCAAGAGACATCTGGATGTGTCATGAGAAGAGAATAAGAAGCTGAAACCATCTTATATCTTTTATGTTATTAGCACATAGGGTTTCAAAAACTGTCAAGGCCTTATCAGGTCCGATGACTTCTCCCACTGATTTTACATAACTGTTCAGCTAATAGTATAGAAATCTATTTTTAAACTTCCACACTACCAGTCAGTTCTTTAGGGCTCATTACTTTACCTGTGTTTACCAAATGTTTAATTGTAGAATTTCAACCCCCTCAGGCAAGAACGCCCTAAGTCCTTGTGGTTCTATGCAAGGAAGGAAATCTTTATTTTGAGATAACGGTATTAGTAAATTCTGGAAAGATTAAATCCTTCCCTCTCTCACCATCATATTCCAAATTTAAATTTTCACAGGGACCGTCGGATGTGTTGAAGACAATCATGAACGCAGGGAACTTGGGAGCCAGGCTACAATTTCAGAGGGTGCAGGCATTACTTTTTATTCTAACGCCAACCATCTCTTTCCTGCTTGTGCAGACCATTCAGCTATTCTGGCTAAATGAATGGCATTATTTCAGTTAGTTTTTGGATGACATTCTGTTTAAATTCGTCTCTTAAATTCTATTGAACATAGGTGAATGTTCCCATTGCACAAACAAAAATAACAACAAAATTAACAATCAAATTTTGTCTAAACGAATGCCGCGCTGGACAACATTTGTTTCTGGAAAGACAAAAAAATAAATTAAACCCCCTCCCCCCCCCCCACTATAATATTTTGTGAAAAACTTGGGAGGCCAGGCCTGTATTTGAAATGTATTGTTGATTTTTATGGAAAGAGTGCCCAACTTTATATGTGAACACATGGCTCCCAATCATACCGGATTCCCAATCATCTCCTGACATTCCAGGTTCTTTCTCCTGTATCCCACTTCTCTGGGACAGCATAGAAATAGAAGTAAACAGTTCTAAATGCAGAAGCATGAGCACATAATGGAACATACCCAAGATTGCTCCCTTATTAAGAATACCTTATTAAGAAAATATTTTCCTGATTATAGGCCACACTTTCGTCACTAATTTAACACTTATTCAAGGCCACACCCTTAATTTAAGGAATTAAATATGTTGTGATGCCCAACGGGGTTAAAAAAAAAATTGCCCTGAATGCTTTGTCCAGCTTGTTTGCGCTACCAGTGTGATCAGACTACAAAAAGCATTCGCAGCTATTACGGTAGTCCAACCCATCTTCTAATGAAGTCACCCCAGAAACGAAAGAGCAGCATGGGTTGAGCTGAGCACTTGGGGCACATTATTTTTTCCTACTATTCTAAATTGATGCTGCCTAAAATTGGGGGCAATATGGTATGTTCAGAGTGTCATATTTTAAATCTACAAAAAAATGATCCAAACTTTTGCTGAATCTATGTTTTTAGAAGGTTATGTTACTGTTAGGTTGCTGACCAGGAAATCCACTGCAAATAGATACAGAGATGATCAGCAAAAGGAGAGAGTCTCGGAAATTGACTGTAGATTTAATAATGAAAGAAGACACTGTGCATTTGGATACAGATTAAACAGGTTTGTATAACAAATAGAGTGATTCATTAAAATGGAAGGCTTGTTTTAATGAATAGTTTTAATTTAAAACATGTTTTTATTATAGTACTACTTTGATGAGAAAATGTCATAAAGGGTTTACATCAAAAGTAGTTTTGAAATTAAATTATAATGTAAATGTGTAATGAAAACCTTGAGAAGAAGGTGATGTTAATGGAGAGGTACCATCCATATAAAGATTATGATATACAATGTAAATTTGCAAGATTGGTTCACTCACCCCCAATCTCCTATAAAACCTTGTATTTATCATATATATATATATATATATATATATATATATATATATATATATATATATATATACATATAAATACATATATATAAATATATATATATATATATATATATAAATATATATATAAATACATATATATATATACATATATATACATATACATATATATATATATATATATATAAATATATATATATATATATATATATATATATATAAATATATATATATATATATATATATCGATCCAAAGTACCAGCACTCTGCCCAATTTAAGTCATAAAAAATGCCAAAACTTGCCTGGGTGCAATCCACATCAATCTACAAAATCCAAAACAGAAAAAGAATGCACTCACAGGGCTTCTAAAGACAGTCATTCAGGTTTTAATGCAGGATGATCGTCAGCATAGTTTTTTCAGCGACGTTTCAGGCTGTTAAGCCTTTTGTCAAGCACTCAAAATGAGAACAAACAAACAAACATATATGCACATCTAATCAAACACTTACCAGCAGCAGCTGGAGAAACACCCTTCCCACACCACGATGTGTCAATCAATTAGCAGGGTGTGGTACGTGGTAAGTAAGTTTGCGTTCCATCTTGCGTGTCACTTATGCCTACCCGTTGCTAAGCGACGCTGTGAAGGCGTCTAGTAATCCAGCGCGTGAGCGTGTATATGGACAGAGGCTAAAGCCACATAATGACACCGGGAGGTAGTGCAAAGGCATGACTATGTGTCTGGGAGGCATACTGTTAAGCCAAGTGCACTAGCTGAGCACCCGGTCAGTGACTGGGGATTCACTGCACCGGAGCTGTGTCTAGATCCAGACACAGCTGTACCTACCGTGTCAGAGACTAGAAGGGGTTGGCTAATGTGCGCGATTCCCCCAATGGGAGAGACTAGTACAAAGCAGACTTGGAAGGCTGTTGATAAAATACTTACTATCTCTAATTGGGATGTAGTGGGCATGTTGAAACTACATAACCGGGTACCCTGTAACATGTTAGCATATATAAGTGGTAACATAATATAAAGAAGAAAAGAAAAAAAGAGAAAGAGAGTGATAATATCCAATAGTGTGTAAACTGTGGGAGAATAGAGAAAAGAGCAATGCACGTTCAAAGAGAAAAGAAGGAAAAACGAAAAAGGGAGAAAAAAACAAAAGAAACCTTAAAAAGAACGAAAAACAGAATGAACCAAACAAGGTGAAATATAGATATGTAGATCAAATATACATGATAGCGAAAAACAGAGACAACAACCTAAATAAAAAAATAAAATAATAGCAGAAATAAGCAAAAATAAGCAAAAAGTCCAGAACATTGATTATGAGAGCAATCTGATGATGAGAGAAATCCCAAACCAAGGGACCAAAAATGAAAAAAATTGAAAACGGGTGAAAACACCTTTTTAAAGTCCAACAGTGTGTCCAGGGGCCACTGGGTGTGGAGCATCTGGGGTGCATCCCCACCATAGTTGTTTGTGACGACTCTCAAAGGATAGTCCAGTTCGCATCTACTAAGCTCTTGACGGGAGGAATGGGTGGAAAAGTAGTTGTTCATTTAAGCCTCTTGGGGCTACTGTGTCCAGTGTGAAAATCCATTTACACTCACGTTGGAGAAGAAGTTTTGCTCTATCACCCCCCCTCGGGAGTGGAGGTATATGATCGATGACAATGAATCGGAGTTGTGATAAAGAGTGTCGTTTTTCAAAAAAATGTTTGGCCACTGGCTTGTCTGTCACCTTGTCTCGATAGGCTGTTCGTATTGATGAACGATGGCCTCTGATCCGATCCCTGACAGTCATAATTGTTTTGCCAACGTATGATAGACCACATGGGCACGTTATCAGGTATATTACGAATTCAGTTGTACAGGTAATACGATGGTTGATTTTATATTGGTGTCCTGTGTGAGGATGTGAGAAATGTGTACCGGATACCATATGGGAACAAGTCACACATCCAAGGCAGCGGTAACAGCCTGTACGTTGGTATTGAGTATTAAGTGAATAGCAATGTGTTGGATCTGACTTGACTAATCTATCTCGTAGATTCGTCCCACGTTTGTAACAAAGCATCGGTGGTGTATCCACTATTCTGGGCAGCGTATTGTCGCCCGTTAAGATATTCCAGTTGTGTGTGATCACTTCTTTTACAGACGGAGAGGAAACATGGAACTTCGTCGGGAAGACTATCCGGGATTGTTTTGCTTCATGTTGATGTATAGGTACATATTTGAGTGCTTTGGCAAGAGCTCGTTGTACGTCAGGACGTGGGTAACCTCTCTCATGAAATCTTTTGGCCATTTGATCCAATTGTGTTCTCATATTCATGGGATCCGAGTTGTTCCTGATTACTCGTAGGAATTGTGAGTAAGGTAATGATTTTTTTAACGGCGGAGGATGAAAGCTATTAAAGTGTAGTAAGGTATTCCGATCGGTAGCCTTCCTATACCTTGTATAGGAAGGCTACCGATCGGAATACCTTACTACACTTTAATAGCTTTCATCCTCCGCCGTTAAAAAAATCATTACCTTACTCACAATTCCTACGAGTAATCAGGAACAACTCGGATCCCATGAATATGAGAACACAATTGGATCAAATGGCCAAAAGATTTCATGAGAGAGGTTACCCACGTCCTGACGTACAACGAGCTCTTGCCAAAGCACTCAAATATGTACCTATACATCAACATGAAGCAAAACAATCCCGGATAGTCTTCCCGACGAAGTTCCATGTTTCCTCTCCGTCTGTAAAAGAAGTGATCACACACAACTGGAATATCTTAACGGGCGACAATACGCTGCCCAGAATAGTGGATACACCACCGATGCTTTGTTACAAACGTGGGACGAATCTACGAGATAGATTAGTCAAGTCAGATCCAACACATTGCTATTCACTTAATACTCAATACCAACGTACAGGCTGTTACCGCTGCCTTGGATGTGTGACTTGTTCCCATATGGTATCCGGTACACATTTCTCACATCCTCACACAGGACACCAATATAAAATCAACCATCGTATTACCTGTACAACTGAATTCGTAATATACCTGATAACGTGCCCATGTGGTCTATCATACGTTGGCAAAACAATTATGACTGTCAGGGATCGGATCAGAGGCCATCGTTCATCAATACGAACAGCCTATCGAGACAAGGTGACAGACAAGCCAGTGGCCAAACATTTTTTTGAAAAACGACACTCTTTATCACAACTCCGATTCATTGTCATCGATCATATACCTCCACTCCCGAGGGGGGGTGATAGAGCAAAACTTCTTCTCCAACGTGAGTGTAAATGGATTTTCACACTGGACACAGTAGCCCCAAGAGGCTTAAATGAACAACTACTTTTCCACCCATTCCTCCCGTCAAGAGCTTAGTAGATGCGAACTGGACTATCCTTTGAGAGTCGTCACAAACAACTATGGTGGGGATGCACCCCAGATGCTCCACACCCAGTGGCCCCTGGACACACTGTTGGACTTTAAAAAGGTGTTTTCACCCGTTTTCAATTTTTTTCATTTTTGGTCCCTTGGTTTGGGATTTCTCTCATCATCAGATTGCTCTCATAATCAATGTTCTGGACTTTTTGCTTATTTTTGCTTATTTCTGCTATTATTTTATTTTTTTATTTAGGTTGTTGTCTCTGTTTTTCGCTATCATGTATATTTGATCTACATATCTATATTTCACCTTGTTTGGTTCATTCTGTTTTTCGTTCTTTTTAAGGTTTCTTTTGTTTTTTTCTCCCTTTTTCGTTTTTCCTTCTTTTCTCTTTGAACGTGCATTGCTCTTTTCTCTATTCTCCCACAGTTTACACACTATTGGATATTATCACTCTCTTTCTCTTTTTTTCTTTTCTTCTTTATATTATGTTACCACTTATATATGCTAACATGTTACAGGGTACCCGGTTATGTAGTTTCAACATGCCCACTACATCCCAATTAGAGATAGTAAGTATTTTATCAACAGCCTTCCAAGTCTGCTTTGTACTAGTCTCTCCCATTGGGGGAATCGCGCACATTAGCCAACCCCTTCTAGTCTCTGACACGGTAGGTACAGCTGTGTCTGGATCTAGACACAGCTCCGGTGCAGTGAATCCCCAGTCACTGACCGGGTGCTCAGCTAGTGCACTTGGCTTAACAGTATGCCTCCCAGACACATAGTCATGCCTTTGCACTACCTCCCGGTGTCATTATGTGGCTTTAGCCTCTGTCCATATACACGCTCACGCGCTGGATTACTAGACGCCTTCACAGCGTCGCTTAGCAACGGGTAGGCATAAGTGACACGCAAGATGGAACGCAAACTTACTTACCACGTACCACACCCTGCTAATTGATTGACACATCGTGGTGTGGGAAGGGTGTTTCTCCAGCTGCTGCTGGTAAGTGTTTGATTAGATGTGCATATATGTTTGTTTGTTTGTTCTCATTTTGAGTGCTTGACAAAAGGCTTAACAGCCTGAAACGTCGCTGAAAAAACTATGCTGACGATCATCCTGCATTAAAACCTGAATGACTGTCTTTAGAAGCCCTGTGAGTGCATTCTTTTTCTGTTTTGGATTTTATATATATATATATATATATATATATATATATATATGTATATATATATATATATATATATATATATATATATATATATATATATATATATATATATATATATATATATATATATATATATACAGAGGATATAAAAAGTCTACACACCCCTGTTAAAATGTCAGGTTTCTGTGCTGTAAAAAAATTAGACAAAGATAAATCATTCAGAACTCTTTCCACCTTTAATGTGACCTATAAACTGTACAACTTAATTGAAAAACAAACTGAAATCTTTTAGATAGAGGGAAGAAAAAATATAAAAATAATGTGGTTGCATAAGTGTGCACACCCTCTTATAACTGGGGATGTAGCTGTGCTCAAAATTAAGCAATCACATTCCAAATCATGTTAAATAGGAGTCAGCAGACACCTGCCATCATTTAAAGTGCCTCTGATTAACCCCAAATAAAGTTCAGCTGCTCTAGTTGGTCTTTCCTGAAATTTTCTTAGTCGCATCCCACAGCAAAAGCCATGGTGGTCCACAAGAGCTTCCAAAGCATGAGAGGAATCTCATTGTTAAAAGGTATCAGTCAGGAGAAGGGTACAAAATGTTTTCCAAGGCATTAGATATACCATGGAACACAGTGAAGACAGTCATCATCAAGTGGAGAAAATATGGCACAACAGTGACATTACCAAGAACTGGAGCTCCCACCAAAATTGATGAAAAGACGAGAAGAAAACTGGTATGGGAGGCTACCAAGAGGCCTACAGCAACATTAAAGGAGCTGCAGGAATATCTGGCAAGTACTGGCTGTGTGGTACATGTGACAACAATCTCCCGTATTCTTTGTCATGGCACAGCTAGGTACTCACCTGCCCCTTGCGGCAGAATCGCAGCTCTCACTGCTCCTGAGAGATCGATTGAGGAGGAACAAGTCAGGGACCATGGAATAAAACAAGATGGCGCTGAGTCCCTGACCTCTTTATATAACATCTGTGTGCCCCACCTACTGGTGGGAGGTGGCCGGTCATGTGATCCCAGCTACCTATTTAAACCCAGCACACCTTCCAGTCAGTGCTTGGTTATTTTGCTTTTTGCTTCTGTCTGCTGCAAGACTACATTTTCGTTTGCTCTTCCTTCTCCAGCTTCTGTTCCCGGTTCCTGCTCCCTGATTCCTTGGACAACTGCTACAGCCTGCTTCCTGACTTAGATCCAGATTAAGAGTTTAGTTCTGTCTGCTGCAGACTGAATTTTTGTTTGCTTTTCCTGCTCCAGCTTCTGTTCCCGGTTCCTGCTTCCTGATTCCTTTTACAGCTGCTACAGACTGTTTCCTGACCTAGTTCCAGATTTATCGTTTACTTCTGTCTGCTGCAAGACTGCATTTTCGTTTGCTTTTCCTGCTGCTGCCTTCTGGAAATGTATTATTTTTATTAAAGGCATCCACGCCACCACAGACCCTTTGGGACCCTGTCTCCACTTCCAGGTGCTCCTAAGGGTCGTGATAGTAAAGGAGTGCTGTTCCGCTGCAAATTGGGTTTCATCCGCTCCACGACTCTCCAGGTGGGTGTGACATAATAACCAAGCCGTTTAAAATATGGAACCCGCAGGAACAGCCGAGGCCATTACCGCTTTAACCCAGCAAATGTCAGCCTTAGCCCAAGCAGTTCAGGATTTGCAAGCCAGCAATACCGCACTGCTACAGCGTGAACAAAGGAGAGCACAGTCTGCACCTTTTCCGGATTCATCCCCTCCCGGTGCCCATATGACGTCTATGCCTTTTGAACCCAACGTTACTCTGCCTGATAAATTTACAGGAAAAAAGACTGAACTACGTTCATTCATTACAGCCTGCGAATTACTCTTTACTCTGAAGCCACGTACCTACCCTAATGACTTTGTGAAGGTTCGTACTACCATTGCTTTACTATCTGGTCAAACTCAGACCTGGGCACACCAACTTTTACATTCCAATAGCCCAATATTGGACTCATGGGATTCATTCCCTGCAAACATGCGCTCGTTATATGATGATCCATTGAGACCTTCTGCTGCTTGTAGTACTCTCCGTGCCCTCCGGAAAGGGAAAAGACCTGTGGAGGATTATACTACAGATTTCCGGGAGCTAGCTGCTGATACCGGTTATAATAAGACTGGTCTAATAGAGCAGTATAGATTGTGTCTGTCTGAGGCCCTAGAAAATGAACTGGCCAGAATTGGGATGCCTACCACTCTGGATGATCTGATTCTCCTGGTCACCCAATTAGACATCCGTTTCCGTGAACGGAGAAGCGAGAGACAAACTCCAGCTAATACCCAGTCACTGGATTTATCAGGTTCTGTGGTTTCTTCTTCATTCTCTGAAGAACCTATGCAAATAGGCGTGGCATGCCGCACTCTAACCGAAGAAGAACACAAGAGACGCCACTCTGAAGGACTCTGTCTCTACTGTGGTAAAGCGGATCATCAACTTCGGTCCTGCCCAGTTCGACCCAACACCTCACCTGGTAAAAATTGTATAGCTCCTTCCTCTTGGACTCCTACCGTTCCACCAACCTCCTCTTATCTCTCTGTTCCTCTCTCTCTTCATTGGGGAAATAAATAACATCCTTTCACAGCCTTCATCAGGTGCCAGCGGCTGCTTTATAGACCAAAACCTGGTGCAGACCCATCATCTACATATGCGACGGAAGGCTCATCCTTTGTCATTGTATGTTGTGGATGGTACTCCTATCAAAACAGGACCTGTACTGTACGAAACAGGTCCCATTTGCCTCCTCCTTGGTCTACATAGAGAGACTATTAATCTTGATATTTTGCCCTCACCCATGTTTCCACTCATCCTCGGTCTTCCATGGCTCTTTACGCACAACCCGCTGATAAACTCTTAGACAGATTAAGGGGAGCAAAGATATTTACAAAATTAGATCTACGAGGTGCATATAACCTGGTCCGTATCCGTGAAAATGATGAATGGAAAACAGCCTTCAGAACACGGTATTGGCACTTTGAATATCTCGTCATGCCCTTCGTGCTTTGCAATGCCCCAGCCACATTCCAGCATTTCCTAAATTACGTCTTCCGCGATATTCTATATTCCTTCATCGTAATCTATCTAGATGATATCCTGGTTTTCTCCTCCTCTCCAGCCAAACACAACGAACACATGAGGAAGATACTTGGACTACATGGACTATACGCTAAATTGGATAAATGTGTTTTTGATTCAGAATCCGCAGAATTCCTGGGGTACATAATTTCCCCTGGACAAATCCAAATGGATCCTCGCAAAGTCTCTGCAGTCTTAGACTGGCCAATACCTAAAGACAAGAAGTCCGTACAGCGACTCATGGGATTCGCCAATTTCTACAGGCGTTTCAACAGTGGCTTTTCTCAAGTAGGCTCTCCCATCACAGCCGTAACCAAAAAATAAGAACGATTTACATGGACTACCCAAGCTCAAGATGCCTTTACTAAGTTAAAATAACTTTTTACCAAGACTGCTGCCCTATTCCTACAAAATGTATTTCATTTACACGGACTACCTCGAACCATCATCACTGATCGTGGTACCCAATTCACCTCCAGTTTTTGGACCAATTGTTGTCGTCATTTAAGGATTCAACGGTGTTTATCTTCAGCTTACCACCCTCAATCCAATGGTCAAACAGAACGCACCAATCAAACCTTAGAACAGTATCTCCGCTGTTTCACCACGTATCTCCAGGACGATTGATTGTCTTTACTTCCCACCGCAGATTTCTCCTACAACAATCACATACATCAGTCCATCAAGATGACACCGTACTTTGCTAACTATGGTCTCCATCCTTGTGCCTTCCCTGAACTCCCTTGCCCTAACACAGTGCACGATGTAGTGTCACGTCTCAACAAACTCAGACAACAAAGATGTATGTTGCAACAAACCCTTAAAGTAGCACAACAATGCTACAAAGGATATGCAGACAAAAGAAGGTCCCCAGCACCGACCTATGGGCCTGGGGACAAAGTCTGGCTATCCACACAGCATATGCTTTTGTCCTTTCCTTCACGGAAACTAGGGCCACACAACATTGGTCCCTTCACTATAACTGAGGTCATATCTCCAGGCTACATTTTGCAAAAACACATCTGAAGTCTCCCAAAAGCATGTGGGAAAAGTTGTTATGGTCTGATGAAACCAAGGTTGAACTTTTTGGCCATAATTCAAAAGATTTGTTTGGCGCAAAAAAAGACACTGCACATCACCAAAAGAACACCATACCTACAGTGAAGCATGGTGGTGGCAGCTTTTCTTCAGCTGGAACTGGGGCCTTAGTTAAGATAGAGTGAATTATGAACAGTTCCAAATACCAGTCATTATTGGAACAAAACCTTCAGGCTTCTGCTAGAAAGCTTCAGGCTTCAGCATGACAACGAGCCAAAGCATACATCCAAATCAACAAAGGAATGACTTCACCAGAAGAAGATTAAAGTTTTGGAATGGTCCAGCCAGAGCCCAGACCTGAATCCGATTGAAAATCGGTGGGATGATCTGAAGAGGGCTGTGCACAGGAGATGCCCTCGCAATCTGACAGATTTTGGAGTGTTTTTGCAAAGAAGAGTGGGCAGACCTTGCCAAGTCAAAATGTGCCATGCTGATAGACTCATACCCAAAAAGACTGAGTGCTGTAATACAATCAAAAGGTGCTTCAACAAAGTATTAGTTTAAGGGTGTGCACACTTATGCAACCACATTATTTTATTTTTATATTTTTTCTTCCCTCTACCTAAAAGATTTCAGTTTGTTTTTCAATTGAGTTGTGCAGTTTATAGGTCACATTAAAGGTGGAAAAAGTTCTTTAATTATAAATCCCCCTTTTAAACTTAATTTCAATAGTCTGTAAGAAACAAAGAAACATACAGAAACATAAATGAAATATACTAGTTTTTCTTCTAAGTAGATAAGATAGATAAACAAAAATAGAAATCAATATATAAATACAAATAAAGAAGTAAACAAGGTAGAGGTGAGGGTAAAAATAAGTCTGGTAGGGAGTTCCATTAAACTATTATACTGTGTGGTGTTTACCACTGTTGGGCTCATTCATTCTTCCTGCATGTATGTACCTCAGAAAAAACCTTTGCCATTCTCATGATCAGACACAATGGAGTATATGTATGAAGGTCAATTGTGGCACATTTTTCTAAATATGGTACAGTCACCATGGAAACCAATGGAATGTTTCTGCTGATTAGATAACTTTTAGAACTTAGCTAATAGAAAGTACCTTTATAAATAATTCCAATGTGGCAAACAACTAGAGCAGTGCGATTTCCCAGAAGGGTCCCCAAATAAAATGAAACTCCCATTCAGTCTTATAACCTGCTTATCTGCTAGAACCACCATTGCATTTTGATTTAATAAAATAACTTCTATAAATAAATGTATTGACGTTAAACATAGTTCACATGAGCCTGTAAAATTGCTCTCTGGCATTCTCAGAAAAATAATCAGCGAATAATGACAGAAACCGTATAATGTAAAAGAAATTGAATTTACGGGGTACAAGGTCAACATCTTTAATAACTTATCAACCTGTGTATTCCACAACCATTCAAAACTGCACGCTGCTTCACTTATAGGATCTAAATGTCTTGCCTTACCCTGCAAATGAGATGTCACTGAAAATTATCCAAAAAATAAATAATAAAAGTGTGTGATGTTTGAGAAAGAATAACACTGAAAACGATGTGGAAACGAGATTAGGAATGTGAAAATGCTGCTTTTTCTATTAGCTAAAATATCAATTTTTGTTTATGGAATAAACATATTTCACCCGCTGATTCTTTTGTCCCTTTGATTCTCTGCTCTGCATTGTGATATTACTTCAGTTACCATTATTTTACATTTCACTTTTTCAACAGAATGGCAAAGATGGTTAGTTTATTTTACTCAATTGCACACAAAAGAAGGGAATTTATTTTATTTACCATATGACTGTCGGTTATCAGGCTTTACTATAACTTCAGCTAAAACAGGACCAGCTGTATGAGGGACAGTCCATGTGCATGGTAGCACTTCCAGTCCACACTCCATGATTTATTGAAATGCTCATGATGAACCATAAGTACAGGGTTATTCTTATCAGTCTAAATGGTCTATCCTATTTTTCATGAAATGATTCAGTTTTGGTACTTTGTGCTTTGTTTTCACATTGGCATGCCTACATAAATGCCCTAAAATAATTTCTGATACAAATACCCAATACTATGATATTTGTAAAAAAAAAAAAAAAAAAAGGGGCATTTGGACATATATTAAATTATTGGCATATAAAAAAAACAAAACATCAAACAAGTGTCATACAGCTACATACATTATCTGGACAAAAGTATTGAAGTATTGGGACAGCTGCCTGTTACACCAACAGGAAATTTCAAGACATTGTATTCTAAATACATAGACATTAATTAATAGTCAATAGCTTTTAATAATGCCATGAGTCTTAAAGGATAATTTTATGTCTGCAGTGTTGATGCCAGCATTGACTGTCAATGCACCATTATCCACTGTGGAAATTAAGGGGTACCTTTACAGGGTAGTGACTAAAAACCACTGGGCATCAATGGTAAAATTGCCATGTGGCCCTCTGACCATGTAGCACATCACCAACTGATACTACCAGTTCAATACACTCTCACCTTCTACCATACAAGCTTTGTCCCTACAGTGGTCGAAGGGTCACCACTGCAACTGAAGCTGCCACTCTAGGTGGCCCAGGTGACCACTGTGACTACCGCACTGACAAGTGATGTGGGGAGAAAACTGGTATGGCGGAAATTCTGGGAAAATTCATGGCTACATGATAGTTAATGATACAATAAAATGGTTACTGATAGCAAGAAGTTTTGCTTAAATTGCTCAAAGGGCTATAATTGACAGGTTTTTAAATGCATTTGTACTATAAATGCACAACTCCTACCAACATAGCTCCTTGAATGAATTATAATACCTTTAAGTTCTTATTGACTCAAGGTGTTGTGTATATATATATATATATATATATATATATATATATATATATATATATATATAATGTTTATATCAGTGCCACATGTCATTTACCATGTTGCTCCTTCTTCTTTAATAAACACCAGTCATTTAAAATTATCAAAATCACACCCTATGACACAGAAAGCAGATAATTCCAAATTCATCTCAGTAAATTCACATTTATTAAAAAAATAAATATTTCAAGCCCACGGTTTGATAACATTCTTGCACATCATTTTTTTTTTTTTTTTGCTGTGTATTGCCAATTAGATCGCATGCTGCTCCATATCTGTTTCTTATTAATTTGTGTGCATTCCACCTTCTGCATAGTAGGGCAATTATTGGGAACAAAAGGAACAGCTTTCAGTCTTTAATCCTCCATTAGTTTGTTCAGTGAGGGGTGTAAATTGACTGTGCACCTGTTTATAACAGTCACTCTTGTTTATAATCTGTATGCTAGAGATATGCATTCCTCATGGAAATAATGTACTGAACAGAAAATAACTCTGGCTTTAACTGCATTGTATTTTCTGCAACTTGAAAGAAATAGGATGATTAGTTCCAAGAAAAAGAGGATTTTCATTATGGCATCCGTTATAAATTAAGTCGCAATAGTGAACTGAAGAGGTTGATGCCTAATGCAGAATGGAGCCGATCTGAATCCATTCTTTACACAGTGAAATTCATTTTTATTGACAAAATTTCAAACTAATTATTTTCCATAGATAATTAAAACTAGAAAATGAGTGCGTTGATTTAACATTAAATAATAGGTTTAGTGAAGGGATCTTTGTTTTGACCTGTGTAAATGATGGTGATTCAGAGAACACTTTTTAGCAATGAAACATTTGGTCGTGTGTGATGGTTTGTTGAGATTTAACATAAACAAGTTCATACAAAGAGGACCAACTGACAAATACTGGCTGCTCTTATTTGAAGAAGGTGGTTTTGAAAATAAACATCCAGTACCACACATTCTGAAGCTATTGGGGTTGTCTGAGATACACTATACTTATTTCAGTTGCTATATATATGCTATGCATGTTCTTTGTGCTAGAGGGCTTTCTTTATGAAGCAAAGTCTGTTGATTCTGTTGGTATAGTCTGTGTATGTAACTACTTTTGTGTTTTTTTGCCTGTGAAACATAATGGAAACTCTCACAAGAATACAAGCAACATATCACATTTGGTCTAATTTCTTTCAAAAGTGTAACATTATGTAGCCAAAACTCAAGTCAGCTCTAGTGGTTAGTGGTTAGCAAGCCAACAGCCCCATGGGCTACTCAAATTTGATGGGCTCCAAAGCTACTGTTGAAGTCGTGTGGCCTGAGTTATAGTACAACCTCTAATTTTTTGTCAGTTTAAAAAGTTCAGTGCTAGTGAACCTTCCTGTTAGTTTTGTTTATAACTTTTACAGAGTGAGTGTAGAAGTATGGAATTGCCTAGCACGCACACTAGAATGGTAGCTTAGAGAAACTGGATGCCAGAGCATAACAGAGGAAGTAAATTGCGCCTGTGGTAACAACAAACTAGTACAGATTTGTAATAAAGAATTATATTATGCACTAAATCATCTTGTAGAGGAATACAGAGCTGATTTCCACTTAATCTAGATCAATTATCTCAAGAAGGTATAGAGAATTATACCAAACACTCAGATTCAGCATAATCAAAAAACCTTACTTCTGCATTCATTTTTTAACTCTTATGGGTCTAAGGATAGGTCTAGAATAGTTTGAGGAGATCGACTTTGGAGGTCGACTTTCATTTTGAGACTAAGTCAAATTCGGCACTGGAAGTCAAGCTTCTCAAGCTATTCTTGAATGTTAGTGAAAAGAACCATAAGAGTTTAAAAATGAATGTAGAAATAATGTTTTTTTTATTATGCTTAGGTGTCACAGCCCCGAAAGGTCTTCACATTATCTGTAGTTCCTCTTTCAGGCCCAGGAATTTCTCCAGCTTCTCATACTCCTTCTTCCTGATGTTGTAGTCACTTGGCACTTGGCATTTATCACCATTGCGGTCTTCTGGTCCTTGTCTACTACAACAACGTTAGGTTGATTGGTAAGAACCTGTTTGTAAATCTGCATCTTGAAGTTCTATAGGATCTTAGCCTTGTTATTCTCCATGACATTCTGTGGACTCTTCCATCTGGACTTGGGAGGCTTTAGCCCGTTTGCTGTGCAGATATTCCTGTACACAATGCCAGCTACTTGGCTGTGCCGTTCAATGTATGCTGTTCCTGCAAGCATTTTACACCTGGCCACTATATGTTGGACTATCTCAGAGGCCTCTCTACATAGTCTGCAACTTGGATCCTGTCTGGTGGGGTAGATTCCTACTTCTATGTATCTGGTGCTCAGTGCTTGTTCCTGCCTCAGTGTTATCTTTGAGTCCAGCCCCGTCCAACCACTAGTTAGGATTTCTCAATGTCAGCCACTTCAGATATCTGTCAATGGTACATCCCATGCAGGGTCTTGGCTTGCCATGGTACAGGATCAATACTATTGCCATGGCAAAGTCTCTATTTGATCTTCCTTCAATGTATGTTGCTGCTTCAGGAATTTTCTCAGAAGCTCATATTTGAGTGCCATCTTATTGATGTATTTCCAGATGCTCTGGGTTTTGTCCATGATGGTGGGTCTGACACTCCCCATACCTTGCCCTCTTTCTGGTTTTTATAAAGTCTCTATATTTTAGACATGGTGTGTAAACCTACATACATTGTGAGGAGCTTGTGGGTCTTCACATTGGCAACTTCTAGGTCTTCCTTTGGCCAGCTTACAATATGAGCAGGGTACCTGATAACTGTGGATGGTGTGGATGGCATGGATCTTGTTCCTCCCATTGAGCAGGCTCTTCAGAATCTGTCTTATCCTTTGGTGGTGCTTGGATGTTGCTATCTTCCTGGCCTCTTCATTGTGGTTCCCATGTGATTGTGGGATACCAAGGTACTTGTAGCTGGTCTGTATATCTGCTATGTGTCCTATTGTCAGTTTTACATAAAAACAGGCCAGAAAGACACACATTCATGGGACTTTTCTGCAACCAAAAAATGTACTCAAACTACATGATAGACTTTTCGGACCATAGCAAGGACCTTTATCAAGATAACATACATGAATAAACACGTGATTTAAATATTAAAACACAGAAGCACAAAGTCAGTACATTTGTGAAAGACACGTGGCAAACACCAAAAGTGAACCACAACTGGAAGAGGAGTGGCCACACCATGAGTTGCCAAAATAACCAAATATCATGAGCCAATTGCCATAGGAACCAGATAGACAAGTGTCAAACATAGACATACACCCCTAAAGGTGATCAAAGCACTCCAGAAGCTGCAAAGAGAAGTGGCACACATAACTAAACATATTAAAGCACCATGCATGTTAATGAACATATGCTTCACTGCGTAATTATCTGGCTGGTAGATAAAATAAGAGTTATGTCACTTCTATCAAAAACCTAGGGGTGAAGAAAGATGCATCACTACTGATAATGTGCCGGTTCTTGTGAATGATATTGCTGACATGTTGAGATGCAGTATTAAATTATATCACAAAAGCCATAGGAGTTTTGCCCTCAGATTTCTTACCACTAGACCCATTGCTGAGCCAATTGTACAGTGTGTCGATCATAGCCTATATGCATGAACTTCTAGGTCATTTCTTTCAGCTGTTTCTGACAATGTGTCATCTGAGTTGTTCTGAATCAATAGGAGAAATAAGAAAGAGTGTTGTTAATGGCAGTTGAGTGGAAGGTAGTTGTGTGCAGCAGAAGATTTCAGTAAGCCAGCTTGCAAACCAATTTAAACCAAGGTTGTGGTGGGATCAAAACAACATCCAAGAACTGTGTAGACTGAAGATCAGCATTCAAGTCCAACTGCATGAGTGAATCCACATAGTTCAGCTTCATCACCATGTTAGACAGATCTTTCCTGCTTGCCGTCAAAATTAGGAACATGTTGTCAACAAATCTACAATATAGTAGAATATGTTGACTGTATTTCTGTAGAATATGTTCACATTCCTATACATACATGTATATATTGTTGTAAGTAGGCGCCATGACTTCCCCCATCAAGGTACTGGTTCCTTGGTGCTGCTAGGTGGTGAATCATGGTAAACAGGCTAGTGGCATCCATGGTCACTAGCCATAACTTAATATCTGGTAATGTGACATCCGTGATTTATGTCAAGAAATTAGCCATGCCACAAATGAATGTAGATAAGTTAAGTGCTTTGTTCCTTAGATAAAAAGTCTAGCCAATTGACAACAGGTTCAAACAGACTGGCCCCCACTGACATGTCTGAGTATCATATGGGCTTCACAGCATTTTATGCATCTTCAACAAAGTGTATAATGATGGGTGAAGGGTTAATTTGGATCTGTAAGGGTTGACAGCCGACCGTGTGTATATTAACCCCTTCGTGACAGATGACGTGCCAGGCACGTCACGGCAAATCGTGGACTTGCCGACAGCTGACGTGCCTGGCATGTCATGCACTAAATCGAGTAAAGAAAGCGACCATTGCTCAGATGAGCATCATCATTTGCCTGGTTAGATTAATATTTGTCAATACTTGATCTGACCCGTGTAGATCTGCCTCCCTCTCACTTGAGTTTTAGTGAGGGAGACAGACAGAGCTGTATAATGTAAGTTTTTAATTATAATATATTTAATAAAATTGAGACCCAAAGGCTTTTATAAAAGCCGTTTCCAGTGTTTTACCCTTTCCCTGCAATTGATCGCTGTGTACGCAGTGATCTTACACAGCAGCACATTTTTTGCTGTCTGTGCATTTCTTTAGGGGTTAAATTTTTACCGTTTTTTTTTTTACAGTATATCAAAGGCTCTTTTAAGGGCTATTAACCCCTTCCTTGCCATATATCACTTCCTAAGCAGCGCATATGGTCAATGCCTAAGCAGTGCACATGGTCACTGCCTAAGTAGCGCATATGGAGCGATCTGGTCGCAGAAGGTTTTTTTTTGCTATCAGCATTTTTTTTTGTCACACTCGCTAGGGGTTAATTATACCCACTAGGGGATTACGTGTATTCCTTTTGTATCTGTCTGAACACATGTATAGCAATCAGTAACAGCCGATCAGTGGCAAAGGTGGTTATTGTGTGTTATTTCTCAGATAAGCATAACCATTCACCTGGTTAGATCAATATTGGTAAATATTGTTCTGACCCATATGGATCTGCCTCCCTCTCCTCACTTGAGTTTTAGTGAGGGAAAGAGACAGATCTGTATAATATAAGTTTTTAATTGTAATAAATTAAAATAAATGTTAAAAAATTGTGAGACCCCAAGGGCTTTTATAAAAGCCTTACCCTTTGTATAGTGTACCCTGTATAGTAACCCCTTCCCTGCCACTGATCACTGCACAGCAGAACATTTTTTCTTGTCAGTGCATTTTTAGGGGTTAATTTTTTTGTACAGTACTACAAAGGCTCTTATAAGAGCTATTAACCCCTTCCTTGCTCTACATGTCAAAATTCCAAGTTTGAAAATCAAAAAGCGCACCTCTCAAATGTAGCCTTTCAACCTCCAACAAAGCTGACAAACCTATGCATGGGTGGTATCCCTGTGCTCGGGAGATGTTGCTGAACACATATTGTGGTATTTTTTGTCAGTGACACATAGCGAAATATGTGAATTTGTGTCTGAAATACAATATTTGTGGAAAAAAATACACAATAAAATTACTACCACAAACTTTGACAAAGACTGGTGGTAGAATTGGTGCATGGAAAGTGTTAAAATAACACCATTTAAAATAGCCTAGGGTGTCTACTTTTACAAAATATATACTTTTTTGGGTAAAATACACTGTCCGGCTTAAAAAAAAAGGCCCAAATGAAAGATGGGCTCAGGCTGACTACACATCAAAATTCCAAGAAATGCGCACCTTCAAAATGTGGACCTTTAGCCCCCAAACAACCCAACAAACCTATGCATGGGTGGTATCCCTGTACTCAGGAGATGTTGTTGAACACATATTGGGGTGTTATTTGGCAGTGACACATAACAAAATCTGTGAATTCATGTATGAAGTACAATGTTTGTGAAAAAAAAAAAAATTACTACCACAAAGTTTGACAAAGGCTGGTGCTAGAATTAGTGCATGGAAAGTGTTAAAATACCACCTATTGAAATAGTCTTGGGTGTCTACTTTAAAACAATATATGAGTTGATGGGGTAAAATACACTGGCTGGCTTCAAATATGTCCCAAATGGGTGCAGGCTGTCTGAATGTAAAAATTTCAAGTTGAAAAACCAAAAACTGGACCTCCCAAATTTGGCATTTTAGCCCCCAAACAACCCAACAAACCTATGCATGGGTGGTATCCCTGTACTCAGGAGAAATAGTAAAATCTATTTAGCAGTTTTTTTCGTTCGCTTTTGTCGATGAGGAGAAGATGTTTCAAATAAAAGTAAGGAAATTTGTGTTTTGTTTTTTTTACCATATTTTTTTTTTTTTATATATAATGTTATAAGATATGATCAAAATGATGGCATCCAAAGAAAGCCCTTCTTGTCCCGATAAAAACAATATATAATATGTGTGGCTACAGCAAATGACAAAGAAGAAAATTACAGATAAACACAAACAGCACAGAAATGTTAAAATAGCCATTTTTTTTTTGTAAATCAAATTTTATTAATTTTTCAGTGAAGTAGAATTGGGGGGGGGGGAAATGTGTACAAAATATAATGGGGGAAAAGAAAAGAAAAAAAAAGGGGGGGGAGGGGGCGGATGGAGAGCATGATTACATTATGAGTTCCGGACGCAGCCGGTTTCAATATACAAAACAACAGTACACTAAAATATAGTCAGAGTAACTTAAAAATGTAGTGGAAGAATGTCACCTTCAGACATTACTGATGGGTAAGGGGGGGGGGGTTGCAGGGAGGGAGGGATGGGGCGGAGGGCCGTCTCCTGTCCCGGTATTCCGCCGCATCTTCTCCAGAAATTCCAACCAGTAAAACCATGTCATTCTCCTTTTTTCAGTTTGGGGCTCAGACCGACTGATCAGATCCTCTAGTACACGGACTGCTTCTACCCTTTCCACCCATTTGCGGAATGTGGGGGGAGTTGTTGTACCCCAGTGTAGTGGGATAAGCGCTTTGGCTTCATTCAGAAGGAGCGGGATAATTGACTTCTTATATGTCGATATCGGTTGTGTAGTATGGTGTAGTAAACATTGTGCCGGTTGGAATGGGGGGGGGGGGGGGGGTGTTCTGTGAATCTGTGCAGAGTGTCATATATATATTCCCAGTATTGAGTAATCTCAGGACATTCCCACCAGATATGGAGAAAGGTGCCAGGATGCTTCCCACATCTCCAACACACATCAGGGACCCCTTCAAACATAGCGTGTAGTCACACGGGCGTTGGGTACCACCTTGTAAGTAATTTGTAGTTCATTTCCTGCGTTTTGGTGCTAAGTGAGGTTTTGTGTGAAAGCGTGATCATTTTGGTCCATTGTGGCACCGATAAGGTCACCTGGAGCTCTTGTTCCCACCTTTCCACAAAACCAGCTAGTGGTGCATGTTCAGGATTAATGAGCGTGTTATATAATAAAGATACACTATGAGAGGGCATTGCATCTCGGGTGTGAAGTTCTTCATATAAAGTTTCCAGTCTTCTAAGATTGTATTTTTGTGGTAATTTGCCCAGGTAAGCTTTCAATTGTAAGTATTGTAGTGTGATAGCGGCGGTAGTAAGATTGTCAGGGATCAGGTCAGTCAAGGGTTTTATCTTGCTATCTGTTACGTAGGCCTTGAGTAATGGGGTGTCCCCTTCTATTTCACAAAGAAATTCACCAGTCGTTTTTCCAGGTGGGAAATCAGGATTATAACGAAGTGATGTTAAGGGTGAGGGGTAGGTGGTCAGTCCGTGTGATCTGTGTATGCGGTGTAACACTGCCAATGTAGCTGATATCAGTGGATGATTTTTTATCTCTTTTTTGGCAGTTTGTGGAGTAGTCCAGAGATAGTTATTGAGGGGTAGTCGGGTAAACTGTGCTTCCAAGTCGATCCACTGCTTATGTGAGGGGCGGTGGGTCCACTCCAGAGACCTCTCCAGGTGAGATGCCCAATAATACGTAAGCATACAGGGCAATCCCAACCCGCCTGCCGATTTGTGTTTTTGCAACAGGGTTGTGGCCAATCTAGGGGGTTTAGTCGCCCAGATAAACTTTATGAGTAGTGTACGGATAGAGGTAAAAAACGCCCTAGGAATTGATATGGGGATAGTTTGGAAAAGGTATAGAACCTTGGGTAGAGTGTTCATTTTAATAATATTTACTCTGCCTGTCCATGCTATCATTAAGGATGACCATCTGGAGAGGTCTCTTTGGAGAACCGTGAGAAGAGGGGGGAAATTATGTTGATACAATGTTGTTGGGTCAGCAGTCAGCCATTTCCCTAGGTATTTTAATTTGCTTTGGCACCATTTAAACGGGAAGGAACTCGAAAGTCTCCTCTCTTCTGCTGCTGGGAGGGTGACATTAAGTATTTCGGACTTTGTATAATTTATTTTTAAATTGGACAACTGTCCATATTGTGCAAATTCCTGCATCAGTATCGGGAGGGAGACTGCTGGGTTTGTCAGCATGAACAGCATGTCATCTGCAAACCCCATTATCTTATGATGGGTCTTACCTGCTTGTACGCCAGTGATGTCAGGGTTATTCCTGATCATTTCAAGGAACGGTTCTAGTGAGATTATAAATAACAGGGGTGAGAGAGGACATCCCTGCCGCGTCCCGTTTGTTATTAGAAATGGTTCTGATAGTGCCCCATTTATCCGAATTCTTGCCGAGGGGCGGGAGTACAGGGAGGCTATCAGGGTTAGCATAATGGGTCCAAAACCCATATGCTTGAGAGTTTCAAGCATAAATGTCCAGTCTAGTCGATCAAACGCTTTTTCTGCATCTGTCGAAAGCAATATGGTTTTCAGTTTCTTCTTACGCGTTGTATGGATAAGGTTTATAGCCCTGATTGTGCTGTCCCTGGCCTCCCGCCCCGGGACGAACCCAGTCTGGTCTGGATGGATCAATGATGGGAGGACAGTATTTATGCGTGTCGCTATGATTTTCGTGAATAATTTCAGATCCGCGTTAAGGAGGGAGATTGGTCTGTAGTTGTTGCAGTGCTCTGCGTCCTTTCCTTCCTTGGGGATTACTGCTATGGTTGCATTAAGTGTGTGTGGGTGGAACATCGTCCCGTCCAATATGGAGTTAAATGTAGTCAAGAGGTGAGGAGATAGGGTGGCAGCAAATTTTTTGTAGTATTAAAGGGGTAGTCCGTCAGGGCCTGGCGCCTAGCTGGCTTTGGAATTGCGTAGTGCTAGAGATATTTCTGTGTCTGAGATCCTGCGATCCAAAAACGCGGCTCTCTCTGATGTTAATTTAGCAGTCAAATGTTGTGTTAGGTATTGTTGTACTTTTCGTTGGTGGCTTGTATCTCCTTGGGGCAAATCATGCGTCGGGGACTGATTATATAGGTGGGAATAGAATGTGACAAATTCCCGGGAGATATCCTAGGGCATTTGGCACAATCTGTCCCGTGATCCCCGTATCTTCGGGATGTACGAAAGGGCCTGTTTTTTTCTTTAGTGCTCTGGCCAGGTATTTTCCTGGCTTATTTCCATGTT
Source organism: Pelodytes ibericus (assembly GCA_036172795.1). Taxonomy (NCBI): domain Eukaryota; kingdom Metazoa; phylum Chordata; class Amphibia; order Anura; family Pelodytidae; genus Pelodytes; species Pelodytes ibericus. The sequence goes on along the minus strand of CM069857.1, from coordinate 95,177,939 downwards.
CATGATAAATTGATTTTAGTTTAATATAATGTTTGTGGGCCTGTCTGTTAAGTATTATTGCCAGTTCCCCTTTCAGGGAGAGGAGTTTACCATATTCCTCATTATCTAATGTCTCCTTATGGGAGCTCTCCAGGATTTTGATTTGTTCATACAGAGCAGTTATATGAACAGACTGTGCTTTCTTCCGCTCTGTCCCCATTTTAGTGAGTTGCCCTCGGATAGTGCACTTATTCGCTTCCCAAATAGTGGGCATTGGGATATCTGGGCTCATATTTTCTGAGAAATAATGTGTCAGTGTGGTTTCAATTTCTGAGACTGCACTTTGTTCCCCCAGGAATGACTCATTTAGCCTCCATGTACGCTGAGTCGGTCTGGTTAGGCCTGATGTCAGGGTCACTGTTAGCGGGGCATGGTCTGACCATGTAATATGCCCATATTCAGATTTTTTTAGAAGGGGTAGATGGTAATACATGTAATCCTATGGCTATTCTATAAACCGAATGTTCAGTTTATAGAATAGCAATAGGAATACATGTATTCCATAAGCCGACAGCCTATAAACCGAACGTTCGGTTTATAGGCTGTGGGCATTTTACTACACGGAGACAAAGTCTCCATTCATAATTTTATGAATGGAGACTCTGTCTCCGTATAGTTAAATGCCGGCTTTTAACTATACGGAGACAAAGTCTCCATTTATAATTTTATGAATGGAGACTCTGTCTCCGTATAGTTAAATGCCCACAGCCTATAAACCGAACGCTCGGTTTATAGGCTGTCGGCTTTTAACTATACGGAGACAAAGTCTCCATTCATAATTTTATGAATGAAGACTCTGTCTCCGTATAGTTAAATGCCAACAGCCTATAAACCGAGCGTTCGGTTTATAGGCTGTCGGCTTTTAACTATACGTTTGTCTCCATTCATAATTTTATGAATGGAGACTCTGTCTCCGTATAGTTAAATGCCCACAGCCTATAAACCGAACGTTCGGTTTATAGGCTGTCGGCTTTTAACTATACGTTTGTCTCCATTCATAATTTTATGAATGGAGACTCTGTCTCCGTATAGTTAAATGCTATTGTATTCTATAAACCGACTCTATTTCGGCTTATAGAATGCAATAGAACTACGAATGGACGAATGAACGAATGATTTTCGTTTATTAACCATTCGTTCATTCGGCTTTAGTTAGCTTAGCATTTTTGTTTTTCGGGCGAATGGACGCAAATGCAATTTTCGGACGAAAATACATTCGTCCGAAAACGAATGCACATGTCTAGTATATATTCACATGTAAATTGCTTTTTTAATAAAAAATTATGATATAAAAAAATCTTGTTTTTATTTCCTTTTATGTGACAATGCTGCCTCTCTCTTTCCCTTGCCCCCAGATTTGTCGCTCTCCCCCCCTTAGTGTTGTCTCTCTCTCACCCTCTCTTTGGCTCCCCCCTCGCTCCCCTTGTGTCTGTCTCTTCCCCCCTTCCCTCCCCCTGTTTCTCTCTGCCCCCCTCCCCTTGTTTCTGTCTCTTCCCCCCTTCTCTCCCCTTGTTTCTCTCTGACCCCCCCCCCCTTGTTATTCTGTCCCCCCCCTCACCTGTTTCTTGCTCCCTGGTGGCTAGTGGGGGCAGCCGGGGGATGTATGCACTATACATAATAGACGGAAGTGTCGGGCAGCATGGAGGTTGTCTGCACGATTCGTGCAGACATCCCCCAGCTGCCCGATTCTCCCTGGTGGCTAGCGAGGCAGCGGAGGATGTCTGCGCGATGAGCGAGACCTCCCCTTCTGCCGCCCGGAACGACCGCCAGGACTTTTATGAGGAAGCCGGAAGTACCCAGCTTCATCATAGAAGTCCCGGTGGTCATGCCGGGGGCCAGCAGGGGAGATTTGCGCTCATCGCGCAGACATCCCCTGCTGTTAGAGAGGGGGATCCAGGTCCCCTGCAGCTCTGCTGGGGACCTGGATCCCAGTCTTATAGTCTGACCTCAATTTGAGGTCAGATTATAAGACGACCTCGATTATAAAAGGGGTACTAACACTTCCCTTGCTGATCACAGTTTCTTTTTACTGTGATCCGTTTCCTTCCAAGTTTATGAACCTCATTTAGTTTTTTCAAAATAAATTTTATTTTGTAAATTTTTACTATATTACTTATATTCTTTTCATGTATTAATGTAATTACAGTTAACTCCTACAAGCCTGTGCTGTGATTATGACCAGAGCAAACGTTAACCCATTCGTGACGTTGGGACGTTCTATGCCGTCCTGATTTTAAGTCCCTTAAATTCGTTAGGACGGCATAGTACATCCTGTGTTAAACAACTCATATCGCGGCTCGGATCATGCTGCAGGCACTTGCAGCGGGATCCCACCTGTCAGATGAGGCCATTTTAAATGGCCTCAGTCTGACAGGGGAAATTTAGCTGGTGCTCAAAACAAGCACCAGCTACATTTCTCTAAATCGTGCGTGACGTCCGAAGGGCTTGCAATTTTTGGGCAGGGACCCACAGGGTCTATTAGGACCCTGATTGGGTCTCTGCCATAGTGTTCCTGGCTAACGATCACCTTGTGATCAGTGGCCAGGAACAAATCGTGACGTTTTGGTGCTTACGTCATTTGGGACGCAAGCACCATGCGTCACAAAGGGGTTAAAACTCTCCACTTTTTTCAATTTATTTTTTAATACTAAATTCAAATAATTTCATGCTATTGGCAATTCTATAAACCGAAATAGAGTCGGTTTGTGGAATACCAATAGCAAAATAGCCATTACAAAATGCCTCGCTAGCCACCAGGGAGAATCTGGCAGCTGGGGGATGTCTGCACGAATAGTGCAGACAACCTCCATGCTGCCCGACACTTCCGTCTATTATGTATAGTGCATACATCCCCCGGCTGCCCCCACTAGCCACCAGGGAGCAAGAAACAGGTGAGGGGGGGACAGAATAACAAGGGGGGGGGGGACAGAGAGAAACAAGAGGAGGGAAGGGGGGAAGAGACAGACACAAGGGGAGCGAGGGGGGAGCCAAAGGGAGGGTGAGAGAGAGACAACACTAAGGGGGGAGAGCAACAAATCTGGGGGCAAGGGAAAGAGAGAGGCAGCATTGTCACATAAAAGGAAATAAAAACAAGATTTTTTTTATATCATAATTTTTTATTAAAAAAAGCAATTTACATGTGAATATATACTAGACATGTGCATTCGTTTTCGGACGAATGCATTTTCGGTTTATAGGAAGCTAATAGCATTACATGCATTCCATAAACCGAAAGTCATTCATGTCGGTTTATGGAATGTAGTACAATGCTATTGGTATTGTATAAACCGACTCTATTTCGGTTTAGAATGCCAATAGCACGAATGGACGAATGGACGAATGAACGAATGATTTTCGTTTATTAACCATTCGTTCATTCGGATTTTGTTAGTTAAAATTTTCGTTATTCGTTTTTCGGACGAATACACGAAAATGCTATTTTCGTCCGAAAATGCATTCGTCCGAAAAACGAATGCACATGTCTAGTATGTACCAGGGGGGAATTGTTTACCACCCCGGTAGATACGTCCCCAACATAGGACTATACAGTCCGTAAACAATAAACAATGAATACAATAGAAGAACGAAGGTTAGGCCTTCCAGCCAGTACTATGTATACCAACATTATCAAAATCGCACATAATAACAAAAACTTTGTAAAAACATTCAATTTGGTCAAAGACAACGTGTTCTTTTTGCGGTACCTGAGACAGGGGGTTTCAGTGTGGGGGGGGGGGGGTATTTCGTCTCATTCTGAGATTTTCCAATTGGCTATTTAGATTTGCATGTGACAGTGGGAATGGAGGAGAGGGGGGGGGGGGGTTAGTATTATCATAACAGTTACTTTACACATCATTCAGGGGGACTATATCTGTTAATACTTCAATTGTACTGAGGGGGGGGGATGGGGATAGGAATAGAGTGGGCTTGGGAGAATACTTTTGTTGGGATCCCCAGTTCCCCTGGTTATCCTGGGGCTGAGAGTAAAGGCTGAGCATATAAAACCGTTCATATAATGATTCCCATGTCTCGGTGGCTTTGTAATTATGTGATGGGCATTTCAGGATAGACATGATGAATCAGTGTGGGAGGTTTGTGGGAGGCATTAAACATCAGGGTGTCCCCGAATACCCCTGGGTCACATATATGGTTGCTGTGTTAAGTGCACAACATAATACAGTTTCACAGCCCTGGTATAGAGGGTGGGGGGCACAGATATATATATATAAAGGGTATCTGCTGGTTATACGATACCACACTGCCGCTGTGTTTCCCCCGCTATATTCACAGTCTGAGATTGCTTTCTCCATTAAGTCCAAGTTTCTTTTGTGCTCTGAAATAACAGTTTTTGGGGTAGACTTGGCTCCTGCAATATTGTTATTTCCCGGGTGGGTTAGGGCCTGTGTGTCCGTGAAAGTAGACAAGGTAGGCTCATGTGGGTCCTGCTAGGGGGCTAGTCGAAATCCCCTCCTGTCTCGCCGCAATTATACTGTCCACCGGGGTGCTACTCCTCTGCTGCTCTCATCGCCGATGGGGAGTTCGTCTGAGCTTCGCGACTCTCTTCCACCCTGTTGATTCTCGGCTGCTGCTGTCTCTGACGTTGCGGGCGAACGTGCCTTTTCACCAGCTGCCGGGGTCGTCTGATGTCTGGGAGGCTCCAGTCTTCAATATGTATCTCAGGTAGTTGCAACGCCGCTAGGAAGCCAGGTAACTCCGGATGATAGCGGAGGGTGATAGTTCCATTTTCTATGCGGACATTGAGGCTAAATGGGTGGCCCCAAAAGTATTGGAGCTTTTGGGCCTGCAGCTCTAGGGTGAGTGGTCTCAGTGCCCTCTGAGTTTGGAGTGTGATGGGCCCGATCTATGTTGATCGGTGATGTTTCTGGGCGCCCTAGAAGCTTGTTGAATATGTCCGTGACCAGACTTAGGGGTAGGCCCCTAATCCTAATATTGTGCCTTCGGCCCCTGTTATCAAGATCCTCCAGCCGTCTGCGATACTCTGCGAGATATAGCGTGTGTTTAGAGGTAACAGTTGCTACGTTTGTTAGCTTCTTAGAGTGGGCTATCGCCTCTTCTTCCTGGACTTGCACTCTTTTGTCTATTCGCGCCAAATCCGTTTTGAGGCCCTGTATGGCGTCTGTGACCGTCTGCTTGAGTTCCGTAAGTAGAGTACTGAAGTCAGCCCTCCATGGGGCAGACGAGAAGATCTGCTGCATGTCAGTATGGTGGGTGTCCTTTTCCAGGTCTGGGGTATCTAGCTGCTGGTCTCCCAGTTCCAGGGAGCTTGATGGCGATGGCGCCATTTCAGTCTCAGGCGGTTGTGAGCACAAATCCGCCGGGGTGCGGAAATATTCTCGCAGAGATGGGGACGCCACCGGCATTCTCTCCCCAGGTGGTTTAGGGTCAGGAATTGTGCGTTTATTTCTGCCCATTCCGTCGGTATACAGGCTTAATTATGCTTGATATGGCTGGGTTGTGGCAGAGCTCCGTCCTCAAGCGGCCATTCTCCTCGGCAGCAAGCCACGCCCCTCGAGAATAATGTTATCTAACTATTCCAAGGCCACTATTCATATTGGATGTTTCTCATAGAAATAATCAAACATAGACATGTCAATTAAACCTTGCTATAAAATAGTCATGATATTCTGGGCTACTTGTCTGGTAGGGTCATACAGAGAATGTTTTCTGATAAACCATCAACTGTACATTGTGTAATCAAGTATCACCACACCTACCCCTTTATTGGTCAGTGAATCATGTCTTAATGGCAGTCGACTCCTCCTTTAATAAACTGTTCACTTTGTATTTACATTCAGTGGTAGCTTTATGAATCTCCATATTGATCACTTGAGAAAAGGTTTTCAATGCAACATTGTTGGTATGTGGATTAAATTGACTTTTCAATCTGAGGGAAGGTGGTGTGTCGATTTGTCTCTGGGAAAAAAAAATTCATCTGTAAATTATGATTAAACTTAAATTATTCTACTTCTAGATCAAAGGACTCATATATATATATATATATATATATATATATATATATATATATATATATATTATAATTTATTTTTTATATATGTTTATAAAAATATATATCTATATAACATATATATTTATATGTTATATAGAATTATAACTGCATATATATATATATATATATATATATATATATATATATATATATATGCAGTTATAATTCATTTTTATAAGAAATAACTTATTCTATGAAAAATGCATTTGCATATACTTCTATATATTACATGTTTTGTTACAGTTATTTTTTTCTCAACAAAAACCTTGTTCACCATACTTCCTTAAATATATATATAAAAAAATAGGTTTTATATTCAGAAGACCTTGCTGCATTGTCACAGTCTCCTGCAAGAACAACCACTGGCATTCTCCCCCACTCTGTGAACCATAATCTCTGGAAGCTGAGGTAGAAGAATGAGAGGTTGCACATAGAATAGAAAACAGCTAAAGCTTCCTTACATCTTCTCATCCAATTCACATTCCAAAGCACATCAAGTGTTAGGGAAGGATACGTTTTTGGAACTGGTGTTAGTTTTAACTAATGATAGCATAGCAACAAAAGAAATGGAGATACATCTTGTGTGGCTTTCACATGAACGATTTATGTTCACTGCATGTTTAATGAACATCATGCTAAAAGGAAAACTGCAGTGTGACCAGCAAATTATCTAGGGAATACTTGTCATATATTATTTCTTATCCTATCAAGTATTGCAGGCCTGTTCCCTATTATTTATGTATTTTTAAAAAAGTATGAGCAACCTTTTCTGCTCAGCAGTAGGGTGACTATTCACTATACTATACATATATACTTGTGTGTATTTCTGTCCATGTAAAAACAGATTCTACCTACCTGTCTGTCTATCCACACATGTCTATATAGCTGACAGTACGTTCCTTGGGTGTATATTTCTCATGCAGTAAATTATATATACAAGCCAGATACACAGACAATCTATTTTAATATAGAATCTTGTTCTGTTGCTGAAACCCAATCTTTAAGACTTGACAAAATGTAATGCAGTCACGGACCCTTTTGTGTCATTTGGTTTCTTTCATACAGGAAATTGTTTTCATTTACTATTGTAGCAAACTTAGTTTTCTTTTGGTATTCCACCCTGTATTTGCGATTTGAAAGTATATCCAATAATGCGACCCAGCAATATTGTTTTCTGTACCATGAGCAAAGGTCCTTTTCCAGTTCTCATTGTAACCCATTTGCATCTTCAGAAATGAAGATTCATTGTCAAATACATACATTGTAATATTCTTTATGTGGTAGAAAAAAAAACAACAAACAAAATCAAAAAAAGATTGTAGAAAACAGCCATCTGGCTTGTTGGAAAAGGTCTCACATTCATTCCCTGCAATTCTCTCTTTCATGAATAAAGCCCTTTGTTTGAATGCTATATCTTTTATTTAGTGTCAATACCATCCTGTCCTGATAGATCACGATGATGAAACCACTGATTGGTGAAACGCATTGTGTGTGAGGCGTGGTGGGAGTGAATATGTGACATCAGGCCTGTGTGTTCTTCTGATCAGCAGCGGTCTAGTTGTATATACCGTATTTATCGGCGTATAACATGCACTTTTTCTCCCTGAAAATAGGGAGAAAATGGTGTGTGCGTGTTATACGCCGAAAAAAAAAAAATCTAAAACTTACCTCGTTCCTGCTCTGTCCCCCGGTGCTCTGAAGCTGCGTAGCTGAGAGGGAAGCGTTGTTAGCTTCCCTCCGGTCGCGCGGTCAATAAAGTGTGTTTTTTTTAAACAAACTTTATTGACCGCGCGGCTGGAGGGAAGCTAACAACGCTTCCCTCACAGCCACGCAGCTTCAGAGCACCGGGGGACAGAGCAGCAAAGAGGTAAGTACTGGGGTCTGGGGAAGGGGGGGGGAGGAGGGTGGCATAACGAGCATACTAAGGGGCAATATCCTGGCATATTGGGGGCAATATCATGGCATATTAAATGGCATATTGGGGGCAATATCCTGGCATAATAAATGGCATATTGGGGCAATATCTGGCATATTAAAATGGCATATTGGGGGCAATATCCTGCATATTAAATGGCATATTGGGGCAATATCTGGCATATTAAAATGGCATATTGGGGGCAATATCCTGCATATTAAATGGCATATTGGGGGCAATATCCTGCATATTAAAATGGCATATTGGGCTTCAAAGTTCTTAATTTAAGTTCTTAAGTTTTTTTTCCTAAAATGTCCTTCTTAAAATTAGGTGCGTGTTATACGCCGGCGCGTGTTATACGCCGATAAATACGGTAACTCTCCATGGCAGTGATAGGATTCACTTTGCAAGAGGATTGGACAGGGGCCGCTGTGTGTATTGCGTTGTCATAGATTGCATCACTGTCACGTGTCATGGTGGCCGCCGGTTTCACTTTTCTAATTTCAATTCCAATTTAGCATTTCATCAATTGGATGTGGTGTATTTTTAGAAATAAATTTAGATATTTTATTTACATTGGATGTGCTGCTTATTTTTGTATAGTGTCATATGTTTGATGGTTTTGGGAACCACTTTATAGCAGGAACTACTTACATTGTTCAAATTAACAGGTGTGTATTATTTACGCTCTGAATCCCTGTCCAACTCCAGTGAAATAAGTGGTATCTCGCTGAAGGTCCAATTCCAGGTAAGGTTCATTTCCTCCTATTTTTATATATTTTTAATATTATGTGGGTGTGTAGATATTTCCTGATAAGCTAAGAGCTATATTTGGCATAGGTCCATATATATTAATAAAAGGTCACATGGGGTGAGAGGCTTTCCCCTGGTGCCCTGAAGCTCCATCCTATAACAAACATGTGCAGAGAGTTGGGCAAGTGCCCCCAGCACCATAATGCACATATGAGAGGCATGTATGCATGCCACAGATGGACAGGACAATGAGGTAAGTGGCCCTGTCCACCCACCCCTTAAGAAATGTGGAGTAATATTAGGGGCTGTCCAAATAATAATAAGGAGTAATGGTCCTGGGGTTGTCTCAACATCCCTAATAAAAATATGAATTACCCCCCATGGCACAAGCACTGCCCAAAAGCCCCTGTCCCTAATACAAATAATAATTTACTTTAATGATTATGGGGCTTTTCACAAGGCCCATGTCCCTATTAAATATAATATTTATCCTATTTAACTATGATTAAGCGTGTTTTTCACGTGAAACGCGTTAGGCTGCCTTCCTGTGGACTCTATCATCCGTGAATTTATCCTTTTTTTGTCTGTTCTGGAACACTGTTTTCACCATTAAAGCATCTCATTTTACATCTACCCGGTGAGTGGAGTGCACAGTTGTTTTCTCATTTCATGTATAATATTTATCCCCCACGTGGTCTGGGGCTGCCCCAAAGCCCCCAGACCCTAAAAATAAAACTAACGTGCCCATGGGACCAGGAACTGGCCAAAAGCACAATTAAATCACATTTATCCCTACCAACCCCCTCTTAACCCCACCTCACCTTGCCCAGGAGTTGCACATTTCATGTGGAGAGCCGAAGGCATCTCGCAATCTGCAGTTTGGCCACCCCTGGTCTATTCACTAAACAGAAAACGTATTTATTGAAAAGAGAATTAAAAAAATAAATATATAGCATCAATAGCTGACCTGTAGTAAAAGGTGAGCTCGCAGTTTAGTGAATAGGCTGCAAGGAGTATCAAAGCAAAGTTTAAATATGTTTTGTGGTTCTGTCGTGGATTTCTAAAAATAGATAACCTAAGCACAATAATGGCCTCAAAAATATATTCAACTTCTGGTAAAGTTTCAGCAGTAAATCCCCTGACATCCCTCGTACAGACTGAATTCAAATTACAGTTGAATTTTACATTTTTAATTTTGTATGCAAATGTGTTATAATTGTTAGATTGTATGGGTCCATATATCATGTACATATGATATACTGATTATTTATCAAGTTCATACAGTTCAAAACAAATAAATATGTACACAAACATTTTAGTGGTATTGGAGTTACATTTTATATATATTTAAAAGAAGAAAAACTACCACAACTAGAGGACATAGAGGGGCAACGATTTAAAAGTAATATCAGGAAGTATTACTTTACTGAGAGGGTAGAGGATGTATGGAATAGCCTGCCAGCAGAAGTGGTAGAGGTAAACACAGTCAAGGATTTTAAGCATGCGTGGGATAGACACAAGGCTATCCTAGCTATAAGACCGGGAATGGGGGACTAATAAAAGTACTCAAAAAAAATTGGCCAGACTAGATGGACCGAATGGTTCTAATCTGCCGACACATTCTATGTTTCTATGTTTCTATATAAATAATAGCAATATTTATTAGAAAATACTTCTTGCTGTGAAAGTTATCATACCAATTTATTGAGCAACCTCTTCCATATCTCACCCTGATGAGCCATTGAAAAGGAAAAAAAATGCAATTTTCTATTAATACTATTCTACACACTATGGGTGGATACTCTATTAGTTGTTTGATACAGAAGTAGGACAGCATAATATAAAACTGCAGGGTGCTGGATCTCTGGTGCTCAGATATAAGAGTCTGTCATCTCTGAATTGTATTATGCTAATGATTTAGAAGATGGAAACACTACCTGTTTCTCTGAAGGTAGCCAAGAGGCATACATCACTGTGATACTTATGCATCCTTCAGTATCTTTAAACTGGTTTCATCTCAGTTAAGGATTGAGAGTTTTCTATCACTGTGGAAGTCTGAAACTTAAGTTTGTATAGTTTTATAACGTGAATAAATCCAGTCTGTAAAGTTCCATATACCTACTACAGCTTCCAGGGGAGGGCTGGACGTTTTTGCCCTAGGAAAAACACAGTTCAGTGGATTACAGTGCAACTTCACCCGCCCATCTATTGTTATCCACGTTAGGCGTAACTAGACTGGCATGAAAAATGTATAGAAAGACAGACAAACACACACAAAGATGGACAGGGAATTAAAGCACTGCAAAGCTCAAATGCATTTTGCCCAGTTTGCATTGAGGTTTTATCAACCATTTTCTGCTATGGATTTATAAATACAGAGGGGAGGAGAAAGCGATTCTCCTCTAACACAAGTGCATGCCTATGGGATCTACATTGAAGACAAAATGACTCTTACCCTTTGACATCAGCCAGAGCCTCATTTAAGGAATATAACTGGCTAGCCTATGTAGGGGGTCATTTAGAGGTTAAAAGTGGTAAGGCCCCAACCCATTGAGCCAGATTACACAAAGAAATATGTCAGAGAAAAATATATCTGCATTCTACTGGCTGCTATTACAACTTAATATCTTCTTTTTACATTTCTGAAAATAAATGTGCATGTACATTGCCTATTTTGCAAATAAATATACACCAAGCATAGGCAAAGGTGAGTCAATACACACAAGGGAGGTGGGCCTCTTATCCAGAGGACAACACAGAGGTCATGATGTCCACAGAGCATAAATATGTATTGTTCCATTCCTAGATCAGCGTGAGACTATCAACAATATAAAAACAGAAGAAATCCACCATGCAAGGAGAGAGATAGACCTCCCTTAAGTAGTGGAGTGAAATACCAGACGCATTTTGCTTAATCATTGGCAATGCCATTCAACACAGTTGGAGTGTGCTTTTTTCAAAGTAACATAGTAACATAATAATTTAGGTTGAAAAAAATACATAAGTCCACATAACAGAAGTGTGGATATCAGCATCAGGTTAAAATTAGAAATCACACTTAAGCAGCAAATACGCTGTGGTAAACCAACGTTCTTTACTCCCCTGTGACACATTGTCTCCTCTCTTTTGCATTGGCACAGTCTAGGAGCATGTGTAAAGGGGTAAAACCAGCATATATATGATAAAGTCAATGCAAAGTGAAAACTTACCCACTGTGCCCACCTCCCCAAAAACAGAACCCCTTTTCAATGCCAAGGCCCATAATCTATAGAGAGGAGGTGGGGAATTTGAATAGAAATAGAGGGTGCGCAAAAAACATCTATACAAATATATAAATGAACATAAAAGAACTTATATTGTAGATGATATTAACTTTGTGCCATTACATCTCTCCAAGAACCCCAGTGACAGAGGGTTCCGTCACAAAGCCAATGTGGTGCCCATATTTAAAAAGGGATCAACATTCCAGCCAGGCAGTTTCAGATCCTTAAGCTTGACCTCTGTGGTGGGGACACTGTTTGAAGGATTGTTAAATTAATATATTCAAGATTTCATCTTGAACAGGACTTTCATAATCAGAAGCAAACATGGCTTTGTTGACTCTGATATAATAATCTTGTACAACTAACTTAATTGCATTCTATGTAGACATGAGTAAACATATAGACGTGGTGCTGTGGTGGATGTGATGTATGTAGACTTTGATACGATTCCACACAAAAGGTTACTGTACAAACTGACTGAACTAGGCTAAGGGCCAAAAACTGTGTGTACAATGGCAATTAATACTAAGAATAATAATAACAACAAAGCATTTAACCAAGAAAGGTATATTCAATTCTTCTCTGGATTGCAAGTACATCTTGGGGATGCTACTTTTGCCCAGCATTGAGGGGGTGTTAGAATTGGCAAAAAGATAGCATGAACAGAGTGGTGGTAAATGGGAAGTTCTCAAATTGGACAAATGTGATAAATACCTCCGCGATCTGTCCAGGATCCTCTTATTTTTAATTTGTTTACTCATTATCTCCCAGTGGACAAAGGGGCCCATGTCTCAGTGTTTGCTGATGATACAAAATTAAGTATGGTAATACATTTTAGTTATAGAAGTTGGTGTAACTAGTCTGACAGTACAAACTTATATTATCTGTCCTTTTTATGTGGTGCACTTTATTGACATATAATGACCATCTTTGACTGGGTCTTGATATCACTCTGATGCATTTAGCATTTAAGATTTTTTTCCTTGCAGGTCAGTGATTTTGAATTTTTTTTTACTTTTGCAATACAATTTGTGAGGTCCTGTGTGTGGCACATTAATAGACCTACTTGGGTATAGTTTCTTAAACTTTACAATTTTTTCGGAATACAGTCTAGATGTGTGTTCACTGCAAGATGAGCAAATTGGGGGTTAGCTGTAATAGCAAAGCATTACTAAACAATGCCAATTTAAAGAAGGTATTTTATCTTAGAAATGTTTGTTTATAATCCTGCTCATGAGAGTTTGCATTCTAAATGGATTAGATGGATTAGGCAATAACCAACATTTTTGCTGCATTGCTCCCTTGGAATTAACTTTTACCTGTAAATAGAATTGTTTATCTTTATGGCTCATTGGTATGGTATTTGCATCTAATTTTCTCTAATGACCTTAATTTGTTATGTGCAGCTTTAAGGTATTATTAACCTCTATGATTAAAACTTAAAGACCCAGGGTTTATCTAACAATGATCTACATATAAAGTCATCAGCAAGCAATGGAGAAAAATGGCTCTAGACAGAAAATAAAACATTTTTCAGTCCATTTGTTAAGAAAATGATTTCTCAAAGCACCAATTATATATCTTAATAACACTATTTTTCATGGCGTGATACATCTAAATTAATGTTAGTATGTTCTTATTGTTTTCCAAATAATGAGTTAATTTATCTTTGATCATTGCATACCATAGGTTGCAACAGAAAATGGTCAAAAAACACTTTTAAGTGATAACTCACATCATTAATTAGAATATACATTAACATTTAGTTTTACCTCATGTGAGTTATGTAACATGTTATACTTAATAATGATGTTTAATTAGTTTGTCTTTTATAAGGCTAGTGCATAAACAGTTTTTAACAATGAAAAAACAGCAACTGAGAGTGAATATGCAAGTTAATGAGCTACCCAGAATGCCAGTTACTGGACAGAGTCGTTAACATATGGAGAAATGAAAAGCAACCTTTAGTAACCAGATTAGGGTACACCATTACACAACTTTGGTTTGATGAGTTTCTTATTTTTAATCAAATGTGATAAAAGATGTGTTAACCTTGGCTTCATCCTCTCGAACAGTGTTTCTCAACTGGTGGATCATGACCCAAAAGTGGGTCGTAAGCTGCTGGGTAGTTGGTCACAGATGTGTGCATCATCATCAAAGTCTAACTTTTGATTGGGGGGAGGAACGATGATGTGTAGACGTACATTGCATTCACCATCTGAAGCTGAAAAGTGTTATTTTGATTGTGTCACTAATATCTCTTTCAGTATCCATTAGATCAATAAACACCCGAGGCATCAGTGTTTACTTTTGGGATACAATTTCAAAATTTGCCTGAGATGGGTCAAGTGAAATTTGGGTTTGATGTGGCAGATACACGGTTGTGAGTGTTTAATGTACCTATCTTTAGGAGAGTGGTTTCTCAGCTCTGGTCCAGCTGAAGACAAAACATATATAGACAATAAACACGTCCTCAGAGCTGCTTTGTCTAGCATCACCCCAGACTTTGAGACACTAATCAGGATCAAAAAATCATCCCCAGCTTCTTTCCCGTTAGCTCTAATTAGTCTCATATTTTTTTTAATATTATTTGTTTTTATCCGAATAGCACTTTCATTTTCACTTGCTCTGCAATTATTACACTATTAATTTTACAAGAAGCCGTGTTTTTTAATTTCATGTTTTAAACAGTGAAAATATGGAATAATGTACAAAATTATTTGTGGAATAAATTATGCTGTTTCAAAAATTAAGTTGTTTTTGGGTCATGACTTTAAAAATTGTGGGTTAGGCAGTTTGAGAACCACTGCTCTAGAATGTTCACCTTACTTAAGAAACCCATACTGAAATGTATCATTATTCCTCACCATTTCTTTTTTCTACTAATTTAGTGGACAATTTATTCATCTAGCCAACCACAGGGAACAGTGTGTATGAATGAAGCAGACTTGGAAATAGATTGTTATGCAGCATTTACTAAGAAGACAAAAAAAAGGAACTTTGAGAACATGAAGTAGTCAATACATTATAATTGTTATAGTTCAAGACTGTGCTATCCTTCAAAATAAATAAATAAATACACCAAGCATAGAATATTTAGTGGAATAAAAATCCCAGAGATGAAAATATCCAAATCCAAAGACATTTTAATGATGCGTTATGGACCTCCACAGACCACATTTACTTTGGTATCTATATTCAATAAGGATTTTATCTTTTATATTTGGAAGACTACCAGCTGACTGCATTTAATCATTAAACCTTGATCATTTTTTCATTTATAGGGAAGACACAACAAACATGATTCAGTATTGGACAGGAGCACGTAAGACAAGATATGGCTTCTATGGGTCTATTCATAAAGACAAAAGTTTGCCCCATTCCTTGGGGAATTTCTTACACAGACTCTTGCTTAGATTCCAAAAATAGGCATAGTGGAACCTTCCCAATATATACTCGATGCAAAGTTTTTTCTTCTCTAAACATAACAAGAATACTTTTAGGCGAAACACGTTCGTGTACTGTACTTATCAGGACCAGCCACCTCTGGCTAACTTTGGACTTTTATTTATTTTACTTATTTTTATATGCTTATCTATTTTACATGCTGGAAGACATCGTGGAGCTGTTGTTCCAGTATAGTACATATCAACGTCATATACTGGAGGAAGAGGGAGAAGGTGCAACTACCTACAACAGATGAGCCTGTCTATCTGAAAGTTTTGTGAGTGTAAAGACATATCCTGTACACATCACTATTTTATTTGTAGCAGTATTGTGCTATGTTTTCTTGTTCTCTCTTTTTTTACATATGTAATTGGATGAATACCATGATATCTGCTTAAGAACATCCTTTCAGGCAATTATCAATATTCCCTTTTTTGGTTTTTTGCCTTTTCTTTTGGTGAGGTTTACAGAGCGCACCTACCACCCCTTTTCTGTATATCAAGAATAGTATTCGTAGTGATGTGAAGACCACATTCAAGTCACTTGGAAATCTCAGAGATAAATAGCAAATTATAGATTAATTAAGCAAACTGAATTAACCTGATTTGCTATTATACTGTATTCTTTAATAACATTTCTAAATGTTGTTACACAATTATTAATAACTGCTTTACATGAGCCATTTGAGTGCCAAGGGATGAGCGAGGGGGACTTGCAATCCATTTAAACTAGCACTTGCAATTTCTCAAAAGACAAGGACTACAAGATAGTACGTAAAAAATACCTATTAATTAGGAGTAGTGGGCCATTTGGATTTTGCAAACGTACTAAGACACTGTTATTGCTTGTTAATTCATGACGGTAAAACAAACATGACTACAGTTTCCATTTTCTATTACATCTGCCTTCCCCACAGCATTATTTTGGGATTGCCACTGGATAAAAGCCAGCATCATACAGAGGAAATATTTGTACTGCAGAAGCATAATTTCTTTAATGGGTTCAACTTTATTCACCAGAGGCAGACTACATGGCTAAAACTCCTTGCACAACAAACCTGTGTTGCTTTAAATCAAAATCAACTAGAGTAAACCTTATTTTGAATTAGTCAACTAATGAAAAGCATACCTCAGAGGCATCCATCTCGGTCACACAGAGTAAGCCCTGCAGCTGTTGCGTGTGGCAGATTAAGTTTGTCTTACTTTTATGAAGATGCCTGCACAGTAATATACGTGCTAGTTATTTGATTCACCAAAAATTATAACATTTTTATTAACCTTGGAAAATTAGGTTTTCGTCTGTTTCCCTGGTTTGCTAAGCGGATTTTCTTAGCATTGGAATTTCTTAAAGGTCTAATCGCAAGAAATGGTAATAGAATTACCTCTTTTTCTGCCTGGAAATGTAGACCTGGCCTGCAAGGGAAATAACAATCGATTGCTTATTTTTAATGGAAAATGTTCACCATATTGGTTGAAGGACCGCTTATGATTTTTTTAAACCACTAATCTAATTTCCAACAAAATCCCATGAGTCTCAACTTGCTGTTCAAGCTATAAAAATGGCAGTGGAAAATAGGGCCCAGTATATATTTTGAGAGCCGTGGAACTTATTTCTTTTTTCAACATACACGAGCCTCCCTCCTCCCTTCTTTTAAATTAATTTTCCACACTTCATTTACTCCACTTCATTTACTTTGATTTCAGTTTTCCCCTTTTAAATTTCCAGGACCAATCCATTTTTGCCGTTTTTAACTGCATAACACTATAAATACGTCACCCAGGATTCACTGGGAGTGGAGTTTATTTCTAAACATTAGCTACAGTGGAAAGTTCAGTAAGAGGTGTATCACTCTTGAAGTCAGCGGAACATTCCTCTTGATTGCTCCAAATCTAGATATTTTCTCCAGAATTGACTTTTATACATAACCCTTACTACAGGGGCTAGACAATGAAACTGATCTGAAAAGTGTCCTGCACACTCCAAAGACAGATAATAAGGCCTTTTTGTGCAGTTCACTTGTGGTTCACTTGTCAGTGTGGTTTTAATGATTAGCTCGCCCATGACTGTCATTTTTAAATGCTATTGCTAACAAGTCCTTGCTTGCAGTTCAAGGCAGGCACAATAGTCTACTTAGCCTATGATTAAGCGTGATTCCATGCGAAACGCGTAAGGTGAGTCCTATAAATATAAATATCCTCATACTAATACTTTGTCTGTTCATGGAATGTATACAGGGCCTTTTTTCTACAGAAGACCGGTAGCACAGGATGTGAGCAGAAAAATACTTTATTGAAGCATAACAAAAAATATGACAAAAATTATAAACTGTAACTCCACAGTGCGCAAAAATCTCCACCCTAGACAGGGCCATGACACATTTTTCTCCTCACTGGTACATAGTCATTCAATGAATGATGGAACAGTGCCCTTCATTAAATACCAGAAGTAAAACAAGTGTGTGCAATATGAATCAAGTGAATCCAATAACCTTAACCCCTTCGTGACGTTAGGACGTACTATGCCGTCCTGACTTTAAGTGCCTTAAAGTCGTTAGGATGGCATAGTACGTGTTGTACTAAACAGCTCATCGCGGCTCCCCGCGATGAGCTGTTTTCGGATCCCGCTGCAGGCACTTACAGCGGGATCCCACCTGTCAGATGAGGCCACTTTGAGTGGCCTCAGTCTGACAGGGACAATGTAGCCGGTACTTAAAGCGAGCACCGGCTACATTTTGCTAAATCGCGCTGTGCCCGAACTTACTGGTTCGGGCACGCCTCCGTGACGTCACACGGGAGGTCTCCCGATTTTTTGGCAGGGATTAAGACCCTGATCGGGTCTCTCAGAGTGTTCCTGGCTACCGATCACCTTGTGATTGGTGGCCAGGAACAAATCGTGACGTTTTGGTGCTTGCGTCGTTTGGGACGCAAGCACCATGCGTCACGAAGGGGTTAAAAAAAAACAGTAAAAACAAAGAAAACAGAAAATAAATGAATTAAGCTAATATATATATAAATATATGTGTGGGGGGGGATGATGTAAGGTTTAGAAAACAATGACACCATTATACAGTGCCATAAAGAATATAACAGTATAGACAATGTTCAAAAGAGTTCTGAAGTTGATAGCAATAAAAGAGTATACCTTTTATACATAAAATCTATCATACACAAAATTATACAACTAAATGATCATCAAATTCTGTATTGAGTCCATGTGGCTGCCCAGTGTGCAATTCAAAAACCCACTTAGTTTTGGTTATAGACTGCCACCCCTAATTGATAAGTTGTCTTTATCTATTTCTCAGAAAATGCTTTGTTTATAGGTTGGCTTAGCCACTCTGACTGGCAATAGACAGGAACTGGGGTATGTGGCCCAGTTTAGTCTAGCATTAGGATCACTCAGTCCTCATTACATTACCTTTTATTTATTTAGTCCTCAAATCCTCAAATGGAAGGATGGAAGGATACAAATTCAAATGCACACCTTTATGATATAGTAGATAATTGCTTGTCTTAATTAGTGTGCTGCCCTGGGTACTATCTATTTACCTACTCACCCTTCCATCTATGACTTTTTCCAGCTCTTTCTGTCTGTCTATCTATATTTAGATCTATATATTTAGATAACCATGCATATTATCCCTTGACAAATGAAATTTGCCAAATGATTTTATTTTAACATTTAATGCTATATGATTTATGTGATTTTTTTGTTAGTAATATTAACTGATTCTTCACAAAATCACAATTCTGTATTCTGAAAAATGACTTAAATAAATAAATGATAAATTTCTATATAAAGACGTACTATATATGGTAAAATATATTATGCTGTGTATAAACTAATCATTGTTTTTCCTCTGACCTTCCAATTTTAGTTATATATCCAAGTGCCCATTGTCTCCCTAAAGTACAAGTGGCTTTACATGGCTTAGAAAATGGAATCATTTTGCATTCCATAGATGATGGATAATATAATTCAAGGATATGAACTTCTGTTATGAATCTAACCAGTCTTGTGCAATACTTGATATTTTATTAAAGTACTTATACACCATACATGACAGGTTCCATTTATAAAAACAAGTATGGTTGCTTGCTCAGAGATTTTGCCGATTCCAGTGACTTTCAGTGTTTCAATAACTCAGTGGGCTATTTGCACCTCCAAGGGCAATGCAATAGGGGTTATGTACAATATATTCTGCACTGTAAAGTGTTGGGAAGTGGGGGGGAGGCCCAATCGGCATTCGCTATATATAGTGGCAAATATACATCCCGGCACTACAGTGCAGAAGTAGACCCTCTGCCAAACAGCATTTTGCAGATGTTCTCTATATTCAGGCCCGATCCTTTATTCATGGGTTGCGCTGGCACACTAAATGCCTCAAGCTTAGCGAAGTTCAGGATATTTGTCGGGAGTCTACTTTATACATAGGCGCACATGCAGATAGTACTAGTATTTGGTGCTATCTGCGTGTTTATTCATTACCTCCAGTGTATCATGAAAAAAAGCTGAACATACTTTGAAATGTTTATGTACTTCCAGCTCAATTTGTTTAGATTAGAAACACTAAGAGGTCACTGGGAGAGCAATTGGGTCTCTCTCCACAAAACAACATTGCCAAATTGATCAAAAATGCTATCATAACACTTCAATTTGTGGCTGTTTCCATCCCATAATTTTGAGTTATTTCCCAGACCTTTATTTTAAAAATGTAAAATTGCAGTGGTTGATAATGCATTGTACATGTTTAATCACATTTCAACACCTTAACTGATCTAATTTTTATTTTAAAGCAGGCTGGATGTTCATTGCATTTTGGACCATCCTTCATGTATATACACAAGATAGTAACCATAAAAAAGCGGTTTGGCAACTCTTGACAAGCTTAAACTGACACATCAAGCACCTGTTCCCATTTTCAGTTCAGAATCACTTATTTTGATTGCTTTTTCCCATTTATCTTCAGATCGGCACATGCAGTTAAAATTTTATTGAAATACTTGGAAGTGAAAGGAAAATATATATACATATATATGTAAATTGCAGTGTCGAAAGCAAAACAGTAGTAGGTAATCAAAATAATGTTCATGAAATTGAAAGTAATTTCTAATGCAAAATGTATCAGATGTATAACATTTTTTCCTTCAAACCAGCATAAAATATACCCAGTGTTGTTATCACACCACTTTACTGTTATTTAAAAAATACATTTTTGATGATTAGCTATTGCACGTACAAATTTACCTAATGAAATAGTGTGTGTGTTTACAAACAATATTGAAACAGGTGTGCTCCTACATTTGACTGTATACATACAGTATATAAGCTGTGTGGGTGGTATTAAAAGATTTTAAGTGCCAGCAATGACAATTTGATGCAAAGACATTAGGAGAAATATAACATTCATAATTTAACAGAAGTAAATATTTATATCTTTCCAGACTGTGCAGTTCATCTCTTGGTAGGTCATTAAAATGTGTCCCTAAATGCAAGAAGAGGCACATGTTTCTGAGAACATTTGCATGTGTAAGAAAAAAATCCCCACCAATCAGAAGCATGGCACAGTCATCTTTCCATTATTTTAACAGCAAAATGTTAGCAGAGAGGACTATGCATTTAAAGGGACACTACCACTTACATACGTTGTAACTAGATAACCTGGTCATTTAAAACAAACACATATATAAATAATATGCCACTGTTTTTTTAATGATTGAATTAATTGCATATAAAAGGAAAAAAGAAATTAGGGGTTTATCTCCAGCATCCATTTTGAGAATTTTACCCATGATGCAACATCATCCAAAATCTTCCAGTCAGTCTCACTTTACAATTGTTGCCAAATAGAGATGTCGCGAACTATTCACCGGCGAATAGTTCCCGGCGAACATAGCATGTTCGCGTTAGCCGCGGCGGGCGAACATTTGCGATGTTCGGTCCGCCCCCTATTCTTTATCATTGACTAAATTTTGACCTGACCCTGTACCCTGAACCGAACGTTTACTATTGGCTTTCACTACACGGAGACAGAGTCTCCATTCATAAATTTATGAATGGAGACTCTGTCTCCGTGCAGTGAAAGCCAATAGTACTATTACAAATGCCGAAAGTCTATAAACCGAACGACCTTCGGTTTATAGGCTGTCGGCTTATGGAATACATGTAATCCTATTGCTATTCTATAAACCGAACGTTCGGTTTATAGAATAGCAATAGGATTACATGTATTCCATAAGCCGACAGCCTATAAACTGAACGTTCGGTTTATAGGCTGTCGGCATTTGTAATGCATGTAATAGTAGTACTATTGGCTTTTACTACACGGAGACAGAGTCTCCATTCATAAATTTATGAATGGAGACTCTGTCTCCGTGTAGTGAAAGCCAATAGAACTATTACAAATGCTGAAAGTCTATAAACCGAACGACCTTCGGCTTATGGAATACATGTAATCCTATTGCTATTCTATAAACCGAATGTAATTTTATGTATTCTATGAACCGAAAGTCTATAAACCAAGCGACCTTCGGTTTATAGACTTTCGGCTTATAGTAAACATACAGTAGTAGTGCCTTTCTTTTTTTTTTTTTAATTGAAAAAAGATTTTATTGTAAGATAAAATAAATTCTAAAAGGATAATACATTCGCAAACCATATATAAATCGTATCCCTAAAAAAAGTACACAAAAAAATCCGTACAGATAACCTACAAAGTGATATAGACCCTATAATAATTTATATACATTTAATTTTCACGTTTGGTTTATTTTAGCGCTCTATAATTTTCACAATAAGTAAGTTTACTTGCCCAAATATCTTCCCATCTTCTTTTGTTTTGAAGGAGAAATGAAATGATCTAGTCCAAATGAAGGAGGACTCTACCATGGCAGTAATATGTGCTGTGCAAGGAGTAACAGTCACATCTCTTTCATACCACATCCACACCTCACTTCTCGTGCACTCCGCTTTAAAGATGGGCCCGGGGGGGGGGGGGAAGAGCGGGGGGGGGAGTAGTGCCTTTCTATGAACCCATTCATAATTCTTATGAATGGGTTCATAGAAAGGCACTACTACTGTACGTAGAATACATACATACAATATACAATACAATACAATATACAACATACAATAATACATGTATACAATACACGTAATACATAGAATTACATGTAATTCTATGTATTCTATAAACCGAAAGTCTATAAACCAAACGACCTTCGGTTTATAGACTTTCGGCTTATAGTAAACGTACAGTAGTAGTGCCTTTCTATGAACCCATTCATAATTCTATAAACCGAACGTTCGGTTTATAGAATAGCAATAGGATTACATGTATTCCATAAGCCGACAGCCTATAAACCGAAGGTTCGGTTTATAGACTTTCGGCATTTGTAATGAATGTAATAGTAGTACTATTGGCTTTCACTACACGGAGACAGAGTCTCCATTCATAAATTTATGAATGGAGACTATGTCTCCATGTAGTGAAAGCCAATAGTACTACTATTTTATTCATTACAAATGTTGCCATGGATCCCCCTCTGGCATGCCACAGTCCAGGTGTTAGTCCCCTTGAAACAACTTTTCCATCACTATTGTGGCCAGAAAGAGTCCCTGTGGGTTTTTAAATTCACCTGCCCATTGAAGTCTATGGTGGTTCGCGGGGTTCGTCCGTTTGCGAACATTTGCGGAAATTCGCGTTCGCGAACGGGAAATTTTATGTACGTGACATCACTATTGTCCAAACCCTTTATGATGATGTCAGAATATACTCCCCTGCTCTCTTACTGGCTCCTGTGTATCCTTTGTACAGCTACAGCTTTTACCGGCCTTCCAACACAAAGAGAGGAGATTAACCTGATCAAACAGGATTATAACTCTGTCCCCTTGTGATGTAATAGTTACATTACCCACCCACCACCGTTCAATGCAACTCTATGATCAGAATGCAGACATATAGACGGCATTCTGTGTACCCAGCCCTAAAGTGAGAAATTTGTGTTGTAAAGTCTCTGAGGTGTGGCACCCAAAAACACTATATTTCACAAAATGGCAGCACCCAGTCACACTTGTTTAGTTACATATTTTATTTAATACAGTCACATAAAAAAAACAAAAGACATATCTGCAATCAACAGTACAACATAAAAAAAGTAAAACACTTTTAATTTTTTGGGTGGAAGTTTCCCTTTAAATAGTTATAAACCTAACCACTTTCTAAATAAAGTTGATAAGATCTGCAATTATGCAACATAAAAATGACAAACAGTTCATAAGCTAGAGTAAACATAAATGAAAGCAAATAAGGTCTATGAGCACTCACTCTTTAAACAGTGCTGAGTGTAGGACTCGCCTGGGTCCAGTATAATAACTTGAGTATAAAACGATGAATCACACAGCACTCGATAAGGTGGGATCAGGGCCGATCCTTTGGTCACGTGCGCCTGGGTGCAGGATTTTTTTGGGCGCCCCCTTGTTGGGGACTATAATACTTCACAAATGTATTCAAGAAATCTAAATTAACCCCTTAGTGACCGAGTGCTATGCTGCCTTTGATGTGCCTTGAAGACCAGAATTCCATTATTTTTGTCAAATGTTTACTGAACTGTGAATTTCTTTCTTTGTGTTCAGTACACCCACACAAAATGTATATCATTTTTTAAAGGATGGATAGGGCTTTCATTTGATACTATTATTTTCCTCATATGATATCATTTACTATTAAAAAAAACTTTGACCTGATTTTTTTTTTTTACACAATTACAAATGCTAAAAAAGACCCCATCTATATATTTCTACTATTTGTCCTGAGTTTAGTAATATCAATATTTCCTTGTTTGTCTATGTTTTATTTCACGTAATAGGGCAATAAACAATATTAGTGTTTTTTTGGTTTTCTAACCATTTTCTTCTACAGTTATTTTTTAATCCGAACCCTAAATTTACCCCAACTCTAAATTTACTCTAACCCTTGTCATCATCCGAACCCCCCTTTAACCCTAATTATGACCCTATTTATGACCCTAACCCTAGATCTAGGTTCAGTAGATCAAGGGTTAGCTTTTTCCATTTATTTATTTATTTTATTTATTTATTTAATACATTTTCTATTTTTAACTGTAATATACTTAACTGCCTGTAGGGGCAGTCAAGTAGCGGTTTCAGAGCGATGGATACACACTCACATACACACACTCACATATACACAGTCACACACTCACATACACACACTCACATATACACAGTCACACACTCACATATACACAGTCACTCAGACACACACTTGCATATACACAATCACTCACAGACACACACTCACATATACACAGTCACTCACAGACATACACAGTCACTCCTAATACACATAGACACCCTTACACAAAGATGTATATTCTTTTTTTAACGTTAAAAATTGTTTTTTGATGTTTGTCCCCCTCCCTGCTCACTTACCTTTTAGTTGCAGGGAGGGGAATGGCTGAGACCGTGTGGTTATTGCTGATGTACAGCTTCTTCTGAGAATCCGGATGCTCTGACCTATCACAGCGTGAGGGGGCGGAGCATGCACCCCTTGCGCTGAGCTCCGCCCACTGAGGTGCGGAGGTGCGGTTACGTGCTCCCTCAATGGAGGAGGATCACTACAGACATATAGGGTGCATATAGGGTGCAGGCATGAGCAAAGTCGTGATGTGCTTTATTGTCCATTCAAACAAATAACTACAATTTGTATTTAGAAGTTGTAAGGTAGATCCTATAGTTAGGCTTCAAATATATATTTTCTATAAATCTGTACTCTCAATATAGCGCTTCAAGGAGAGATTGAACTGTCAAAGGAATTGTTCCATCTATCTGACCTTGCCTAGTATACTTTTAGCTCTTTGGCAAATCAGCATTTCACATCAACGTATTGCTTATTTATAACCCTGGTTAATATTCACTATAAGTAATTTACGAATTTCTGTTGGGTTTCTAAAGACTATGTTGAATCATACAAAGAGAAGATGACATATGTAGGACATCAGAATGTCCTATTCGGATGAACAAGTGTGACATTATATATATTTTCTTTATATGTCAGATAGAAAGTAGATCTATCACTTATTTAACTGATAAGGTACTGCACAGCGTCAGCTTTTCTGGTTCAACATTTTAATACCGGTTGCAAAGCTCTATACAATCAACCTGAAATAAAAAATAGATCTTGTCTCCTCTCAGTTTATTTTTCCTCAAGTGCCCACCTCACAATTGCTTTTCAGACCTATGCCAGGGTCTCAGTTTTTTTTTTACCAACTTGCGTTCTCATGGTCACTTTCAATGTTTTTCCAAGTTGCTGTGCCCTCTTTCCATTTCCTGTCTAAAAGAGAGATGCTGTTCCTCACTTCCCACCATTAAATTCCTCTTTAATTATTTTCCCTATGCTTAATATGATTTTTACTCCTATTGACTTGTTCTAGTTACTTTTCCTGTGGCCAAAATTATTTTTAATACCCGAGTTTATTTTCTGCTAGCCCACCTTTTCCATTATTTTACCTCTCCAGAATTCATTTTGCCAAAATGCCTAACCTTCTTGTCATTTCTTGGCAGTCAAGCAGTGGTCCTAGGCCACCCACTATTTATAAAGGCTCTGATATGGACTTTATGCTAGGTAAAATAGGCAGCTTAAAATTAAAAAGATATTTCATAGCAACAGGTAAAAAAAAGTATTTTTTTTAAAATGTATTTATTAGTAGGACATATATTGGGCATAAACAGAACAGGATCATATATGATGGAACAGGAGTAGCTTAATCATGACCACTTCCCTTCCATGGTGCAAATATTTCTATAGTTGAACATCAACACCCGAAACAAAACTGAAAGTTTTCTCCATCAGCATTTGGAACTTCTAGAGGTGTTCTAGACCCAGTGTTTTTTTTTTTTTTTCTTATGGTACGTGGACTCTCTTCTATAATCTCTACTTGTGTGACAGCCTATTCTTCAGTCCTGGATGTACTGGACATTTTCATATACCACTGATCATCTGCATGCTGGTCTTGATTTCTGCACTAAACAAATATCCTGTGTTTCTCTTCCTTAAAAGCTATTGATTTGCTCCAATCATTATATGGTGCCCCGTTTGTGAGATTATATCCACATTATTGGTTACACCATATAGTAAGTTACACTATATATATTTGTATTTATTATAGATTTTATAGATTTTTTCCCATTTTATGTAAGTATATTTTTCATTATTATTGGTACATACTGGTGTTTCTTTTTGGGCCTTGCGCAGGATTTATTACTTGTTTTCTCTATCTGGGAGGCAAACATTACACAAGAATACTGTAAAAGTGAATCCTGAACATTTTTATTAAAAAAAGGATTTTAAGGGATTTAGAGAGATTAATCTGACGGTTGTTGCTATTTTCCATTATATTTACCCCAGTGAAGCTCCATGAATGTGTCTTATTATTTTATATTGAATGTTGTAGACCACACTTGGATCAAAGGACTTGGTCATGCATGCCAAATTATACCCATATCTTCACATTTTTTCAACGCTGTGTCATATAAATATTTTTTAAGTTATACAATCTGTTTCTAGCCATCATTTTAACACTTTGCCTGGAATAATTTAATTCTAACTAAATTAACATTATTTTATAGACATTTGCAGTAGCGACTATAACCCAAAGTCAAAGTAACACTATATACTATTAAAAATATACTTTATTTGTAATGGCAGAAATATTCTCTGGAGCTTAGATTTAAGTTTTGTCAACACTTTGTATTGCTTGTTGCTGAAATTAGTAGACATTCTGCTTCAAACAACCTCTAGGCATGTTCAAATGAGCCATTGAAAAACTCACTACTACAGTTTATTATTTTGCTATATGTAAATATGTGCCTGTGTATATTTGAATGTTAGTTTTCTAAGATTGTCTGTTTTGCAGATTGTTATGCATATGTCATATTTATATAAACATCTTGTTAGAAATGGTAATATTATATTGTTTTGGTTTAAAGTTTGTCTTACAACAATTATTGTTTTTTTCGCTTTTTTACCTATAGTGCTAGTTCAAAATCACAAATGTTTATATTGAGAGAGCTGTGATATAAGCATTACAATAATCTTCTTCTGGTAATATTTTGTTGTTTAGTTTTGTTGTATGTGTTGGCATTTTGGTGACATTATTAACAAAAAATATAAAATCTAACCCAAAATTGAATGTCTTTATATTAATAAAGGTGGTGTAGTTATTTGTATGCTACCAACAAATTCTACATAAGCGGGTCTCTAGATTGTAAGCTTACGAGCAGGGTTCTCTACCTCATGTACCAGTCTGTACTAGTTTGTCTAAATTAGTATGTAGTTCCTTTCTTTGCTCTGTACCAAGCGCTTCGAGAATTGGTGGCGCCTTACAAATAAATGTTAATGTAATGTAATGTAATGTAATGTGTACAATGCCAGAAACAGTGGTCAGTCGTATTGCTCTTCATTGTATGTATTATTATATGTTCATAGAGATACCATTTCGCTATTAATTGTACTCATTTTGTACTGCTATAAGTCCGGTATCCTTGTTATCTTTGTTATGTATGCACTCTCACGTGAATAAAGAAATTACAAAAAAAAAAAAAAAAGAATTTGCCAATGCACAATACATTACCCATAAGGTATTACAAGAGTAACACAGCAGATGTGGTTCTGCCCTCAAGGTTACAATAATCACTGAGGCAGGGCCACTTTAAGACAGTGGTTTATCTACGGAAGATCTTTGAATAGTGGACCTCTTCAAAAGTAACCCCTCTATCCATGGGCGTCCACAGGGGGTGGCAAGGGGATTTTTGCAATTCCCCTTTTAAAAAAAAAATCAAAAATTTTTTTTTTATTATTTTTTTTTTTTACTCAGTGTGCAGCCTCTAGTTGTCCCTAGGGGACTGCACACCAGTTGCTTGGGTAGGAGGTGGCACCCAAAGCTGTTGCTCTCTGCAACTCTGCTTGCTGTAATACTGGTCTCCCATCCACATTGTCGCAGGTCTCTGCAGCTGTCAGTCATGCTGCATGGTGAGCCAATGACAGGGGTGCCCGGGGATATAAAGTTATAGCCCCGCCCCTCAGCCCTCCATGTGGCAGCATGACTGACAGAAGAGAGCCTGCAGTGCCACATCATGGAGGAAACAGGGGAAGATACTCAGAGACCATAGCTGACCCTCTGTAACAGGTAGAAAGAGCTTATAATAGCTTTAAAAAACAAAACAGCCAAGGTACATGGTAGAGTGGGGGTAAATCCAAGGAGGTCCCTCCCATTTCCCTGAGGTCTCCATTTGTCCAGTCTGATCAGCTCCTCTGACCAGGCTCTGCTCACATCAACATGGTGACAAGTAGATGGGGCAGAAAAGATAATGGAGGATAAAATGATGTGATGGATGGAAGCAGATTGCAAACAAAATGGGATGACATGGGGCAGAAAAGATAATAGAGGATTAAAAGAGGTGATTGATTGGAGCAGAATACAGACAAAATTGTGACATGGGGCAGAAAAGATAAAATGTAGGTGAAAAGAGGTCACTGACATGGAGGAATAAAACACATAAAATGATGTGGAAAGAGATGGCAAACATGGAGGAATAAAACATATTAAAAAAAAGGGGGAAAGAGATAAAGAAATGTCATGGATTTAGGAATTTGGGTGTTTAGGGAATACTCTGTATTGTGTGCTATAGTGTTGTATCTGGTGCTGAGGGGTTATATTGTGTGTGCTATAGTGTTGTGTCTGGTGCTGTTGAGTTCAGGGCTTAAGTGTCCCGGCTCCCTATCGGGCTTGCCCTGTGGCGCGCCCCCCCCCCCGTATTTCACCCCCCTATGTATGTGTTCCTTTCCTCTTCCTTGCCATATCTGACTCTCTCTAACTCCCCCATACCTGTTTTTTCTCTCTCTCCCTCTGTTCTGTCTCTCCTCCCCCTCCTCTGTCTCTCTCCTCCCCCTCCTCTGTCTCCCCCCCTCTGTTCTGTCTCTCTCCCCCCTCTGTTCTGTCTCTCTCCCCCCCTGTCCTGTCTCTCTCTCTCCCTCCTCCCCCTGTTCTGTCTCTCTCTCCCCCTCCCCTATCTCTCTCTCCCCCTCCTCCTGTTCTGTCTATCTCTCCCCCTCCCCCTGTTATGTCTCTCTCTGTATCTGGTGCAGGGTTTATCAACCCTTTGCATGCCTTCACTGATAATGAAAAAGCTCCTCCACTTCATGATAACTAGTCAAAAAGAGGCGCGGCGCAGAAAGGATGAGGGTAAAATTATGCCCCCCCCTGAAAAAATTTCTGCAGATGCCCATGCCTCTATCCTCTCAATCCCACCCATGTTTACAACAAAGTAACTGTTGATACAAGAAACAAAAATATTACCTTCATATTCCTTCTATACCCCCATTTTCCTCTTAATACCCTAGACAGCTGCTCTCCTCTTCTTACTTTATATCAGAATTTGGCTGGGGTGGGGTGGATTGGACTGGTTTAGATTGGTGTACCTTACCTTTCCTAAATCGTATTGAGGATTTTTTTTAATAATATCTCACCAAATATCTTTGCTACGTATATTACAATGTCTCCCAACATGCTGATACAGAGATGTGTGGTGCAATGGGCATGGCTTTGTCATGCCCAGCTCCACTGGCAGGCAGTGTGATAGCAAACTGTGTATTTATGATTTAATTGCCAAGCAGCAGTTTATACCCTAATTAGCCAATTAACCACCATGCATGGACCCTGAAGAAATTATCTTGGAAAGGTAAAACATGGAGTCATATATATACATTGTATATACTAAAAATACTAAAAGTTTTGGGACACACTACTTAATTACTGAGTTTAGGGAAATTAAGTTTTCAATCTGCCCCATTGCTACAGGTGTATAAAAGCGAGCACCTATCCATGCAGTCTACATTTACAAACATTTATAAAGAAAAACGGGTCAGTGAATTCAAGTATGGTACTTTGACAGGATACCACTTCTGCAATGGGTGAGTTTGTGGAATTTCCTCCCTGCTATATATTCCATGGGCAACTGTAAGCGGTATTATTGGGAACGAAATGCATTTAGGAATAGCACCCACAAAGCGGAAGCCCACATAAAGTCACAGAGAGGGGTCACCAAATAAAAAATATATATATACAACCCAAAGGAAGTATAAGTACAAAGCGCCTATAAGTGAAAACAAATGTAATATAATAATATACAAACCCGAATAAAGATAAATACTGAAACGGAGATTATGGTTTTCCCGTAACAAGTCTTCTGGCATATGCCGGAGAGTGTACTACTATAAACTAATAAAAGAATAATTAGGTAGCAGCTAGTCTTATATAACTCATGGTGAACCAACACTGCAAGGAAAACAAGAGGAAGGTTATAAAAAGGAAAGACAGCGCTATGTAAGCAAAAAAAACAATCAGGAAGGGACTAAATTTAAATAACAAATCATATAAAAAAATAGAGGGTATATAAAAATATATAAGTTTAATACATATGACAAACATACAAAAATAAACCCACCATAAACAGGTGGTGGGGATACAAATTACACGTACACTAAATACAATAAAATGGACACAATTGCAAGTGTGTCAATCCAAATAAAACCATAAGAGTCAATGCAAAGGTAAGGGGGAAATAGTAAGTATGCGAATTAATACACACCTAATGATCCACCCGAGACACCACTGGACTCAAAAAAGGGGACTGTGAATCCGAAGAAACAAGCGAAAAAGAGCCTGGCCAGGTCTTTCGCAAAATAGAGGACGCCAAAAAGGGACGCGTTTCGGGAACTTCTTCAGCCTTTGGCATCCAGCAAATATACCCTCTATTATTTTATGTGGTTTGTTATTTAAATTTTGTCCCTTCCTGATTTTCTTTTTTTGCTTACATAGCGCTGTCTTTCCTTTTTATAACCTTCCAGGGGTCACCAAATGCTGAGGTAAATGACGCGTAAAACTCACCAATGCGCGGCTGATTCTTAGCTGAAGAGTTCCATGCTTCCATTAATATTACTCTTAAAAACCTTGCAGCGGAAGCTTCATGGGATGGATTTCCATGCCTGAGAAAAAGAATGCAAGCCTCACATCACCAAGTACAATGCCAAGCATCAGACTGAGTGGTGCAAAGCATGCCTCCACACGTGTTCTGTGGAGTCTTCACTGTTTAGTAGTCTGATGGTCGAGTCTAGGTTTGGTGGATTCCAGGAGAACTTTACCTGCCTGACTGCATTGTGTCAACTGTAAAGTTGGATTTAGAAGGCAGTCATAAACGTCCCTGTTGGTGTAATGGTCAAAATACTTTGGTCCATATAGTGTTGTAAGTGAGAGAAAACAAGTAGGCTGTGGTACTTGGCAGTTTATATGCCGTAAAACAATGCAGGCAACAAATTAGAAAAGTTAAGAAAGCTAAATAAACATCTAAAAGTCTTTTAGCTTTTTTCCCCTTGGAAGTGTTAATTTTTTTGTAATGCTTGGAAGTTTCTCCAGGCCAGCAGAAGAAATGGCAATTATTTCTAAACTACATGAAATTGTCATTACCATTTGGATTGTTATTTCTTGTTAATGAAATTAAGGTGCTTTTATCGAAGTACCTAGTAAATATTTACCTAGGTTACCCCCCTCCCGTGTAGTTTACAGAGACGAAATACAAAGCAGAAATAATTGTAAAACAGTTCTGCAAAGAGAGAGTCAACTATAGTTACTCGCATGGAAAGCCTGCAGCTCCAAAGGGCCCAGCTACAAATGGTTCTGTGACTAATGTTGTGAAAATGAGCAAATTAATTGCGACAACTACACAGAGGCTGTTAGGTTTTCGCTACAGTTAAGAATGCATAGCAAAATAGCTTCTTCATACATCTGCTGTTTATAGACCATCAGCTACAGTGCACAGTGCCCTACAGTATAAATATGCAGAATTGAAAAAACAAATAAAAATGAAGGTATAAAAAGTGATGTATATGGTAAAAATGCCCTGAGATGATGGAATGGCCTTTAACATGTGAGGCTCTTTTAATCTTTTTTTTTTGTACCCCAGTTCCAACAGTTATGCGTGATGGGAATTTTCAAACTTTCCTGCTATAGCATTTGCTTTTGTATACATTGTAAGAGAAGCAATGCAGATAGACTCTTGTACTGAGCATATGAAGTAACAGCTTCTTTCTGAATGGTAATGATAAAGAGCGCTCAAATCTTCACAAGTGCAATAGGCATCTTATTGGAGCATTCAGGACATCCTGGGGACGATCAATTTTTTTTGATTGAGGAAATCTGAAGGAGAAAACCTACAAAATATATATTTTCAGGTTAATTATTGCATGGGTGCATGATTTGTTTTAAAATGTCAGCTTTAATATGCATTTATTTGTCCTGATTTTTTTTCAGATTACAGTGATCTTCTAAGAATAAATGCCTGACTCTGCAGCCAGTATGGATGCTTGATTGTGATAGAACTTAAAGGTGAAAATAAAGGTGATCAAAATTAAGAGCTTAATATCATTCTCACTAAGTAGAAATGTACACGTCATTTTAAGAGGAGAGTCTTATGATAGACGGAGCTGACATCCACACCAATGATAGACACTAGTACTGGTTCACACTCTTCCGCTCTATTATTTGTTACAATTGTTAGGACTAGTAGAACGAGGAGCGTAATCATGCACTTCAAATGCTAGGTTAAAACAAGCTGAACTAGAAATAGTGAGCAGCCAAGGTGACTCTAATGACACTTGTCCACATTCCTAACAGGTGTCACTAGTCAAAATCCATCTGGTAGTGCATCCTACCAAGGCACTTTAAGATCCCCCCGACTCAAACCAAAAAAGAACCACAGAAAATAACAGCCTTTTTTACATTCAGACTGAGGAGTATCTTTTGTGTGATATTCAGTTTAAAAGAAAAATTAAAAAGATAACAGGTTGGCAAAAAAGGGGAATTGTTTGTATCCTACAGTATATGCATCAAATAAAATATTAGAAAAGTAACATGCTTACCTGTTACTACCAGCTAAATAATAATTTCCATAGCTGTAAGCACTGCCCCATGCTAATGTATTTAAAGGAACCAACAAATCTTAAAAATCTTAAACAATTGTATTAACGCATCATTAAAAAGTACATTGTTACTAGAAGGTGCCAAACAGAGAGGACAAACATCTAGTGTATGTAATTGTAGGTGATTTTAAAAACCACATATTCCTATTAAACACACCCTGAAATCATATTCAACTGTTAGAAAGTGTTATCACTAAACCCATAACCTGTGTAAGTAAAAACAAAGTAAAATGAATTAAAGATTCTAGTACATCTTATTTCAATAATTAAAAGATATATAGTTGGACAATATCACACAGACAATAGTTGTAACATATTAGAATAAATAGATAACTAGACAAAAATTATACAATATATCATTCACACATCTTGTATCCCAGGTAGCAATCTTTGTACCAAAACAAATGCAATAAAGGTACCTGGTTCTCCAAATTCATTGTGGATTATTTTATTTCATTAAAGCAACATGATGTTTGTATAACATCCCTTTCAGATTAGATTGGATTCTATCGACAATCAAATAAAAGGCATGTCATGCAAAGCTATGGACATCAAATTCAGATTTTAACCCACTAGGTAATTCAAAGATCCAGTTATCTTCAAGATAAAGCAAGCTTTTCAAAACATTACATATTCGTACAGAAATCTGCGTTCTCTATACTCTGTCTGCAGGGCTCGAGCAAGGATTTTGCCACCTTAGGCAAAATCTTATTTTGCTTCACCCCTAAATCTAAAAGGCATGGAGAGTATGGAAGATTGTCAACGTCAAGAAAGGATGGTTGAATGGAGAAGGGCAGTCATAAAGGATAAGACAGGATGAATATTTTAGTAGCTCTATAGCTGTGAACTAAAACTTGCATGTACCTCAGCCAGATAAAAAGGTGGCAATCTTATAGTAGACTATAATGCATGCGTCTTGTAAACAATGAATACATAAAAGTTAGGGTTGTGAAATGTCAAGGTGGTATTTGTCAAATTTCACACATGTAGCTATGTTTGGGGATTTTTTGGGAGAGCAGCAGCTTCCTCAGTGGTGACCTACCATGGGCTCCATGCCTGTTCAATGTTTTGTGTATGGTAGACTTATGCACAGAGATATTAACTAGTTCCAATACTTCCTTTCAAGCTTTACGCTGTTACTATAGGGATTTAGGGATTTTTTTTACATTATTGAGCATTCTGCATTGTGCCCTTGGAGTGATCTTGGCTTGGCTAGAGAGACTAGGAATGGAAACAATATTAAATTGTCTCCATTTATAAACAATCTGTCTCACTGTTGACTGATGAATATGTACAATTTATTTGTAATCCTTTCCAGCTTAATTTAAATCAACAATTCTTTATCGTAGGTCTGTTGAGATTTCTTTTTGAAATGGCATGGCTCATATAAGCAGATGCTGTTGTGAATAACAAACTCAAAATGTTTGAATGTTTTTTTAATAAGTCAAAGTAGCTCTAAAACACACCTCCAATTGTGTATCACTTATAGGACTCCATGTTTGCTAACACTTGACTCCAATTCGCTTTTGTTGAAGTCATATCCTAGGGGTTCACAATACAGTAATGTGTGTGTTATTAGATAAAACACATTGTGTTTTTGTTCATTATTGTAACTTAGAAGGAGATCAGACCATATTTTAAGACATATTAATACATAAATGCTGGGATTTTAGAGTAGGTTTGTGCATTTTTGCAGAAAACGGTGGTATTTTTGAATCAGCATTTATCCTACCAACACAACATTCTCAGGAGTGCCTGAAAAATAATGTGTATTTGCGCATTAAACAGTTTGTTAATATTATTATTATGTGTTGTAAGTACTGCTTCCATGTGGAGACACTATGTAAAGGATCATACTTCATGGACTATTAAGGAATGGGAAGCTGTTGAGAGAAAGTAGTCACAGTGTGCTTTCAACATGATGCTTTCCAATATGTAATACACCACAGTGCTTACATGAAGGTGGTAAGGCAAAGAAACACTAGCCTTACACTTTTCGTACTGTAAGGGATCTAAAATGTTTGCATTTAAACAGCAGTGATTTATTCAAACATCAACTCTAAAAAGTAACCCTTCAAACACAGCAATTACTTTCCCATGTTTGTGTTTAATTTAGTCCATGGCTTGTGTTTGAGACTCTCTGAAATATCCTTTACCAGGTATAGATACCCTGTGGTACTCTGCAGGTATAGGCTGCCTGTGGAAAATCATTATAGGCATATTGTTGTTGATCTAAGACACCTGCTAATTTCCACATCTGCACATATAATACCATATATTAATATACCAATAAGGGGCTTTAGAGGAATTATGTGGTTTTAGGGGGCTATGTGGTTTTAGGGGGCTATGTATTTAATTATTAGTCAAATTTCTGCAACTGAGATACTGCTCATTTTTAAAATTAGTATTATTTAGATGTCATGACCTTAATTATAATACTAACTGTGTTTGTTTTGTACCAGGAGGGACTGTGTTGGCAGTATTCATAGAAACATATAATATGTCGACCGATAAGAACCATTTGGCACATCTTGTCTGCCTAATTTCTGACAAAAAAAAACGAATTGTCCCTGGCCTTATGCCAGTCTTCTGGGACTACTCCCATTAACAGTGATTGGTTAAATAATTCTATGAACGTTTTTGCTGGAACACCACTAGGCTTTTTTTTTTTATATAACTTTTTTTTTTTTACTGACTGGGCTATTTCCTTCTTTGGAAGCTCTAATAACTTCATCTAGGCTAAACTGTGACTGAAAATATATATTGTGTCAAATGGAAGAATTAATTGGTATTTGTATAAAGATAAACATTTATTTTTAACAGAGACAGATGTTAGAGGTGTCTTATAGATACACTAAAAGTGTTGTTAATTTGGTTCCCTATTTGCAGGCTCATATGCTCAATTGTAGCACAAAAGAGATCAAGTGGATGGGATGTGCTATTAAAATTCATGCTAGAATTGTCAGTGTTAAGCAGTTATTTGTCATAAATGCTTTAATTTGTGGATTTCATTAATAACAAGTAATATAATATTTATAAGTATCTTGAGCTTTGTAAGTTCACTATTTAAAAAAAATACAATTTTAAAGAGGTATGCCCTAATTGACAACAGTCTAACATTAATTTTTATTTTTAGAGCCAATACTTTTGTTTTTTTACAACAACATCAATCTAGACATCAGGGACTAGAATATACATTATAAATACTAAAA
The DNA here is from genome assembly GCA_036172795.1 of Pelodytes ibericus. Lineage (NCBI taxonomy): Eukaryota > Metazoa > Chordata > Amphibia > Anura > Pelodytidae > Pelodytes > Pelodytes ibericus. The sequence goes on along the minus strand of CM069857.1, from coordinate 95,141,227 downwards.
GAACACTGTCTAACCTTATAAAATAATATGCAGGTGCTTGAATGTGTATAGGCCATAGGAATTAAAGTACCAGGTATTGTACATTGCTAAGGACATTTACAAACAACAGTTATTTTGATATCTAACAGGCAAGTCAATAACATCAAAACATAATACCTAATGAGCAATATTTCTGGTGTCAAAACAAATTATTCCACGAAAGAAGATATTTATAATTTCTGGAAGTAGAAAGGTCCAAGCTGAGGGTCATGTAAATCAGTTAGGTGTGGCTTTGTAGTTAAATCCTCCCTTCCAAAGATGACCTCACCCATTCTTTTTGTTAAAAACTCCAAATATATACATAAATATAAATATATACATACATACTTACATACATACATACATATGATACACCACACATATCCACATACATAGATAGATAAGCTCAAATACCTTTTTTCCAATCACACTGCTTTCACAATGAACACTTTCAATAGTGCCACAGTATCACACTGACCCCACAGGACTTGCCATAGTGTCACTTTTCCCACTATATCATGGCAAAGTGTTACATTACCTCAAAGAACATGCTGCAGCAAAGTGCCCATTACAATATACCACAGGCAATTTGCTCATTAAAATATAGACAGTTTGCACATTAATATATGCCACAATCAGGTACCCATTAAATATGCCACAATCAGTTTGCATGTGAAAATAATGCCACAGTTTGCATATTAAAATATGCCACAATCAGGCACCCATTAAAATTATGCCACAGTCAGATTGCTCATTAAAATATGCCACAACATATGCCCATTAAAATATGCCACAACCAGGTGCCCATTACCATGTGCCACCGTCAGATTGTCCATTAAAATGTTCCACAGCCATTTAACCCATTAAAGTGTACAACAGTCAAATTGCCCATTAAAATTTGCGACAATAAGTTTCCCAGGTAAAAGATGCTACAGCTTGTTTATCCATTACAATATGCCACAAACAAGTGCCCATTAAAATGTGCCAGAATCAGGTATTTATTAAACTATGCCACAATCAGTTTACCAATTAAAATTAAAAGTCAGATTGCTCATTAGAATATGCCAAAGCTAAAGTCTTCCTACTTTCTAGGGCACTTCGTACCTCCCCATTACAACAACAACACATACTCACTAATGGGTCTCTTGATCCCAAGACCTCATTACAGCTTCACAGATCTAACACCTTTATAGATACCTTAAAATGCCACCAACCTGACACTGGGCATGGCGATTTAACACATATTGAATCATTTTTCTTTCAGGCCCAATATACTTATATATATATTTATATATATATTATGCGCCAAAATGTGGTGTAGTTGTAGATGGAAGGTATATAACAATATATATATATATATATATCCAATTAATTGTATATTTGATGAAAAAACGGTTCTATTTAACACCAATTCACTTGAAAAGTGAAGGTACCTGTGATAATCTCTACTGAAAATACACTTGTCCATAAACAAAACATAACACTCTTTAGGGCAGAGAAAAGTAACAAATATAGTAACTGTCAAAATTATGACTGTTTTAGATGTCTACACAGAAAATCCTTTCTAAACCATCCTATCTTATTATTTCACTTCCTTTGAGAATATAGAAGCAGTAATATGTTGATTTGTTTCCTCTTATTCAGGGATTATGTTGACTCAGAATAGCATTTTTCTGATTGAGTGCCTGCCACGGCATTTTCAAAGCAACCTCAACAACAAAGCCTGTATAGCTATATAATGCTGAAATAACGTGTTAATAATCCTCTTTCCCTCTCCTTATTCTTTTTCAGTTTTTGCTGCTTGCCAGCAAACACATTTATCGGAGAAAATTAACTCACCATGCATAATTCACACCATTTCTTTTGTGTAAGAGACCTCTTCAGATTTTCCACTGTGAAAAGAAATACAAACTAAATGTAGTTCATCTGCATATGAGAAAAAATAAAATGAACAACTGAAAGGTACACAACAAAATGTGAGGTCAGGCCTATACGACAGCCAAGTTAAAGTGGCACTAAAGGTGCGTTTAAACTTTATCAAACGATAAAAAAACAAATTCCTTCTTCTCCTGTGTGGTCCTGCATATTATCTATTCTATCATCTATCCAGATCAAGAATGTTTAGGAATAGTGACAACAGAACTGTAGGACTGGAAAATTACCCTGATGGGTCTTAAAAAACTTATCTCCATTCACCTTAGACCTTGAGAAAGAAGATTTTAACGCCTCCTTTTATTCTGCACCTGTTAAGTTAATTTGGCTTATTTCAGTAGAACTGAAGATAGAATGAATGTCTGTTGTATTTTTCTCTACGTGTACTCTTCAAATTACCATTCTGAGCTTTAGGAACCCAAGGAACTCGTGTATCTAAGGAGGTGCTAACTGGGGGATTACAACTCCCATCAAGATGAGGCAACCCCCCCCCCCCCATTTGTCCCCCTCTGTCTCCCATTTCTGATCTCCACTTACTAGCGTAGCATGTTACCGATAGGCGTTATACCAACTATACAGTGATTGCTATGCTAGTAAGTGACATGCTTCACGTATGCGCTGTGGTGTTAAAAAGGTCTCGAGAAATATCTTGTGCGAAGTGCGCATGCGCTGTTACTTTACCTGTCAACGCAGCTGATCTGAAGGGGGCGTGAGGTGGTGTGCGTCCCTCGCCCATGCACTATTCTGCCAAAGTTACAACTAAGTTACAGCTGTAACTTTGTGCGCATGCGCGGTGAGTGAATTCTATTGTTCCTGTGCAGTAGAATTCGCTCAAGAAATTTGTCAGAACAGCGGCAATGGTTAATAATACAAATATTCAACAAATTACCAATATGTTGTATTTTATTTTAGAAGCCTCTTTGAAACTTCTATTTTGACATGTTGCAGTGCTGTTGTCGAACTCACATCCTGCTGGGAGGAATTGCTCATCTCCTCTCATGCTTATTGGCTGTGAGATTATCCTGTGATTGCCTCTCTCTGCTGCCAATGAGTTCCAAAAGTGACCTAAAATAATTTGTCTCTCTTTAAATAAGTGTGAGCTTCAATTTTTTATTTTTTTTGCAGACCTTTTCCCACATTCTGCTATCCTCCTATTACTCTCATAAATTGGGCCTCAACTGTGACAGGGTTAAGTTTGTTGGATTTTTTTTAAATACACCACTGGCATTGTAGCTCTAATTACTGTATGTGCTAGATAACTCAGTATCAGCTACGTCTTGTGGGTTAAGAACTGCATTTATCTAGCAAATGTCATTCTCTCCAGCTGTGTCCTTATAATGCAAATAAGGGCTGCTTTTAATGGGACATGGAAATGAGAAAGCTGAAATTGTTGCAAGGGATGCTACAGATCCTCATTTTAGCATGTTCTTTTTATAGGATGTTTGTTTTAGATGTCAGTGATTTAACTTGATTATAGGTTATGGGGCATTAGTTACCTTGAAGGATCACTAAGGCAGGTTTACTGGCTTTGTCACGATACATACACAGCAGAAGGCAACCATACACTCACCTCTTTTACAAAACAATGAACAAATAAGACGTAGTCTCATTACATGCAAGCAGATAATCACAGATTTTTTTTTTAGCCCTAATTAATAGCCAAAAATAGCAAGAAACAATTAAATTAAGAGAAAACAATTCCTCTGCTTTTCACAATGCCATCTAAAAAGGGACAGGGGTGCTTCTAGTTTTTGGGATGGGTAGCCAATAGTTAGGTTTCCAGCTGTTGGTGAACTACACTCCCATAGTGCTTTGCCAGGGTATTTTGGTATGTATATGATTATAGATGTGTAATACTGCAAGTGAAAACGTTGAAAAAAAATTCATAGAGAAACTGATATGGTGTTAGAATAGAAGTCTGTAAATATACAAAGATATAAAACACCCACCCACACATATATACATCGATCAGCCATAACATTATGACCACTGACAGGTGGCAAGCTGGCAGAGGATGTGTGATGCTTTGGGAAATGTTCTGCTGGGAAACCTTGGGTTCTGCCATTCATGTGGATGTTACTTTCATAATTACCACCTACCTAAGCATTGTTGCAGACCATGTAGGAGATGGGATGGTTCATTGCAGCTGCATGAATGCAGTAACTTTACCGTCCCCTCTCGTGCAATGGCCAGTTCTCGCGCGAGAAGTCACCGCCGGACCTTTCGTCACGGGACAGTTCATTGCGTGATCGCTGAAGGTGAGTATTATTATGGTTTAGGTATTAGTGTTAGTGTTCAGGGAGGTTAGTATGAGGGATCGGGGATGGTAGGATTAGTATTAGGGTTTGGGGGGGTAAATGTTACTATTAGGGTTTGGGGGGTTAATGTTAGTATTATTAGGGTTCAGGGGTAGTATTAGTGTTAGAGGTAGGGGGATTAGTATGGGTTCCAGGGTCACTTTTAGGGGTGGTTGATTTATTAGGGTGGGTGTATGTTTGTAAGCGCTGATAGTTCAGGGTTTTATTGGCATCAAAATAAGACCTACACAGTATGTTTTTGGACTGTGTGTGATAAGGCTCTTTAAATTTGGACCTACACATTATTAGGCAGGTGGTCATAATGTTATGGCTGATCGTGTTTATATATATATATATATATATATATATATATATATATATATAGGCCTCTGGTTTAGCACCCCTCCCCATCACAGGTGCTCCATAAGTGGTGTCCTGACCTATAAATTGCAGGAGTGTCTCTGTATTAAACAATAGGAAGGCCTTTTGGTCCCTGGTAAGTAATACATATAAAGAGATTAAGCCCCAGAAGCAACAGTATTTAGTGTTAGGACCCACCAATATTGGAGTACTTTGACGTAGTGGTGGGCTTAGAATGATATGGCCATATATGTGACTAAATCTCCAATCTTGTTATCTTAGTAAGACAGGTGTTTTTAAGTAGCTTTATTTAAAACTATAGCTTTAAGAGTTTTTCTCCTACCTGCTTTGAGGTGAGTGCGCTGATCTTTGGATTTTGTATATATATATATATATATATATATATATATATATATATATATATGTTTATTTATACATAAAAAAAAAAACATAAATAAGTCCAAAGTGTCACGTGTTATTACCTTTTAGCATAAGTGATTTTCATGGCGTGAGATGGTGGGATCTTGAATCTTTGAAGTGCGTCACATGCAGCTCCTGCTTGAGTATCATTTTCAAACTCTACAAAGGCAATATCATGTCTTCCAGGTACCAAACACACTTCTTTGAAGTCAGGAAACTGGTTGAACAACACTGAAAGCATCATCTCATTGGTTTCTGCAGGTAAATTGTTAAGTAAGAGGATGTAATTTTGTGGGTTGTCTGGAACCTATATATATATATATATATATATATTTATTAATTTCTTATTTATTTTACTTATATATAATGTTTTTTTTAACATATATATATATATATATATATATATATATATATATATATATATTTATTCGAATCTTGTATATATTTTCTCATTTCAGCAGAACTCCCTTAAAATACATTCTAGTTCAGCATAAAAATCTTTCATCTTAGAATGTTAATTTACCAAATACTGGCCCGACTGTGCATCCGTCACTTGGCACGGCTGCTTTATGCACATTAACCCTTTAAGTGCTGTAATGAACACAAACAGTGCTCCCTACAGCACTGAAAAGGGTCAACCTGAAATAATTTTAAAAAGTTCTGGTGGATACACGAGGGTCCCCCTAATGCCCTCCACCCCTCCCATCAAATTGAAATTTTATTAATGGGGTCAGGCCATTATCTTAATGGAATGGGGCCTGTGGCACTTCTGTAACTCAGTCTCTAGCTGTTTCCATAATTGTTCACAGAAGTTATTGATGACACTAGTATATCTATCTCTTCTTAAAGAAACTTGCTTTTCAGACACATTGTATATGAACATGCCGCTATAATAAAGTACTCTACACAGCAGTTTCACCTCACATTGTGCTTCTGTGGAAACAAGATATGACAGGCAAGCCATCTCTGTTCCTTTCCCCCGGAGTTTTGGTGTCATAAAATACAGTTTGGTGTGTTATTGATTGACTTTCAGTGGCAAATGTTGTGTTTTTTTTTCTAGAACAAGCTGAACATGGCTTTCAGAAATGAGAAAAGCCTAAGTAGTGATGATCCTTTATTCTTTACCTAGTTAGTTTATCAGTCCTAGGCATGGTTATGAATGCAGAAAGAAGGAACTGGATGCAGTTTCCTTGATGTGAAAGACAGAAAAATAATGAAAAGAAAAAAACTGCATCACAGTCATGGCTTTTAGATTTTCAAATGTGTTCTTTTATTTTTGCACAACAGTTTTTACATCTAAGGAATTGCAAATGTCCTAGATACTGGCTTAATTGCACATAGGGTTGCCACCTTTTCTTCAAAAAAATACTGGCCTTGGTACTGTCTCCATAGACTTAATATTGGCCTGATGCCAATTTTTTACCGGCCTGCCGGTAAAATACCGGCCAGGTGGCAACTCTAATTGTCATTTTAAAAAGTAAATACCCCACTTCTGCTTTATTAAGTTACAACCGTTTCTATTATGCCCAGCCTAAATTAAGGGAGAATTTTTGAATGAGCGAAATTTGTTTTCCGTGAACTACACTTTCCATAAATCAGTGTACTGGATAGATGAATATATCACAGAGCTCCATATCAGTGAAACTCCAAGCCAAAAGCTGTCAGAGCATCACAGGAAGTGGACTGCATAACAACTGTGTGTATTAATGGGAGCTCTACCTCAGTCAGTACATTTGGAATGGCAGTTTGAATGTATCTGTAAAAATACATGGCATCTTTACACTGGATAAGAACACAGGATTTTCAACTTCTATTTGGAGCCAATTTAAAAGGGCAGTCTCTACAAAATCTATGTAAGAGGCAGTGGCGGATCCGGGGGGGGGGGTCAACGTGGCGAGAAGCGGGGGGGGGGGGGAACGCTGCTTTAAAAAAAAAAAACATGCTTGCAGGCAGAGACGGAGAGGAGATTAGAAGATCCCCCCTTACCATCGCTCTGGCATATTATTGTGAAAATTGGCTGGGGCATATTAAATGGCAAATAACACTTGCATATTAATGGGCAAATTGGCAGGCGCATATTAAATGGCAAATAACACTGGCATATTATTGGGCAAATTGGCTGGGGCATACTAAATGGCAAATAATATTGGCATATTATTGGGAAAATTGGCTGGGGCATATTAAATGGCAACTAACACTGGCATATTATTGGGCAAATTGGCTGGGGAATATTAATGGCAAATAATATTGGCAATGTGTATGTAATGGGGTGATGGAGGCATGTTAATGGGGTGATGGGGCATGTCCTTGGTGTGCAACATGGGTTATGGGTCATTTCGTGGGTGTGCATCGTGGGTAGGGGGGGTGCCCAAATTTTGTCTGCCTAGGGCAGCATAAAACCAAGATATACCACTGGGTGGGGGGGAGAGGAGAGAACACAGGGGAGAGAGGAGAGAACACTGATGGGGGGAAGAGAGAGGAAAGAACACTGATGGGAGGGGAGAGAGGAGATAACCCATATGGGGGAGAAGAGAGAACACTGACGGGTGGGGGAGAGAGGAGAGAACACAGACGGGTGGGGGAGAGGAGGAAAAGAGACAGCTATTGGGAAGAGGAGAGACACATAAATGTTTAGAGAGACAAAGAGACAGTCATAGGAGGTAGAGAATAGAGAGAGACATGGGAAGGGAGAGGAGACAGACAGACATGGGAAGGCAGAGGAGAGACAGACAGATATGGGATGGCAGAGGAAAGACAGACAGATATGGGATGGCAGAGGAGAGACATAAATGGGAAGGGAGAAAAAGAGACATAAATGGGATGGTAGAGGAGAGACAGACAGACATGGGATGGCAGAGGAGAGACAGACAGATATGGGATGGCAGAGGAGAGACAGAAATATATGGGATGGCAGGAGAGACAGACAGATATGGGATGGCAGGAGAGACAGACAGACACGGGAGAGGAGAGACAGACAAACATGGGATGGGAGAGGAGAGACAGAGAGATGGGAAATGAGAGGAGAGACAGACGTACATGGGAAAGAAGAGAATACATAGACAGACAAGGAAAGGAAGAGGAGAGAAACAGACATGGAAGGAAGAGAGACAGAGGGACACGGGGAGTGAGAGGAGTGCGACAGACATGGGAAGGGAGAGGAGTGTGACAGAAGGACATGAGAGAGAGGAAAAGACAGACGGACATGGGAGAGAGGAAAAGACAGACGGACATGGGAGAGAAAAAAAAGACAGACTGACATGTGCCCCTCCCGAGATCAGACTCTGGATCCGCCCCTGGTAAGAGGATGTTTAACTTTTGATCTGAACCAAGATTCTAAACGTGTCTGCCCTCTATAGAACTATACAGTGCAGTGAAAAAATATTTGCCTTTTCCCTTTTATGTTTACTTTCCTTTTGTTTCAGATCATCCAACTAAATTTAATATAAGTCAAAGAGAACATGAGTAAACACAAAATGCAGCTTTTAAACAATGATTCCACTTATTGAAGGTAAAGAGTTATTCAAAACCTAAACAAAAGGGGAAAAAAATGTAATCCATGTGCAAAAGCAATTGCCCTCCAAAACCTAATAACTGGTTGTGCCATACTAGGTGGCAAAAAAAGAAATGTATGAAATAATATTCAAAATGGAAGATGTAATGATCCAGTATCACCAAATTATACTGTATCCAAAATACTTGCAGTAATATTGCTGAAAATGTAATAGTATCACTTTCATTAATTCATTTGTAATCTAGTCCTGCAATTTGGATTCATACTTTCATTAATGCATGATGCATTTTTCCCACATATATTCTAGTAAGTAGCATTCTACAAAGATAATTTACTTTTGGCGCTATTAAACAAAAAATATTCATTAGTAACTTGATGAATAATAACTTGAAAAAATGATGAATCTGGCAATAATCATCTCCATTCTCCTGGGCAAATAGATTGATTTTTGGCAGGCAGTAATATTACTTTTTGATGTCCAAACATTATGAGAATTAATTTCAGAATTTGCAAAGTATTTTCAGATAAATTGACTTGTTTGTGTGTATTGATTCTTAAGATTAATTGAAAATACCTGGAATTGCTAACACTGTACATCTAAATAAGGATGAACCTGGCTTATTCAAGCTCTTTCAAAATAGATGGATCATAGCAGCTTTCCGTTGTGCATGATAATTTATATAGTACTTTATTTGGCAAGGTATATTGTATATATCCTGGAAGGACAGTCAGACTTTTTTTACTTGTTCTTTAGAAAGACTGTGTCAAATATTACACCCAAGCACCCCCCTTTTGAAGAATGCAGCAATATTGGAAAGTATAAATAAATGTGTTAGTAAAACCCCTGTCCCTCCCACTTTACCTGACTGCTAACATACCTGCTAGTGTACCTTCAGAGTACTGGCTGTCACCGACAGTACGGCTCCTGTTTCTTCCATAAAGTATGTATAGACACACTGTCACCAATTAATTTGTTGGTCCAAGAAACAGAATTAAAATGGCCACCAAACAGACATGATCACGCACATATGAGTGATCATGCATCACTTCACTTAACTTTATTGTACCTTATTACAATTATATTAAACAGTTGCACCGCACAAGAATGCAGGTCACAATCAAACTGCATGGACAGCACACAGACTCGGGAGTTGGAGATTATCCAGTAGGAATGTGCAGCAATGGTTGTAGATGGTGTTCTCTTGTTGAGTTCTAGGCTGTCAGCAGGGGCATTGTTATGTCTCCAAATGATCTAAGGGTAGAGCCCAGATGAGCTATGTACCACACACTCTCTCTCACACATACACACACACACTCTGTCTCTCTCTCACGCACAGATGCTCTCATAATTTTTCGATGGTGTCTGCAGCTACAGAACACCACCATCCAGTTTCTTCTGTCAGATGTCACCTGTCATCTGGCATGCAGCAAAACTCAGAGCATGACGGGGTAGAGCTTGCACCCATCACACTGTTCTCATCATGACCAGGAGGTGTGGTACCTATAGCAGCACCTCTCCTCCAGATCGGCCTTCACCCCCGAGCAAGCTTAAACCTCTGATTCTGGGACCAGAAAAAAAATGACAATTATAGCTCTGGAGTATACTTTTGCCCCAGAGTCTCCATTCATGGCTATAGCCCCAGTAGCCCACCCCTAGTGACACCAGTGGCCATCAGCTTGCCAGCACTGGACATGATGGATGGAGTCTCTGGGCTTTTCTGGGTTCCTTCCTCCTCTATGAGAGACTGTCTCTGGTGCTTTGTGGGACACTTTCTAAGCATGTTTGAGGATCAACATGTTCACATTTTCATTTTCTAAGTGAGGCACAGTCCCTAGTGATAGACAATGTGTGGTAATTTTGTATTTTCTACATGGGTTTTCTGCAGTCACTGCAGAATAGGTGAAAGGTGAAATTATTACAGTGCAAGTTCAGGTGCAACTATTCCACAAACTATATATCATGTATGTATTTATAACTGTATATAACTGCACTCCTAAATGTGGCTCCCCCTGGCCTCTTTCTCAAAGCAGAAATTAAGGAGCGTGCACAGCTTCTACGCAATGCCATGCAAGGCATGACATTTCTTGTCTTACAAGATGGCTGCCAGATTACATAGATGCTTAGAATACTAAAATAGTAGGTGCCCCAAAAAAGGTAGTCCCCCCACAGAAAATTAAAGCGTTCATCATTTCTAATTAGGTATCATGACTTTATTTCAGCTTTGGCACCTTTAGTGCCATTATAACCCCTTCCCAAAACATGCACTTTGTGACAATTGATGTGCATGGCAGGTGACAAGATCACTGGCAGGTCAATTTTCCCCACAAGAAATAGAGCTTGCAGCTCCAATCAGTTCAGTACTGAAGTTTGACAGAGGGGAGTGTCTAGCCCTATCACCACACCGTCAGAGGTGGAGAATCTTTAGACTAGTGATGAGAGCAGGGGCTATCTGTGTTATTCCTGTGTTTTGCTGTTGTTAACCTATTTTCCTCTTTGACCTTGAATTGCTTTTTGACCTATGATTATTGCTGTCTGCCTACTGACCTCTGCTTGCCTAGTTTACTGGATTACTCTCATTATGACATTCATGCTCCTGCTGTTTTCCACAATTCTGTTTACTATATCAGTCAGTGGTGTTCTGCAAGTTGTGCCTCCCTGCCTACTAGCTCTAATTCTGCCGAATCCCTGACATCAACAATCTGAGTCTGCACCTAAAACAAAATGACATCAGAGGACTAAAGTATACATGTTAATAAGTACAACCCCTTGTAATACTCTTGCAATCCCACAATACATGTTATCAAGTGGAATAGATACGAGTTTGAACTAACAACGGACAGCCAATATGTGAACTATAGCAAAAGTAAGCAAACAGTGTCTATAGACTTCACCTGAGCCAACATATGTAATCATTCAGACATAACCACTTACTCACTATACTTACCTCCAAATAAGCCTTTATAGACAAAAACCATCACATTTTTGTGTAACAACCATTACTTCACTGAAGGTATTTGATGAAAGATAGGCAATGTATGGTTTTTCTTGAGCAAGTCTTTCACAATTGTTATTATTTTAAATATACATTTTCCGCATATTTCGAGCATTTTACCCATCTAGATTGTACCTACTAAAATGTATATATTATAAGTGTCTGTTTGTTTTGCAATTGCACCATTTTTGATTACCTCCGTACTGTACATTTCACTAAGATAGTAACTAGACTATTCTGTATTATTAAAAACTAAACCAACAAACAAATAAAAGAGCTGGAAGTTTTTGTACAACAAGATATTTTTTTATTACTTATTGCAATACTTACCTTGATATTCTAATTTTTGCAGTTTTTCTCCTGGAACTTGGTCCTCCTCCAGTGATGTTTCCATTATTTATTGCCTAGCATTTCCTGGGAGCCAGTCAAAGCATTGGTGTTAAAAGTTTTATGTTCTAAACAGCATCGAGAACTGTTCAAGAGATCCATGATTAGGACACGTCTTTGAAGATTCGTGTATGTTTCCTTCATGCCCTTATTCAGTGTCATGCTGCTTACTTGTCATTTACTAAATTGCTTCACTTCACCTAGTTGTGGCTGTTTTTACATTAATTCTGGTGCACTTCAGATTCCCACTTCTTAAAATAGTCAGAATATAACATTTTACTCTATGCTTGTACATTACTAAGTATCCCCCAGAGTCTGTGTCTATTTGATGACAGCATTTTATGTGTGGGAGATCTTGAAGCTAACTAGACAAATATTAGCCACTACTCAACTCTGGTTCTTTTGCCAAGATCCCAGAATGCTTTAGGAACATGCAGAATATCAGTCATTCAATATATAAAGTCCATCACTAAACAAGTGACAATTATGCACAATTATCCAAATGCTGCACCTAATTTTTGCACAAGAAAATTCTGTAATATTTTTGATTCTATAAATCTGAGATTGAATGACATCTCAAATTCAATTAATTTTGACACTTTGCTACATGTCATGTATAACTCTGCTTTTCTTGCATGTCAAGTTGTGACATATAGCTATTATACATCTACTAAAATTAGGTTGCAAGCTTGCAAAAAAGGGCTCTTTTCAGATATCTGTCTGTCTCTGTAATTCTAATCAAGTTTGTAACCCCTCCCCCCTCCCCTTTAGACCCTATATGAAGACAATAGGAGTTATTATATATCTCCTATTGGCTTCATGTTTCTGACATAAAAACACACACACACACACACACACACACACACATATATATATATATATATATATATATATATATATATATATATATATGTGTGTGTGTTTGTTTATGTCAGAAACATAGGGCCGTTGCACCATAATTAATCCCTTATTAACATGAGTTTTCTTGGGGTTTATTGTTATGTATGTGTTTAACTGTAATTTCTCTCTTTCTAATTTAATGTTCTCATACAAACTACTGTTTTTTAAGGAAACTTTGCCGATATAATAACAGGGTTGAAAGGTTGCCATGCCACTTTGGTGATTATAAACATCCCACTTAATAGAGTGAGTTCCTCAAGAATTTTATTTAGCCTAATTTAGAATTGTGCCCATTTTGGATAACTCGGCCTACAATTCTCCACCAATCCTAATATGGTGTAATGGTAAGTAGCACTCCATACATGTGTTTCATGTAGAATGACGTATGTATAAACAGATAAAATGTTTAGCTGATTTATGGGTCAAATAAATGTGAACATGACATATCTAGTAAGGCACCAGGCAAATGATAAAATGATGCAATATATAATACAAATAAATCTACAGGGAGGAGTAGAGGGTCAATAATAAAATATAGTATATCAAAAGAGATAAATGAGAGAACGTGTGAAAACGACAGAAAGTGTATATGACAAAGACTTATGAACAGAAGCGACAGAATGAAAGTGAGTTTGAACAATGAAAAAGGTGAAGAGGTAAGATGTGTTGAAGGTTGAATGACAGATGTAGGAAGCGTGGGAGAAGCACAAGTAAGAGTTGGGAGATAAATGTTATACAAGGACACACAATAGCATAACATTTATAAAGGGGCAATTTTATGCTAAAAACAAGACAAATAAAAAGAGACTTCATAGATACAAAATGTGCATAGGAATAAATTCATACTGCATGGGAAAAACAGGAACTACATTTATAGATGTAAAACATGAAAGGCAAAACCAGACCTACAGCTAGCTCTTTCCTCACCCGAGGCCAGAGTCGAACATTGTAACCTTTCAACATAGTTTCAGATTTGTATTGGTTGAAAATGAAATCAGATACACCCCTTTCTTTGAATGCACAGATGGTTCCGGGGCTCATTTCCTTACTGTCCTGGCAGAGAGTTGTTCTGTGTCCATACAGCGGCAAGTTGTTGCATGCTCGATTTAGGTGCAGAGTATGGCTTAATACCCACACTCTGATCCACATTTAGATCAGTGTTAATCATCCATTGCATGCGAGAACAGTCTAGTTATGTAGCTATAATCCTGCGCCCCCTCAATTGTATGCAAATAAGGCTAGTCCCCCTTGAACTGCTCTGAGTAACACTATGCCCATACTCCCGCTTATATACTTTCGTTCATTTTCTATTATTATTAATATCACTAATAATATAATCTACATTTAGGGTAAAACCTATTGCTATCTATTCCTAATTAAATATTCTTCTAGGACTAGGAAATGCAACATAGGGAGAGAAAGAATAAGCGCAAGAAATAGGGAGGCTAAGCATTTAAGTGTGCATAAAGATTAGTGAAGGAATAATTGAGGAAACCCTTAAACTGACAAATTGGCAGTCCCAGCCACCAAAGATGAAGGAGAATCATTTAGAAAAACATGCACCTGTACACATTGCTGGGGATATCCACAGATGGACAAGGCAGAGCAAGATCTGCCAAAACAATGTCAAAACTGAGCCACTACTCAACATCTGAAACATACAAGTTCTGCTATATAGTGTATGCAATCTGTGATACCAAAACAAATAAGAAAATTATGGCTTGACACGCAGACAGCTTCCTTTGTATAGTTATGGGAGGCAAGGCAGGTTTAACCCACAAAAGCATACAAAAGTGTATCTGCTAGGGCTGTCACCCAGCATTTAACTTAATTTAAAAACTTAAAACTGAACACTGTTCACTCAACATGTAATTGAGATAAAACAGAAGGGAAAATGCTGTGCAACTACTGTAAATTCCACAAATAGTGCTCAAAAAGACTCAACAAAGCAAACTACATCTAAAATTTAAAAAAAAACAGTAAATCCTTTCCCAAATAGATCCTAAATCCATCTCTGTCACATCTTCTCCATGCATATTTAGAAGAAATGGAGAAAAACATATCCTGTAGGAGGAGAGAAAGACACCCCTGGGCTGTAACTACAATTTCCATTAAGCATCCACAGCATGCCTGAACCAATAAACTACAGACCATAATTCTTATCATCCTCTGCTTGCAGTTGGCTGCTAATGTTTTATGGGATTTATATGATAGAGAGTTATAAACTGGGATTTCCATGTTGTGCTTTTCTGTGCAAGTAGAATAAAAAGTATATCATGATTATGGAAGTTTTGCTCCCTGAGCAACTGAGAGCTATATTTCAAAACAACTGTGGTGCCCGTTTTTTCACCAGTGTTTAAAATTTCTTTTCACTACTACTAACTTTCTTAAAAAACACTTTCTTTACTAACTTTCTAACACTTAAAAAAAACTCATTCTAGTTATATAGCCATAACGTTTAACTTATCCTGCACACACTGTAGCCATCTTTCAGAATCTGGTTTCAGTACCAATGTCATCATCAGGTCATTAGCCGGCAGCTATATTCGATCAGGGAATTCAAACCTATAATGGTCATAAAGCTCCTTTCTATTTTAGGTGGAAAAAATGGAGGGATCTTTGTGTGCCCAAGTAGGTCCCCATGACAGCAACGTGCACTGCAACCACTACCCATACCACCGGCACCCTCCTTGTATTAAGGGTAAAGGTATGATGCAGTAAAATAAAGATATGCGAATGAATAGGGGTTATTCATGTTCCTCTTCTCCCTTCCATTCAGGATCAGATTGTTTTGGCTTCCAATTAGCATTATATAATTAGAGTCCAAATAGACCCACGTATGCAAAAGAACAATAGGGAAATATCATGATTGGAAAAAAACAAGATGGAGGAGCTGAATTAAGCTGTCAATTGTATCACATCTGAGATGGATATGATGAAACCACAGAAGGTGTAATAAATGAAATAGTATATGTAAAACTACAGGAGAACAATTGACAAAAGAATGAGGCAGAGTAACTGCTGAATAAAAAATCATTGGGATGCTGAATGTGCAGACAAGGATATTATATAATCACCGAATGAGACAGATACATGTACAAATATAAATTGTATATATTTACTGATTACAGATGTGCTATAGAGCACTTTTCTTGCATTAATGAATTCCAATGAATTGGATGATGTCAATAATCACTGTTCAGAATGAAACCAATAAAGAATGTATAAATAAAATAATTATCAATAAAATGTGGCACCAATGTTTCAATAAATGGATTTGAAAGAAGGAATCTACATAACCATGACACTAAATAAAAATACACTACCAAATTTCACTTGGTGTTAAAATAATTAATTTTATCGCAATGACAGGACCTCTGAATCTAGAACATCTGTAGTATTAAATATGTAAAATATGTATGTGTATATATATATATATATATATATATATATATATTGGGAAGAAGAGTTAAGTAGAAAGGTTAAGTAGTTTGTCCTTAAAAGTGATGATGGAGCATATTTACTCAATTAGTCTGGTAAGGGATCTGTACATATAAAATCATCATTTGTGTATTTGTGTATACATAAACCCTATCCATGTTGATAAAGTCCCCTAATACTTGACCATGTCACATCTGGATGAGTCCTTCAGGAGAGTAAGGCAAGTCTGGATGGTGGTTTGTCTCCGATGGCTATTAAACAACTTATCTCTGGGGCTGACACCCCTTCTAGCAGTAACTGATGTATGTTTAGTCAGGAATTATTCAGTAAATCTGTGGAAATGAGTAGCCAGTACATTTTTATAATTTAAAGAATCGGTTCCCACACTTTGTTGAAGGTACCAATATACCTGAGATGTGTATCTGCTGTTTAATTTTCAGTTGAGGGTGATGGTTCATCTATTCTCAAGTTGGTGACAGGATCTATATTTAGAGCTCTGGCGTTTACTATTTTAAGGTATCTCAAAGAATACCCTATATCCCTAAACACGTGCCACAGGGAATCTGCCTCTTTTTTGACGTATTCCGTATTAGTGTAGTTTTGCCTTGCCCTTAGGTACTGCCCCACAGGAAAGCTCATGTTTCATTTTGTCAGATGATAATTCTTCCAGTGGAGGACAGACTGTTGGTGGCTGTGGGTTCCCCATATAAAGTGATACGGATGTTATTATGAGAGCCTAAGATCAGTTTAAGCTCCAGTAGCATCAATGACAGATGTAAGTTTATGGTTAATTATGTTTTTGTTCCACCCCGTGGCTGTGCCCTTGATCTCTTTGTAATATTGGCCATCAAATAGAAAGTAGATGTAAGAGAGCACTAAAAATGTGTAATGTGTAATTAATCAAATTAAATGAATTAAATGAAAAAAAAAAACTTATATATAAAGTAGAACCCTGGTAAGAAAGAGTTTGCAGATAAAAAGGGAAAGGGGCAGGAAGGCGCAGTGACAAGTTGAACCTTAATAAAAATATAAATACAAAACACTAATAGTGTGATACAGTATGAAAACAATGTGATCTTCAGTGAAAGGTAAGTATCGCACTCACAAACTGATGTGAATAATGCAGCTTTCTGAATAATGGCTGGCAGTAAAACAGGCTTAAGCCTGTGGGAAAAATAAAAACAGTCATAGGCAGAACCAGATGGATCATAGATTGGACCCCCTCAGGAATAACACTAACAAAGTGCTGGAAAATAGTGTGCATTAAGTGAGTCCACAAACAGTACTCAGCTGGATGGATGTATCCAGCAGAAGGTGCTCGAGGACAAAGACAGGATAAAATCAAATGGAATAAACTCAATGCGTTTCGCTGGAACAGGAGATAAACGTGTGTACCCAGGAATGACAGAGTTGGATTAAATAGTGTGACAGAGATGGCGTTCCGCATTTTAGTGCTGTCGCGTCACTTCTGGTGTGTCTAAGACATCAATTCTGTCGCGTCCGACAGGTCACACCCAGTTTCTGGGTCTTGGCTCGCAAAGGACTCTGGAGGGATGTAGTTTGAAATCAAAAATCCATTTGAAATGGTTCTAAAGTACATTTTACAACTAGTGAGAGTTTTAACCCTTGCAAAGAACTTAAAGAAACACAAACATGGGAAAATAAAAGAACAAATGTTACATATGTGGTATTTAATAAATGCAGATGATGAGAGAAATAAATAGTAGTGAAAGAAGAGATGAATGTTGAAATGATTCATTTAAACATTAATTCAAAAGAAACAGAAATAATGCATGACCTATAAAAAAAAAATGCATAAAAATGCAAAAAAAAAAACAATAAATTCAAGAAAACGGCAAAAAATATATACATATGCTTAGATACAATTATTAGAAATAAAAATGTATAAAGGCACTTAAAAAAACTGGAAAATATGAAAAATCTGGAAAATATAAGAATTATGGAAATAAAAAATAATGATAAATACAAATAAAATAAAAATGAAAAAGAAAAAGAGAAAAAAAAGAAATAAAAAATAAAAAATAAAATAAATAAAAAATTTATATAAAAATTAAAAACAAAAATAAGAATAAACATGTAGATGAAAATGAAGATAAAGGAAAAGATAGTAAAAATAAAAATGAAGGTAAAGATGGAGATGAAGATGAGGATGATGATGAAGCTCAAGATGAAAATGAAAATAAAAATGAAAACAAAGTAAAAATAAAAAAATCAAAGAAAATTTAGGGCATGTTTTTCATTGTGTAGGAACATTGCATTTGACAGTTTTTGGATTGTCCCCTTGAATTCCTCCCAAATGCTCCAGTATCCTTTACTTCAACATCCATATGGTACGTCCAATATACTGGACTCCACATGGGCACTGAAGGATGTACACGACAATTGCAATTAATTAAGTGCTAAATTTTGTATGTCTTGCCAATCATTGTGCTAGTGAATTCTAAAGTTTGCCTGGGTTGGTCTTGTGCCACATTTAAAAAAAAACCATTAGTTTTGGAGCTGAGAAAATGTTGGGAGATGGGTTTGGTGATAAGAGGTAAAGTACTTGGAAATATAATTTGTTTAAAGTTGTTTGCATTTTTATAAATGATTTTAAGGTAGTCAGGTACTTGGTCCTTTAAAAAATCTTTAAAGCATCTCCCTTAAGAATAGGCACAAAATGTCTCTACTTCTTTGGAGATAGGCTTAGCCTGTGAATTGTATTGAGTGTTAAATGAAAATTCAGATATGTTCTTAGTTTTAGGGTCTGACTTGTGGATCCTAGGACCATCTCATAGAAGACTGGCCCCTTTTAATTTGTTACCTCTCCTTTAGGCTTTTATCAAGAAGGTGATTGGAGTAAAAATTTTATTTAAAATTTTAGCTTGTGTGTTGAAAACTAAAGTGCAATTTTTTCTGATTCTAGTGAGTTGTCTTTTTGGAATGTTTTTCAGCCAATTTGGGTGATGATCGCTTTTAAAATTGATGAAAATATTAGCATCAGTTGGTTTGAAACAGGTGCAAGTAAAAATTGTATTATCCTTTATGAACAAAGAGAGATCTACAAAGTGTATATTTGTATTACTAATAGTAGATGTGAACTTGAGGCCATAGTTATTGACATTTATTGAACTGATGATTTTTTTAAGCGTGGCTTCTGTGCCATTCTAAATAATTAAAACATCATCACTGTAACGGTGCCAGAGGACCAGGCTCTCCCCCAGTAAATAGTCGGTCCAACCATGATGTTTTTCCCAATCTGCCTCAAAAATATTGGCATAACTGGGGGTGAACTGGGGGGTCCCCATGGCCTTCCCACATATCTGAAGAAAAAATCTTTGTTCAAACATAAAATAGTTGTGGGTCTGGCACAGTCAACTCAAAAAATCTATGTGTTCTTTCTTGATATCAGGAACCATTTCTAAAGTTGTCCTAACCTCTTCAAGAACTTTGTTATGTTCTATGACAGTATAGAGAGGTGTTTCATCAACTGTGGCCCATTGATAACAGGGTCCCACTTAATATCTTTGACAATATGCAAGAGTTGCTCCAGAAACCGGAAGTGACCCAACAGACTTGATGTCTTAGATGCACTGTAAGTGACGTGACAGCACTAAAATGCAGAACTCCATCTCTGTTACACTATTTAATCCGATCTTTCCCATTCCTGGGTACACATGTGTATCTCCTGAGGAAGCTGTGACTGCAGTTCCAGTGAAATGTGTCGAGTTTATTCCATTTCATTTTCTCCTGTGTTTGTTCTCCAGCATCTGCTGCTTGATACATCCATCCAGCTGAGTACCCTTTGTGGACTCCATCTGGTCCTGCCCATGTCTGTTTTTATTTTCCCCACAGATTAAAGCCTGTTTTACTGCAAGCCATTATTCAGAAAGCTCCATTATTCACATATTTTTGTGAATGCAATACTTACCTTTCACTGAAGATCACATTGTTTTATACTTTATCACACTATTAGTAGACATGTGCATTCGTTTTCGAAATAGAGTCGGTTTATAGAATACAGTAGCATAGTACACTACATTCCATAAACCAACATAATGAACGACTTTCGGTTTATGGTATGCATGTAAGTCTATTAGCATTCTATATACCGACTCTATTTCGGTTTATAGTAATGCCAATACTATAGCACAAATGGACGAATGATTTTCGTTTATATTAAAGCATTCGTTCATTTGTTCAACTTCTTA
The DNA here is from genome assembly GCA_036172795.1 of Pelodytes ibericus. Lineage (NCBI taxonomy): Eukaryota > Metazoa > Chordata > Amphibia > Anura > Pelodytidae > Pelodytes > Pelodytes ibericus. Next base: position 95,120,757 of record CM069857.1, on the reverse strand, counting down.
GCTTTCTATAAACCGAAACAGAGTCCCCATTCATAAATTTTTATGAATGGGAACTCTAGTTCGGTTTATACAAAGCCCATAGTATTACATGCAATCCATAAGCCGAAAGTCTATAAACTGAACGTTCGGTTTATAGACTTTCGGCCTATAGAATACATGTAATCCTATTGCTATTCTATAAACCGAACGACCTTCGGTTTATAGACTTTTGGCTTATAAAAAACATGTAGTACTATTGCCTTTCTATGAACCGAACGAGAGCCCCATTCATAAGAATTTCTTATGAATGGGGCTCTCGTTCGGTTTATAGAAAGCCAATAGTATTACACGTATTCTATAAAACGAACGGATAAAACAAAACGAAAAGAAAATAATGAACGAATTTCGTCGAAACGAATGCAGTAATGAACGAAATTAGTTTTAGACGAAATAAATAAAATTTTCGTCCGAATGGACGAAAACTAACCGAAAATTTTAGTTTTGCACATGTCTAACTATTAGTGTTGAATATTTATATTTTTATTAAGGTTAAACTTGTCACTGCACCTTCCTGATCCCTCCCTTTTTATCTGTACACTTTAGCACTTGCGAGAATGCAATAGGGGGCTGTGTTCAAGTTAATAGCAAGTATTACTGTTGTTATTTGCACAGTTTGTTCACACACATCCTTTTCATTCACGTGTTAAGAAAGAGTTTACATGGGTTAAGGCAGCGGTGGCGAACCTATGGCACGCGTGCCACTTCTGGCACGCCGAGCCCTAAGCAGTGGCACACGGTCAGGTTCATCTCTCACCATTTGTCTGCTCCATTGTCCTGGAGGTGCAGGCATCAGCATAATAGATTGGCGCCGCCGGTCATCTGCTTCTTCTCCAGATGATTGGCGCATGTGCGTTCTGTGAAGAAGCATTCAAGTCAGAAGCAATTAACTGTTTGCTTTCCGACTTGAATGCTTCTTCACATAATGCACATGCACCAATTATCTGGAGAAGAAGCAGGTGACTGGCAGTGCCCGTCTATTACACTGATGCCTGCAACTCCAGGACAACGGAGCAGATAAGCGGTGAGAGCTGAACTTGTATGTGTGTGTGCGTTTGTGAGTAGAAGTGTGTGTGAGTATAAGTGTGTGTGTGTGCGAGTATGAGTAAAAGGGTGTGTATGAGTATGATAAGTGTGTGTGTGTGTGTAAGTATGAGTATGAGTGTGTGCGAGTATGATTATAAGTGTGTGTGTGTATGAATGTCTGTATGAGTATAAGTGTGTGTGTTTGGGTATAAGTGTGTGAGTATGAGTATAAGTGTGTGTATGTGTATAAGTGTCTGTATGAGTATAAGTGTCTGTATGAGTATAAGTGTGTGTGTTTTGGTATAAGTGTGTGTGTGTGTGTGTGTGTGTATGGGTATAAGTGTGTGTGTATGAGTATAAGTGTGTGTGTATGAGTATATGTGTGTGTGTATGTGTGAGTATAAGTATGAGTGTGTGTGAGTATAAATGTGTTTGTGAGTTTGAGTATAAGCGTGCGTGTTTATGAGCGTGCGTGTGTATGAGTATAAGCGTGTGTGAGTATGCGGTTATTGCACTTTGTGGTCTGCAAATTTGTGTCGGTCAAAAATTGGGCACTCGGGACCAAAGACGTTTGCCATCACTGGGTTAAGGCATAAAGTGCACTAAAAATACACAGGGGAAAAAACCTTAGACAAAGTGGTGCACATCAAACCTATCATTCAAATCTCAAGGTTTGTGTTTCAATAAATAAAAGATCCTCTTGAACTCTAAGTAATTCAGATTATCTTGAAGATTGCCACACCTGGATGGTAAAATGTCCCATTAATTTCTTAGACCTTGCAATCAACAACATTGCAGTTGTTAAACTCAAACTGTTAGTGCCAATAGAGGGTAACTAAAGGTGAATTTCAGGTGATTTTCAGGAGGACAAATGGTTCCTAATGCGGACCTGCATGGTGTTTTACCTACAAATTGTTTACAACATGTGCCACAAAGAAAAGGAACACAACATTCTAAGTGTTGAATGTCCCAAAATGATTTGGCCTTGTTCCATCTCTGCCCAAACATCTTGCCAGTGCCATCTTTGATCTCAAACAGCTTCCCAATGCATCTTGTCCCCAAAGAAGTTTTCAGTGCCATCTGTGATCTTCAACAGCTTTTTAAATGCCATCGTAGTGCCCAAGAAGCTCGCCAGAGCTTTAATTGTCCTCAAACACCCTGTCAATGCCATATTTGTGCCCAAACATCTCACCAGTGCCATATTTGTTCCCAGGCAGCTTATCATTGTCATCAGTGTCCCCACACATGTAATCACTGCTATCATTACCCTTAAACATGACACTGTCCCCAAACAGCTTATCACACACACTCAGCCAGCACACACTCACTCACAGACACACACAGCCAGCACACAATCACATCCAGCCAGCACACACACACTGACAGATCAACCCAGTCAGCACAAATTCACTAACAGACCCACTCAGTCAGCACACACTCACTCATAAACCCACTTAGTTAGCACACACTCACTCATAGCCCCACTCAGTCAGTACACACTCACTCATAGCCCCACTCAGTCAGCACACACTCACTCATAGACCAACTCAGTCAGCATACACTCACTCACAGACACACTCATTCAGTACACACTAACACTCAGCCAGCACAGACATAATCATAAATCAAAAACTCTAACTAAAAGTTTTATACTTCTGTTATCCACTCCAGATATAGGCTAACTCACTTTAAATGGCTATTGCAAGTGGTAAACAAAAACTTTAACCAAAAGCTTTATACCTCTGGCATCCACTCTAAAAGGCTTTTGGAAAATCATTTACCACTTTTTTTTTATCATGGATGCATTTTTTTTAAGTTTTTTTGAGCACTATTTGTGGGATTTAAATGTGGTAATTGCATAGTTTTCACTTCTGTTTTATCCCAGTTATATGCTGAGTGAACAGTGTCCTGTATGTTTCTAGTAAGTTACAAAAGAAATGCCATATTTATAGGGTGATAATTATTTATAAGCAATCTGTCTGAAAGCAAGAGTCTGAAATTTTATAACAAATTAACATTATTATAATATAATAAACAAATTGCAGACAATAACATAAATATGTAAACCAAGAAGGAAGGATATCTCACCTTTATGGTTAACCTTAAGAACAGATATAGGCGCTTAAGGTAACAATTATTAAGATAACAAAAGACAGATCACAAAACAAAGCAATATAAATCAGAGACCTATTGTGAATACAGTTCTGAAATAAAGCAACAGCAAAAATTCAGGAGCAACACCCTTGAATATTAGTGTGATTATTCAGAGGAGCAAGTTAAATAAATGGATACTTATTTATCTCCAACCAGGATATTTGATCAAATCCCAGATTCCCTCTACAACAGTATACATTATCTATTTTATAGGGACCCTCCATCGGTATATTAAAAAAAATTTGCATTATAAAAAAAAGCAAAAATGGTATTACAGAAAAAAACCACAATCCTTTCTAATAATACCATTAATGCTGGAACTACAGAATAGCAGGGATAATCTGTGAGCCAGAAAAGTAATTCTAAATAAAATCCCATATTTGTAACACAGAAAATAAGTAGTAAAATACATTCTGCTAATGGCACACTGATTAAAATCCCATGCCAGACCATCGTGAGTATATTTCTACTCTTTGCACTGGACTCACGCTTTCCTTTGCTAAACATTTGTCAATAAATATTTGTCAATGGCTTGTAATGGATGTTGGATACAATCTCTTTAAGGGCAATGCTAGTCCCACAATGAATTAAAGTAATTTAATTTCTGCTAACAATGAAAATAATGCAGCTGCCACTTGGGTTGGTAAGGAGTGGCTTATTTATTTTATACTGATAACAGTGCACTCAACATTTCAGCAGCCTGAATATTGGACAGCTCCATTTATAATACTAAGAATAGGAGCCAAGGATGCACATACTGGAAAGTCAACAGTATACAATGTCACCTTTCATACATGAGATTATGTGAAAATGATCCGTTTAAGCTTTCCTTTCCCTTAATGTTTTCAACAAGATACTGCTTTCATTTCACCACTGCAACCGCAAATATATTATTTATTTAGGTGTTTATTCACAATTTTAAAAGTATATGTTGTATATAATACAATGTCTTTGATCTGCAAAATCTCAGCCACTAATAAAAAAAAATAGTTCACCAATGAGACAAGAGCAATTCAAGCACATTACCTTTCTATCCATCCTCTCATGGGAATCTCTTCCATGAATTTAGGATTATTATTATTATAACTATTAAATGAAAAGTTATAAGCAAGCATGGGATAAGCATAAGGCTTTTCTTGAATATATGATGAGGATGTTGTCAGCAGGTGAAGATATGGACAGACTACATAAGCAGAATATTTCTTATCTGCCAACATAATCATTGCTTCTATATTATATATTTTTTTCTTTATTGTATTAATTGTTGTTCCTTTGGATTTTTTAAAATGCTGAAATACAGTGTATTATCATTATACAGGGGTGAACATAATTTAGATTTTTACTTATGCTACTCAGATTTATTATTCAATATTTTGCAACAGCTACCACTATTAGTCAAATGTATCCAATCGTATTGACCAAAGTCCCCATTGCTTCCAATGCAAATAAAAACCTTAAAAATGCAAGAACTAATTAGAAAAGTTTCTGGTGATTGTAGCCAACTTTTTAAAGGTTTTTTGTGCTTTTAAAGGGTCAGTCTAGTCAGCAAAATCACTTTAGTGCAAGATGAAGATTACTGCTTGTATAGTGCACAGGCTTTTATCCCTGTGTGATTTGATGCTTACATTCTATATAAATTACATTTTTAATATTTGACTCAAGCCCTCCCTGGTGATTACTCTGCATGTTTACTGCAGGTGCAGCAGCACTGATTATATAGACATTTAGGATATACAGTTTTGTTTCATTTAGTCACTCCCTGTCCTCCTCAAATTAAATCTATTATATGGCCTCTGACTGACCTTGCTCTTGTACACAGTAGGATCTCTTAACAGTGCAACACATTGTCTGATGACATCACTAGTGAGACAGGATATTCCATTCATTTGAATGGCATTATTCTCATTGGTTCCTGCAGCAAAAAATAAAGGTAATGACTTTTGCTCAGCTAGTGTGGGCAGTCCTTATTTATTGCAAACACAGTTTCATCTAGCTGTAAGTATTTTATATTTTAAGCAATGCAAAATGTAAGACATGCACTTTAAAGTACTTTGGAAGCACATTGATATCAATTAACATTTGGAAGATGCATTTTGGGCACCAGGCAGTCCCTTTAATGTTCTCGACGTAAAATTGGTCTAATATTGGCTATGTTGGTCACAGCTGAACATGAAGCAATGTTTTTTAATACTGCATGTCTTCCATATATCCAAAGAGGTATTTTCTATAAATAACACATTTTGTGTTTAACCTCTTGAAGCCGGATGGTATGTTTGTACTTCAGGACAAAAGTACCATATTGGAGATTCTGTGCTTCTGGACTTGATCACAGAGGAAGGAAATAAAAACAAGACATCATTTTTCTACAGAGCCCACGCGACTTGCCACAGCATCCGCAGAACTTGCCACTGTTTTGAGAGTACACACACAGGATGTGAAATGGTTCTCATTTTGTTCCCATAGGACTTGTCACTGCACCCACATTACAAACAGAAGACTTGCCAGTTCTATAATATTGCACCCACAAGAACTTCCCAACACACTTATATTGCACTCACAAAGATTTGCCACTGCCCCATATTGTACCCACAAGGACCAGCCATGCACCCATATTTACTCTGAAAAAATACTTGTCTTAAATTCGAGCAATATTTACACAATATGTCAGAACTATATCCACTCTTCTATTTTGTGCTTTAAACTGTATTTGAGAATTGCAACGTTTTGCTTCTGTTTCCTTTATTAAAGCACCAAATAATTGCTATATGTCAGCATGAGATGAAATGAGTTTATAAAACAGAGATCTCTAGAAATACCGAGAGTTCTACATCAAGTATTGCTCAGTTTCTTTCTTTGATGCATATACGGTACTACAGAGATTTATACATGATTGGGGTGACTGAAAGTTAAATACAGGGGATTTAATGTGCATTCAATGTATCAGTTTATAACAAGCAATGGAAACTGGTCTTTAATGGTCTTTAAATCCATTTTATTTTTAAATATCACATCAGCATTTGAAACTTTTGCATGTTATCAATGAAATTTTTTTAATTGTTTTTCAAATTCAGGTGGGATTCCATCACAGAACAGAAACAAATTTTATTACTCAAGGTTTGAATTTCACTTCAATGACTGCTAAGAGCCAAATGTAAGTAGCAAGATGTATTTTCACAAATTCTGGAATTCAATATATTGAATTCTGGAAGTTCTAGTAGGTATGCTAGTGGTTGTATGGACTATACTTAGCATGTATGCATGTATGTTGATATAGATTGCATTAATTGTTGTGTTTTACAATTCTATCAAAGGATAAGCCTAAAACATAGACCAACCATATGAAATCTTAAAAAGTGCTTTTAGCCTGAAAAGAGCTCATCTCAGCCTTTTTAAAACATATGTATATCTGAGGGATCTACTTTAGGATAGTAAGCCATTGATCATACTGATGTGACCCGCTTAAGTAATTTCCATGGCGTGGCTGGACTTTAGTCTTGATTTAAAGTCATCGTATTTAAAGTCACTACCGTTTTGGATCACCTCCACATTGACTAAACACTTTTTCGGAGATGTGGCCTTCAGAACCGTGCAGTGTATCCCAGGTAAAGTCTCACAGATTTATGCTTGGCTGGGCTCAGCATCTAAAAGAGACACATTCATTATAAAACAAAAAGATACCATAGCTGCAGAAAAAAAAAACAGTCCTCACCACTATCTGTGATTTTCTAGCCTTTGCATTAGCACAATTTCAAACACACATTGCATTTCCCTTTACAAGTATCTTAGTACCTTGGACAATGTTATCATTTAGGAAATGTTGTTTGGTAAGTCTCCTGATGTACAAAAATAAATTGAGGCTGCCACTTTTGAAAATGTATATGGATGTTTTTTGTTTTTCTTTATAATACTGGTCCAAATAGTATTAAGTAGTTATATAACAAATTATGTTTTTAAGAGTTGAAAATATATTAAATTCAAAAGGGGGGGGGAAGTCCTGTTAGTGTAATCAAATAGCTGGGGTGCAGTCAAATAGCTGGGGTAAGTCCTGGGGGCAAGTCCTGTGAGTGCAATCTAAAAGCTGAGGTAAATAATGGGTGGTGGAGCAAGTGCTATCTATGTTCTGGGGTACGTCCTATGTGGGTGCTGAGGCAAGTCATCTGAGTGCAATCTAATACTGGGGTAAGTTCTGGGGGGAAACCCTGTGACTGCAACCTATTAGCTGGGTTAAGTCATGGGGGCCTGTCCTGTGAATGCAATATAATAGCTGGGGTAAGACCTGCATGGTGGAGCAATTCCAGTGACTGCAAACTAATAGCTGGTGTAAGTTCTGGGGGCAAACCCTGTGAGTGTAATCTAATAGCATGTCATTTTGTGTAATTTCTTCTTGTACACAGATTGTATTGAATAATATATAAAATAGAAAAAAAAAATTGTGCACCATTGTTGCAAAGACCAACTGGGAAAACAGGATATTTTTTCACAGGCCTGCTGCCTAGAATTAGAAAAGCTGGAGGACTGAGCTATTTTTCTCAGATACTCTGAGATAGAGAAGTTTTATAAATGTGCATGGATATATACACAATATACAAAAAATCCAAGAATGTTCAGTACATATTGAAGGTGAACAATAAACAGTGATGTGATGCCAGCCTATAGCTGACATGACATCACCGGTATTGAACTGTTATGGCAGCTTGTAAAATAATATGTTACTGTATATGTATATATATAGTTAACAATTCCCTAACATTTATTGGAGATATCAAGTGGCGAATGGGATACATGTGTATTTTATAACATGACATTCTCCATGACAGCTTGATTTACTTGGTAATTGTAACATTTATGCCAAAATTGCTAATCCATAATGGGGAAAAAAACTCTTCCATTAATAACACTTCTGGCTGCCAGTTATATATATGGAATGTTTAAACTGTTGATTAAATGCAGAGGATTTTTTCTCATATTTGCTTATTATTTTAATCTACTAATCTCTTGTAGGCAGACTCCTCGAATTCTTATAAGAAGGCAAACTTCTTTGAGCAGGGTTCTCCTAACCATTTATGAATAAACGTGGTATGTCTGAACTTGGTATATCATAAAATACATTGGCAATAAGAATACAAAGATAATAAGTATAAGGAAAGAATAGGGGGTATAATATTAGAAGGAAAATGAAAATAGACTAGAGAGGAGGGGGAGAGAATGGCAGATAGAAAGAATGGGAAAATCACTGCTTTTGAAAAGGAACAATGTATGAAAGAGTATTTCTCCTTAAATAGATAAGCATTATTATATTGCATTGCATCAAATTGCATTTACTGTTATTATATGTTCTTGTACACTTTTGAATAGGATCATGTCATGTGCTAGTAAAATGCGGAATCAAACATTTTTTTCACGGCACAGGCCTTTATATTTAGTACTTTTAAAATAAAATATTTTTTTTATTCCACAAAAGAATTTCCATTCCATCACTTGCAACATCTCTGTGTCACATGGAGAAATAATAACCAGGTCATAAAAAGAAACATTTTCTTTTCCTAAGAAAATTACACAACTGATTGACGACAGAACCGAACTCTCTAAAGACCCATCCTGGATTAAATGGGAAAAAGAAATAGAATCAGAATTTACAATACAAGAATGGATATCAGCCCAAAACATAATGAAAAAATGTATCCATAACTTAACATTACAAGAAAACTATTATAAGATTATATTTAGGTGGTACTTAACACCAAAACAATGGGGCAAATTCTCCCAAGACCATTCCAAACTATGTTGGAGATGCCAAGAAACTGAGGGAACCCAACTACATATGTGGTGGACATGTATCAAACTACAACCTATTATAAATAGAATAAATTTCCTTTTGAATAAAATGATTGTAGATATAGGGCCAATGACACCAAACATCTTTCTTTTTCATTTGGGCATCCCAAGATGTCCAATGGAAATACACCATTTAATAATCCACATCTTCCAAGCAACAAAACACTGTATAGCAAAAAACTGGAAAAGTAAAGAATCCATCAAATGGACAGAAATAGTGTCTCAAATTGAATACCAATCCACAATGGAAGAGGGTTTTTATAACTCCAATGAATTCTACAAAAAGATTTGGGGAAAATGGAGGGAGTTGAGAAGCCTTGGGCCTCGGGAGGAAACAGATTAAGATCAAACTGCCATCCAATGAGTCAACTAGTTAAGAAAGAAATTAGCTACACAAGAAGCATCGATACTATATAATACAAACAGGTCAAGCTCAGCTTTACGCTTATAATATAATATATATAAAAAAAAAAAAAAAAATAAAAAAAAAAAAAAAAAAACTCCCATGCGGAGACCTTAAACTGACAGACCATTATCTAGATCGATATAAATGTAAGGTCTCTTACAGAAAAACCCCAAAACTAAAGGGAACATTACAATTACAACCACTATCAAACACAAAGGCAAGATACCTGTGAATGAATGTGAAAAAATGTCTATGTCTATGTCAATGTCAATGTACAAGTAATAAGTGTTTTGTATCTGTAAAATTGTCTATTTTGTTATGTTATTATGTAAGTAAAATAAAAAAAAAAAAAAAAAAAAAAAAAAAAAAAAAACTAAAGATATGGGGCATCAAGGAAAAAGAGGAGAGAGGCCACAACTTCCTCATCGATTTGACATAGGGTCATTTTATTTACTGTCAGATATGAAATATTCCGGACGCTGACTCTCCATGGAGGGTATAACTGTTGACTATTGGGTTGACGTTTCTGAATCCACGGACTAACAGATTTTCTGCTCACTTTTCTGATTTACCGTACAAAACTTTGCAGCTAAGAGTCAATAACATACCTTTAACAATGCTGCAGTACAAGTCCAGTGTCATGACATTGCTGGCTCTCTAGCAATCCCCCACATATGTGGTGATCAGGCTCAGTTTAATATTTTGAAATTCCAGAATGTTCATAGAATCTGTTTTGGTGCTGCCACTCCTACTATATAGATATGTTTACTGTGTATTTGGTTTCATTGCTGCCGACTCCTACTAAATAGATATGTATACCATGTATTTTGTTTCATTGCTGTGTCTCCTACTATATAGATATGAATACCGTGTATTTGGTTTCATTGCTGCCAACGCTTACTATATAGATATGTATAACCTGTATTTGGTTTTTGTTTTGTTGCTGCCGACTCTTACTGTATAGATATGTATAATGTGTATTCGGTTTCTGCGTTGTCGACTTTTATATTATAGTTATGTGTATTACATATTCAACAAATGAGGCTAAATTTCTTATTGTAAATTGGTTTTGCTCATAGGCCTACTTCATATAACGTGTAAAAAAAAAATGAGACCCAGTATTTGATGCTCTTGTAATTCATTTGTATGTATTTTATAATATTGCTTATTTTCTCTTTGAATATTTGTTTTACTGTAAAACTGCTATCAATAAAAATATTTTAAATAATAAAAAAAAAAAAAAAAAAAAAAAAGAAACATTTTCAACATGTTGTGTTTACTGTAGCAAAGAGCTGATCACTCAGATACCTAGATACTTTCACTAGGGCCCTTTTTTTTTTTAACAAGTCCAGTTACGTCCAGTAGTGGAGGAGTTAAAAATATATATATTTTCTTAGAATAGCTATTATGTCCCCATGGACATTTTTCTTTTCTTCTCATTCTTTCTATTCTTTCCCATTGAACTTTTTTATTAACATCCCTTAGATTTTAACAGCACGGTTGCTATGGAGGAAGTGATGTGTGAAGCTCTGTATTGTGCCCTATCTGGACTCTTTAACCCTGAGTGCTGAGCCATGATTCAACACAGGTATCTGAGAAGCATTGTCAGCTCATTAATATCACTAAAGGATGCTATATAATTGGTTGGAGGTAAACGATTTAAAGGCAGAGGTCTGTGTTTTAAAATATCTCACTAATGCTGTAATTTCTACTAAAAAACTGTCTCCTACATTTATAATTGCATTTTATTTGTGAACAGTGTCCAAACAGCATAGTGTATACACAGCACTTAGATTTTAAGCATATATTTAATAGGCTCAATAAATCTTGTCGTTATAAAGTCAAGAATTAATTTTGAAATCTAAGGCAGATTGAGGTAAAAGAGTATTTTTTTTTATCAATGGCCAGGACATATATATTTGACAATATAATTCATTTTATTAACCAAAACATTGTATTTGGATAAAGACGAAGCTTTTATTTTTTGTTGTTTTATTGTTATCAATAACTGTGTGTTGTTTTGCTATACTAGTTTACTAGTCAATTGTTGTTTATGAATTACGTTTGCTTTGTCTGTCATGTTCGTTATGATGCACTGAGATGGCTGTAATGCTAGCAAATGAAATGAATATGTTAATGTTAGGAAACAATATTTATTCCATGGTTTTAAATCTAGATCCAACTGCAGCAGGACTTTAGCTATTTCAGGATTAGAGCTGCTTTTCTGAAATGCAGCTGGAAGTCCACAGTTAGTAGCCTCATCTTTGAACTTCATTGCTTGGCAGAAATGTGCTCAAACATAATAGTATGGTGACAACAAATATATACCAGCTTACTTTTGCAGGATTCAAACCTGTGACCTGATGACTGTAAGTCAGTATCTCATGTAGCCACTAGGAGGCTTGTCTTTCAGATGAGCATAAGAACTTTCTTTAGGTTATCAGTATGTGCCAATTTATTTCACCTGTTTGAACATCTGTTCTTCTTAAGCATTCATCTAGACCTGTTTAAAGCATTAGCTTTTACAGGATCATTGCTCACTTATTGGTCCAAGCCATGTTAGAGATCCTGGTTCTAATGGGCCTGCCATCTGTTTCCGTGTACAGCAAACAGTTCCAGTTTTGGTAACAGTTCTTTTATAATTTCCTCAGTCACAAGTTCCATAGTTTCTATGTGTGAATACTCTATCTTTCTTAAGCTCTGAATGAGTCACTGTTGCCACAGCAAGGAATAGCCCTGATGCTTCTTGAACTTTTAATTTCCACTCTGAAGAATAGTAATGAAGGTCAATATCTTTAGTGATTATGTTGGCTCTGTTGCTGTGTTACTATTATTGTTACTTCATATACTGTGTTGGAGACAGATGACATATCAGTCATGCTTATCTATCTTGGACGCCTCTGGTCTACAACTCCACTATGATCTCTGCAAGTTCCAGTAATGGTAGAGTGGTGCTCATAAAAAGTCTCACTTGCACCTAGGTTCCACGTCTGGTCCATCATTACACTAATGGGGGAGCAGAAAGACATATACTTCTGGTGGTACCAAGCTCTTTCTTCTTCTCCATCATGCAATTATATATTACAGCAACATCAGTAAATAATAAAATGGGAGTTGGAGACGGGAGATTCTTCTCACCCACTACAGGGCTGAGAATTCTGTAATGCTAATTATCTAGTTCTACAGAGAATCTTTTCGTTGAAAAATTTATAGTGATATCAGCATATGTACTTTTAAAAACGACAAAAGTGTAATCTGATGGAAGCTTTGAAGAAAGAGGGCTAAGACTGGTGGAGGGATGAAGGACAGATTGTGGGATACATATTAGGAAAAAGTGGGAGAGGAATGCATTGTTTTTAATCTTGTGCCTAGAAATTGCAATATCTGACCCCATCACTCTAAACATTTCTTGGTTGTTTTCTATTCTCTTATGTTTGATGTTATGATAGACCAGGTTCCAAAATAAGCATCCAACTGACAGATCTTTAAGATCTTAACTTTTCAGTGATTTATTTTCCTTTCATGGATTTCAAATGAGAGCATTGCATTTATAATTTGTGAGAATACATGGGTAATTAGGGTTATTTTGAACTTGGCTGCATCAATATTTCAGATGTTCATTGGGGGAAATTAGACAGTAAGCAATAAGTGTCTATAGTATGCTTAATCTCTAACATTCGATGTATTGTAGATGTGTAGGTAAACTATAACTGTCACCTACAAACTACTTGAATCAGTCAGACTTAACAAATATTATCTCTGTTGTCTAATCATTGCTTGACACCAGTTTTAAGATTATTTTAAGTTCTTCTTACATTGTGGGACAAAAAAAATGCATCTGCCCCCCATCACCTGATTGGCTGCTCATGTGACTGTATTTTAAATATCCAACTTGTTTTAACTAGTGCAGTATACTGTAGATGATGGTTCTAGTGGAGAATATATTTTGAATGGTGCACATTCACAATTAGGTGTATATTTTGTATTATTGCACCAATCAAACCAGTGTAAACAAGATGTATTTTGGATGGTGTCATAATTATGATGTAAATAACGATTTATGATAAATAACCTCTAATGTTATTAAATGACTGAAGATGTCAACATTTTCTATTTTAATGGATCTCAAAAGCATCTATTAAATGTGCCGTTATTTAATATAGCAATTAGTAAAAATATACCAATGATCATCACACATCAACTGAAATTAAAAACATGATTTAACTTCTGCTTAAACAAATATCAGGTTTGTATGACAAGCAACTGCAAAAAGCTATGTTTGTAATAGTAGAGCTAGCCGTGCATTATCAATCCACTTCACTAGATAAGAGTTAATGAGGTTAAGTACATCTCAGCGATGAATAAGATAAGACACATCACACTGTCGTAGCCAACCATTTAGTTATAGAGTGCTCAGTTCTTTCACTGATTATAGAAACATGAAGCCAGCGATCATGTGACTAACAAATCAAAAAACTACTCAAAAGACTCCATCTAGTGGATTTATACTGACACCAGTTATTTTTGTGTTACGACGATATTTTCTGTTTGCTAGCTTTTTTCATCTTTCTTGTTTAAGACCCATTTTTCTCATGTGGTCCTCCTTTTTCTTTTTAACTATCTTATTCCCTCGGTACTGGTCACATTTATCTCTTTTTCCAAGGATTTCTTGTTGTTTCCTTTACTAGTTTATCTCATAAATTTCACTAAATCTGAGATTTTAAACTTAAACTGTGTCTACCATTAAGAGGTATAGTTTGGACAACTGGATCCTTAAAAATAAAAAAACAAATACATTTCACCTGTGGAATTCAATTTGGACAACATTGGGCTAGCTAACACAGTTAAATTACAAAACTTGATATCAAATGGTTATTCATTTCTGTGTAGATCATGTATCCCAAAGGTAGCCATCACTTCCTTAATCTTCCTTATTCATATAATTGATTATTACAACCCTACCTGATGCACGGAATCTGATGCGCCTTCCTTGTGTTCGGCATCCTTAGCCTTGCGCTAATATGCTGCGTCTTGCTTCTTTCTGCCATTTTCTCCTTTTTGTTTTTAATTTCTTTTTTTTTAATGCACACATTGTTTTGATGGCATTCCATCCAAATGCAGGAAATCCTATGTTTACTGACTTCCTTTGTTTCAGATTTGCCCATGTTTTCAGCCATCATTGTTATTGCCTGGGTGTTATTTTAATTTGTGTTTTTAATTTTTAACAGCTACTTCTAAAAAATGAACAAAAAGTGAAAAGTAAGATAAAGCAGCTGCCCCTAATAATACATTGTCTACTTTCACCACATTGTACAGGCACCCAAATAAAGTATAATATTTGGGCATAATGTCTCAGTGTTTATAAAAATTATAACAAATGTATATGAATAATAAAAAAAATTTGTGACATACTGTAAAACTGCCTTAAATTAAATTTATTATACCAGTATAAAGATTTTTCCATAAAAAAAGCTTAAGGAAAGGTAAATATCATTGCATAATACCCAAACAGACAAATAGAATTTCATTAATAAATAAGGACCACTGCCTATTTTAAGTAAGTGGCGCTTCTGGGGTGGTCTAACACACCTTACCTGTGTTAAAAAAAACTTATTTGGCTCACACATCCACCCGCCCCAAAATGTGACATCAAAAGTGATGCCATCACTACATTTTGGGGATAAGAGGGTGGATGTGCGTATATCCTTTTGACATCCATCTAATGGAGGCAAGTAAGCATATAGCTACCTGAATGTGAACAGTGTCATACATTGGTTTTGTGAATGATGAGTCCATAGTAATGTCTGATGTGTGCTGTTTACTTGCAGTTCACTTGTCAGATCATTAGTGAAAAGCCCCTATTCCAAATGTGAGAGTGCTATGTTGTGCATAAACGCTTCAAGACAATTTACATGCCAGTGAAATCATGCAAAAACAAGCTGTTCGGAACAAGTGATTTGACTGGCACATCAGGGGGTAAATACCGCATAATGCTTTAACAGTGTTGCGATAATGCCTCAACATTGAGACATCATGCAACACCAACATTTGGCCCCCCCTAGGCCAACACTGCTCCCTCTAATATAGCGCTGCCCTGCATTAGTTAGCAATATTTCTTTGAAAAACAAAAAACCCTGGATATATTAACCCTACATCTAGGGTTAGGGTTAGGGTTTTTTTTGTTTTAATTTTTAATTTAAAGGTACAAAGAGGGTACAAAGTAGGTCCCAAAAGAAAAGAGAAGAAAAAATTCCAGAGAAGAAAAGGGGAAAGCTTCTATATTCTCCCCAATAACATCTAAAATTACAACCTTGGAAGCATTGCAAGACCTAATAGATACATCCTTAACATCTGGTGAAATGGATCAATCAAAGACCCATCTGGGTTCCCCCAATGACCCAGAGAATCATAATATTACAATGGAATCTTTAAAGAAATATCTCGAACAACAATTTAGTCAACTTCAGAAAGACATGACAAATAATACTAAGGAAATCACAGCCGAAGTAAAGAGATTGGAACTAAAAGGGTTAGAGTTCTACTTCAGGTTACAGAGGGGTTAGGATTAGAATTAGGGTTACTGCTAGGGTAAGGGTCAAATTTAGGGTTAGGGTGATGATTAAGGTTGGTCAAAAGGTTACTGCAGGAGAAAATGGCTAGGAAAGAAAATATGCTACTTTTAGTTATTGCCCTATAATTTGCAAAAAACCCCAACAGAATAACATGTAAACATTGCATATTTCTAAACTCAGGACAACATTAAAAAAAATATTTATATGGGGTCCTTCTTATCGTTTGTAATTGTGTAAAAGATTTTTCAGGTCATACTTAGAAAGTTTCATATTTTTTAAGCATGTTTTATCATTTAATGAAAATAATGGTATCTAAAGAATGCAATTGTTTTGGCTATAAAAACAATATATAATGTGTGTAGGAATATTAAATGAGAAAGAGAAAAATACAGCTAAACACAAACACTCCAGATATGTTATTAACAGCCATTGTCCAGAATGACCAAAAATATCTCAAACGACCAGGCCTTAAGGGGTTAACATGGAGAGTTACAGTTTAATAATAAAAATAGGTGCATACTGATTGTTCTAACACATATGAACCATCAGGTTATTTAGAATTCCATTTCCCTTAACTCAATGTAATACCAATGATTTCTTAGTAAGAACTAACATGTAAACAAAGCATCATTACACCTAATAAAGCAGAAGCACTGCAGAGCCTACACAATCTTTTGGTCCTTCTGTTCATTTATCTAGAATTATTTCCATACTGTTGTTTAAATCTCTGCAAGTGACATCTTATTACCTTTACACTTGCTATGTTAACCGGGCACCAACGAACTGATATAGCATTCGGCTTAATGGCTTATTTGTATTAGACTGAGCACAATTATTTTCAGGGTATTAGGCATAAATATTAAAATCACTCTGATGGAAGCAATGCTTGGCTCACTGATTAGTTTCTACTACGACTTCCAGCCGACTGTAACACGGAATAATCTTATAAGGCTCATACAGCTGTGTTGTTATTGGTCTATGTGCATCACAATTTATCAACTTATTGTGCATAGCTATACAATAAAATATGCCAATGAAAGAAAAAAGTGAATTTTTACATTTAAATTAAAAAAGCCCAATAGGGTGACAACAAGGCTCCATGCTTGAAAACAAATCTGATCTACATATAGTTACACCCTGTCTAATATAGATATGTATATTGCTATAGAGCATTCCCATATTTCTGAAGCCAATTCAGTTTCATTGGATACTCAAATCCAACTGTCCCTCTTTTATACTGCAATGTCACTTTTTTATGACCTCATAGGGGGCTTTTCACTAAAAGGTGATTTGTAGGTGAGTTGAGATGAACATTTCATCTCACCAATTTAGCTTTAATACAGTGGATATTCATGAATAGGTGTGTTACAGGTGAGTTGGGGTGAGATGAACATTTCATCTCACTGATTTAACTATTTATTGTACAGGGACAAATATGGTAAGTTTGCTTAGTGAGGGAAACTCACCTGCACAATATGTAACTTAATTGGTTAGATAAAATGTTCATCTCACCTGCAACTCACCTTTTCAGTGAACAGTCCCATAAAATTTTGGTGTGTATGAATACTTTATAGAAATGCAATGTTTTGATGTTATCTGTAGTCATAAAGTTACCTAGAAATCTAATAATCATCCTTCCAAAATAGTCCCTCCCTGACTTAACGGAATGTTTGCCCTTGTTTACATTTATAGCCTAGTGTCAGACTACCATGTTTATTTGACATGGTTTCTTGCAAAACTTTAATGTTTCCTTACTCTACTTATTCCATGCACTTAAAACACCTAAAATTGTGAAACTCAAAAAATAAATAAAATTTCGGACATCATCAAGTGGAAGGAAATTATGTAATTTGAACAGATAAGTGAAAAGTTCCAACTATCGAGAAGGGGAATTTTCCCATTTCTCAGAATTAAACATTTCCTGGAAAAACACAGAATCAAAGTACAATCAAGAATAACTAATATGCTTATTTCAATATTAAATAACAATAATAATCATAACCTCACATCTAAATGTGGGC
The DNA here is from genome assembly GCA_036172795.1 of Pelodytes ibericus. Classification (NCBI taxonomy): domain Eukaryota; kingdom Metazoa; phylum Chordata; class Amphibia; order Anura; family Pelodytidae; genus Pelodytes; species Pelodytes ibericus. Next base: position 95,102,707 of record CM069857.1, on the reverse strand, counting down.
AGATATTAAAAGCTGAGGAGGAACCTATCAAGATCCCAACAATTAAAAAATGGGAAATCGAATTACAAATCAAAATAACTAATCAAGAATGGATAGCCAGATATCGGAAGTCCATTGTCTAAGCTTGGTAGAATTACACTATGAAGTAATAAAAGGATGGCTCTACACTTAAGTTCTCCAAAATGTACAATACGATCTCAGCGGAGTGCTGGAGATGTGGAAGCTCAAATGTAGAACTAATACATTTCTGGTGGTCATGCAGAAAAATTTGAAATTTGGTATTGAGATTTAAAGAGCCTTCAACCACAATAAAAATAGAACCATCCACACCCTAAATATTGTGACATCTAACTGGCATTTGACCTCAAAAGATAGAATGGCATTTATAATCCATGTTTTATTAGCTACAAAAATAGCAATCGCAAAGAAATGGAAATCCAGTGAAGTCCCCTCATGGACAGAAATAAGAAATCAGGTGTTAGATCAATGCAAAATGGAATTAGGCATACTAAAACAAGATAACTATGTACACAAAGAATAGATTGTTGGAACCAGTTGACAGACAGACTGTCCTAAACAGAACCAGGAAATGGGAAGTAAGACAGGGAAATACAAGTCCCCTCCTCCCCTATGCTCTTCTGTGCTTAAGTGTGTTAAATGTTGTTCAAACTGCAATATGATATGCAAATGATATTTATGGTTGATACATAATCATAATTAGAATGTAATTGCATTTATGAACAGATGTCTATATGTTGTCATGTCTTTTGCATATTTCTAAATAAAAAAAATAAAATAAAAAATAACCTGAAATTGTTGAAAAGATCAGTATCTAAAGCTACTTTGTCAGCTTCAAAGTTATTGCTTGATTTCTGAAGGTGAACGAAAGTTACACATTGGCTTTTACCAGTTTGTACTCTGTCAAGTACTCATCTTGTAAATGGTCTCTTGCTGTACTATATGACCTTAAGTAGTCATGGAATAGAAGCTCAAAGCTATAAGTACATATAGATGAGAAATCTGGTTTAAAAAAAAAAAGTATCCTCTTTATAACTACTGGAAGCAAATGGGTTAAAAAAAATGCAGAATTAATCAAATCAAAATATTCATCTGTGTGATTTAAAAGGATTGCAATTCTTTGTTAATGAAGAGGCCAGTTCTGAAATGTCAAGGGTCTCATCAACTAATTATATGATTTTATGCTTTCAAAAGCATTTCAATCTATTTAAAATTATTTTTAAATACAATAAATAAATGTGTTATTGTGAAGCACAATTCATGTTTTGTGATTTATTTTGAAAGATGGTATCATAAAAGCAAAGTCTCTAAAAAAAAAAAAAACCTTTTGGTTTGTCAAGGTTTGTCATACAAGTTATTATAAGGTTTGCGGGAATAACTACTTAAAATTGAGCTGTACATTTTTCAATGCTTTAATTTGTGGGTTTTTATTATAGCTCATTGGGGTATATGTGTAACGAGGGCATGTGCTACTATATAAAAAGCACTCCCAACAAATTTCAGGAGTAAGCACCATCTCTGACACAAAGGCACATCTGGGTTGTGATGGAGCTCAGTGCGCCTTCACTGCCACTGTAGAAAAACTCAGGCACTTAAAAGTACCTTATTATGGCCGAGAAACACTGCAAAATACTGTTTGGCGGAAGTCGCCTCCCGCACTGCAATTTGTCGGTATTTATAAAAAAAGGCCATTGTACAAAACATACTGACATTCATTCCATTATCATCTTTTTGTACTATAGTTTGCAGTGACCAGAGATTAATGATATAGAAAACACTATACAGGTTTGTTTGTTGTCTGTTGCAACAGCTCATTCCTGCATGTTCTGCAGTACATAGTATTAAAAATACAAAATTACTTGTATTGTGTACAGTACCTTTTAGTCTTTCGCACTGGGGTAAATACATCAAGGTTCTACTAAGGTGGTCAAGATGAGGGCTTATCTCAAACACTATTCCTTGAAGGTGTATTTCAACCCTCATTTCAATCTCAACTAATATCATTCAGTAAGCATTTTTCTGAGGTGGATATGTGGTGAAGACAATCAAGAAGGATAAAGGATGAGATGAACATTGTATTACATCGATTTTAAGTATATATTGTGAAGGGACAAACTTGGTAAGTTTGCTTAGGGGAGCTTATAAGGTTTGTTCTTGCAAAATGTATAGCTAAATTGGTCTGATGTAATGTTATCTCACCTAAACTCACCTTTTTTTTTAATAGTCCTTCATGTCTGAAAAACTACAGAGGCCATGTCTTCCCCCATTACAAACAATTGCTCTGACCACCCTCAAAAGTGTTGCATTTAATTTTGGGTTGTTTGAGTCAAGCTCAATTCATACTCTTCAAATGCAATTTGAACATGATTTCCTATCTTAATCAACTTTTTTGAATTTTAGGGGATAAACGTCACAAGCTGTAGGGGTTAATTTTAAAGTATCAATTCTTTTTAGAAAAACTGAACATACTGAGCTATAAATAATAGAATTAACATTAATATTTAGTGATTTCTGATCCAAGGTGAAAACTGACTGCCTTGTGGAGTCAACAAGGAATTGTCTCCCTATGTGGCAAAAATCAAAATCGCTTCATTAAGGGTTTTTAACTTCTTTTGAATCAACAGCAGGAAGAATTATAATTAAAAGGGTTGAACTTGGGGGACTTTTTCTTTATTTGATATTGAAATAGAAGAAGTGTATATTAATTTACACCTTACATGTTTCTCTTGCAAAGTGTGGGTAGGTATCATTAAGGAGACTAAGCATATCGTGCCTGGAGAGAAAATGAGTTTGCTAGAAAAAGCATGAATTAGACATTTCAGAAAAGCGTTTAAATAGAAGGGTCAAAGAGTGCCTTTTTTCTTCATGATAAAACTTTCAAAACCCATCAAAACATGCACACATTCATCGCTGAACACACGCCCACACTATAAAATACTTTTTAACCGTTAAACTTTTAACGGATACAACTTAAAAAAATCACACACATTATTCCAGTCCAAATTAAGATTAAAACAATGGCAGCAATGGTATGCTATTGGGGGGGGGGGGGGGGGGGGGGGAACAGATACTGTATATATATATATATATATATATATATTCCCCCACAAGTCTTTTCTCTTTAGGATACATTAGCTGCCATTTTCAAAACAGGCTATTTTTGAAACTGGCTATTCACAATTGTAAAGCCTCTTTCAAATTGTCTGTATCCTGGAAGAGGATTAGGAGCTGCAATTGGCTATTTAGCAATGATCAATTTAAGAAGACTTCTCAAATTTCCACTGAAAACAAATGTATGTGTTGGTTTTTTTTTTTTTTCACCTTAACCAAGCAAATACATTCACAAGTTGTCATCAGGGCTATAGATTCATAGTATAACTACTTTATTATGCATTTTATTATAAGTGTTCTGGCATCCTTCTCTCTTGCTATTGGGAAATAAAGTAACCAAAATCTAGTTCCACAGTTCAATTTACCCCTGTTCTCCCATTCAACACACAAACATATGTGTTTTTTTTGTATACATTTTTTAACATCGCTAATAACTATTTATGAAACACCTCTATTGTGGCTTTGGTAAGGTTGCTGCCTTACAATCACTTTGATTTGCATTACTGTACAGTTATTAAACGTTTACTGATAAGTAGAGTTGAGCAGACACCTGGATGTTCGGGTTCGGCAGGTTCGGCCGGGTTCGGGCTCAAACTTGACCCTGAACTTGACCCCGAACCCCATTGAAGTCAATGGGGACCCGAACTTTTGGCTACTAAAATGCCTCTAAAAAAGTCCTGGAAAGGGCTAGAGAGCTGCAAAAGGAAGTAAAATGGGGGTAAGAGTAGGACAAGTTCCCTGCAAACAAATATGGATAGGGAAATAACTTCAAATAACATAAAATACATACAAATTAAAAATACAGCTGAGCCATAAAATAACACTAGATGGAATCTTTGATTTTAGCTTTGGAAGAACATAAATCTAAATCTAAAGCATGGCTGCCAGGAGGATCAACATAATTATCCATTTGATAGAGGGTTGGAGGGCAGGGTATTCTCTTTCAGTTTATACTAAGTGACCCATGGGTTGAGGAGGTGGTGACTGTGGCGGTGTAGGTGGAAGTGGCGCTGGAGGAGGAGGAGGTAGCCAGAAATTTTCAAAGTGCGCTGTAAGCACAGTATTGGACTGTTCTATTTGACTCTCAGATATAAGGTGCACCGCAAGACGCAAATGTACTATTTAGCACCCAAAACAATTAGAATTTTTCAAAGTGCGCTGTAAGCACAGTATTGGACTGTTCTATTTGACTCTCAGATATGAAGTGCACTGCAAGACGCAAATGTACTATTTACCACCCAAAACTATTGGAATTTTTCAAAGTGCGCTGTAAGCACAGTATTTGACTGTTCTATTTGACTCTCAGATATAAAGTGCACTGCAAGACGCAAATGTACTATTTACCACCCAAAACGATTTGAATTTTTCAAAGTGCGCTGTAAGCACAGTATTTGACGGGTTTATTTGACTCTCAGATGTAATACATGTAATGCTATTGCTATTCTATAAACCGAAAGTCTATAAACCGAATGTCTTTCGGTTTATAGACTTTCGGTTTATGGAATACATGTAATGCTATTGGCTTTCTATAAATCGAAATAGAGTCCCCACACTGTCCTGCATGTGCGACATTTTTTAAAAGTAATTGATTATTTTCCTGGAATAAACTGTACAGCTGCTGTCACTGCATTGCAGCCAGAATTTTAAAAGCCTGCCTCTCAGCCCTTATTTGGAATCTTTAACCACTTGGTGCTTTGGCTTGTAGCACCCCATGGAATATCTTAACTATAAAACATAAACTGTTTATTTCTTTGAATCAGGAACATTTTTTGAAAGCTGCACTCTAGAATCATGAAATTTGCACATTCATGCTGGAATTTCTAGAGCAACAGAACTATTTTCAGCTCTCTACATTGACCCATTCCTGAGTTATGGCAAAAATGATGGGTCACCAGTGATGATCAATGGAGCATAGGCTAGACATCAAATTTTTTCCAGGCTGAGAGTGCAGAATGAATGCTGATTACAAGATGGAGCAACTAGATTAAATGGTGAATGCTTTTGAAAAACACAAAAATACACCAAGCTATGTCAAGAATCCAATTCCCGTTCAAAGTCAGATAGTTAAGCAAGTATGCCCCAAAAAATGGATTTTAATGGGTAAATATTACCATACTCTCAACATCTCTGTGCATACTAGGATGTTCATTTATGAAGAACTAGTAAATTAATGGCTATATGTTGCGTTTCTCCTTTTTAAAAATGTGCTGGTGTTGATTTTGTTCAGTGGAAGGGGGGCTTCTGTTTGTCCATTGAGCTTATGAACTAGCATTATAAAATGTTTTTGCTTAACCCCTTAAGGACAGAGCCTTTGAAACATTTTTGTCCTTTCTGGACAATGGCTATTTTAACATTTCTGTGCTGTTTGTGTTTAGCAGTAATTTTCTTCTTCGTCATTTGCTGTACCCACACATATTATATATTGTTTTTATCGGGACAAAAAGGGCTTTCTATGGATGCCATATTTTTGATCATATCTTATCATATTATTAAAAAAAAATAATAAAATATGGTAAAAAAAAAAAAAATACACAAATTTCTTTGTTTTTATTTGAAACAACTTCTCCTCATCGACAATAGCGAACGAAAAAACATGCTAAATAGATTCTACTATTTCTCCTGAGTACAGGGATACCACCCATGCATAGGTTTGTTGGGTTGTTTGGGGGCTAAAATGCCAAATTTGTGAGGTGCAGTTTTTTGTTTTCCAACTTGAAATTTTTACATGCAGACAGCCTGCACCCATGTCCCATTTGGGACATATTTGAAACCAGCCAGTGTATTTTACCCCATCAACCCATATATTTTTTTAAAGTAGACACCCTAGGCTATCTCAAATGGTGGTATTTTAACACTTTCCATGCACTAATTCTACCACCAGCCTTTGTCAAAGTTTGTGGTAGTAATTTTTTTGTGTTTTTTTTTCACAAACCTTGTACTTCAGACATGAATTTACAGATTTTGGTATGTGTCACTGCCAAATAACACCCCAATAAGTGTTCAGCAACATCTCTTGAGTACAGGGATACCCCCCATGCATAGGTTTGTTGGATTGTTTTGGGGGTAAAAGGCCAAATTTGGGAGGTGAAGTTTTTGGTTTTCCAATTTGAAATTTTGACATGCAGACAGCCTGCACCCATGTCCCATTTGGGACATATTTGAAACCAGCCAGTGTATTTTACCACATCAACCCATATATTTTTTTAAAGTAGACACCCTAGGCTATCTCAAATGGTGGTATTTTTACACTTTCCATGCACTAATTCTACCACCAGCCTTTGTCAAAGTTTGTGGTAGTCATTTTTTTGTGTTTTTTTTTCACAAACCTTGTACTTCAGACATGAATTTACAGATTTTGGTATGTGTCACTGCCAAATAACACCCCAATAAGTGTTCAGCAACATCTCTTGAGTACAGGGATACCACCCATGCATAGGTTTGTTGGGTTGTTTGGGGGCTAAAAGGGCCACATTGTGAAGGTGCGCATTTTCAACTTGGAATATTGACGTGTAGCCAGCCTGAGCCCATCTTTCATTTGGGACTTTTTTTTAAAGTAGGACAGTGTATTTTACCCCAAAAAGTATATATTTTGTAAAAGTAGACACCCTAGGCTATTTTAAATGGTGTTATTTTAACACTTTCCATGCACCAATTCTACCACCAGCCTTTGTCAAAGTTTGTGGTAGTCATTTTATTGTGTATTTTTTCCCACATACATTGTACTTTAGACACAAATTCACATATTTCGGTATGTGTCACTGACAAACAATACCACAATATATGTTCAGCAACATCTCCCGAGCACAGGGATACCACCCATGCATAGCTTTGTCAGCTTTGTTGGGTGTTGAAAGGCTACATTTGAGAGGTGCGCTTTTTGATTTTCAAACTTGGAATTTGAACATGTAGAGCAAGGAAGGGGTTAATAGCTCTTATAAGAGCCTTTGTAGTACTGTACAAAAAAATTAACCCCTAAAAATGCACAGACAAGAAAAAAATTTCTGCTGTGCAGTGATCAGTGGCAGGGAAGGGGTTAATACACTACACTATACAAAGGGTATGGCTTTTATAAAAGCCCTTGGGATTTTTTTAACATTTTATTTAATTTATTACAATTAAAAAACTATGTTATACAGATCTGTCTCTTTCCCTCACTAAAACTCAAGTGAGGAGAGGGAGGCAGATCCATATGGGTCAGAACAATATTTACCAATATTGATCGAACCAGACGAATGGTGATGCTCATCTGAGAAATCACCAAACCACCTTTGCCACTGATCGGCTGTTACTGATCGCTATACACGTGTTCAGACAGCTTCAAAAGGAATACACGTAATCCCCTAGTGGGTATAATTAACCCCTAGCGAGTCTGACAAAAAAAATGCTGATAGCAAAAAAAAAATCCTTCTGCGACTAGATTGCTCCATATGCGCTGCTTAGGCAGTGACCATATGCACTGCTTAGGCAGTGACCATATGTGCTGCTTAGGAAGTGATATACGGCAAGGAAGGGGTTAATAGCTCTTATTTTAAAAAAAAATTACGTTAAACGTAGTCCCCTAGCGGGTATAATTAACACGTGACGGGTGTAATAAAAAAGTTTTAAAAAAATTAAAAATGCTTCTGCAGCAAGATTGCTGCATTTGCGTCAGATCTCTGCTTAGGCAGTGATCTACAGCAAGAAAGGGGTTAATCTCTCTTAAAAGAGCTTTTTTTTATACTGTAATGAATTACAGTAAAAAAAAAATTAACCACTAAAAAATGCACAGACAGCAAAAAATGTGCTGCTGTGTATGATCACTGCGTACACAGCGATCAATGGCAGGGAAGGGGTTAAATGGCTTTTATAAAAGCCCTTGGTGTTTAAAATTTTATTAAATATTTGTTTTATTATTTTATTTTATTTTTTTACTTTATCTGATCTGTCTCTCTCCCTTACTATAACTAGTAAGGTGAGGGAGGCAGATCAATACTTGTCAAAGGCAATATTTGCTAATATTGCCTTTGACAGTATGATAAGTGCTCATCAGAGCACTTACCATACATGCCTGCACACAGATCACATAGATCTGTTGTGCCGGCATCGATTGGCTCCCCCTAGAGCATCGGAAGTGAAATACTTTCACTTCCGATGCTCTTGCCATTAGAAGGGAAGCGCTGCCTGTATAGGCAGCGTTCCCTTCTACTGAGCCGATGGGGTCGCTCAGGAGAGCGACCACCATCGGCTCTGGGGAGCAGAACGGTGTTGTTAAGTGCCTCGCTGGCGAGGCACTTTAACAACACCGGAGATGCTTAGAAAGCGAACGATCGTTCGCTTTCTAAGCACATGTGTGCAGCCGGCGCAGCCATTTTTAAATGGCTGCTACGATCACTCCGTGGAGTGATCGTAGCGCGCCCCTGCACATTTGGGGGGTGTTGCACAATGCCTCTACCTAGAGGCATTGTAGCAACACCGTTAGAGTAAAGAAAGCGACCGCTGGTCGCTTTCTTTACTCAGTTTAGTGCATGACGTGCCAGGCACGTCACCTGTCGGCAAGTCCTCGATTTGCCGTGACGTGCCTGGCACGTCATCTGTCGTTAAGGGGTTAAAAAGGCTATATTTTTCCCCCTTAAATGTTAGGTACTATTTTCACTCTAAAGTGGCACAGTATAACATCTGCATAACTAGTGTACCTCCACTGCCTTCTTGCTGTCTAAAGTTCCTTTCAATGATTACTTAAGGGCATTGATAAGGAAACTATGAACAGATATATCTTTGTGTATGAGGAGTTACAAATCGCTATTGATTACAGCAATGTTTTGAAGGAAATCATCTGGTTCTGTAACTCCATTGCATTTAAATGTTTATACATGCCACGGAGGACAACAAGAATAAAGAACATTTGTGACTACAAATCTCAGTTACTGGTTAGGATGTTCTCTTAGGAAGAGAGGGATATCACTGGTGTCTGTTCCTGAATATTGGTAAGTAAAAATATTGAAGAGGGGAAGTTATTTGTAAATTTAAAATCATTACACTAAGTACTACCCTATCCTAAACCCCTTTCCCAATTTGTATCCATATAATGCCGAAAAAGCCAATCAGCGACTTCCAGATTGGGGTAAATAATGTAATATTGAAACATAATGGTGTGACAAGTAGTAAAGATGTTGCTTTCACTAGCTTAGAGATACTATGTATGTTTATTTAAATGTACATTGGTTGTTTTAATCCATAAACACCATAGCACAGGTTTAGTTATTGCACTGAACATGAAGTACAGGATTTGTGAAAATGATGGGTCAAAATAAAATGATTTAATATCTTATAGTAATGCTTCTGGTTTATATTATCTTCATGTAAAATCTTGTTTGATGTGTTTTAACAAGTCATTTTTCCAATTCTAAGAAAATAACCTCACCACTGTAGATATTATCCATTTCTCTGCAATCCTCCATTATGACACCCACTATATCTGATGAAGCTAAACTGATGCTTCACATAAAAAAATCAAAACATTGACTAAAAGACAAAACTAAAACCTTAGTAGGTAACAATTATTTTTATTGAAACAGATATTGTTTCATACGAACTGTCAGTCATATGTATTATTTTAAAGCTTTTACGTTTCTTCTAAATGGAAAATGAGCTGATTAATATAAAATGCATCTATATCATGTTTAAAGTGCCATTGCAATAATATTGTGATGCCCCAAGCTTAGGTATTTCATTATTATGATGTGAATTGGAAACTGTGCATAGAGAGAAAAAAACTGTTTAAGATCACTACACAAATGCAATCACATTATGTTTACCCCAAATAAAATGGTCCATAGTGTGTCTGCTCTCCTTAAGTCATCACATCTCCCCTCCTCCTTCATTCATACCCCTTTGTATAAAAATATTTTATCCTGGACATCTGAAAGTTAAAATCGTGATAGTGGTCCAAAATTAAAACTGTGGGGCATTCTAACCTGGGGTGAAGGGAGCAGTGTGGAATGTTTTGAACCTGTCCAGTTACCTAATTTTCTTTGTGTTCAAGCAGATAGCCCCAGGCAACTGCCTGGGATGTGAGCAGATGGCCCCAAGCAATTGCCCAGGATGCTTAATGCAAAGATCAGAGCATTAGCTATTATTTTTTCAGTGCTTTACAAGGTACAAGGTACCAGAAAAAACTATACTCTTCAAATGTTATTCCTTAAATTTCAGTGAATGTTCTTTTCTATTATTATTCACAGGCCAATTCTTTGCACTGTGAAAATTGATTTGCTTGATCCTTACCCATACAAGGCACTTGTGAATTATAGAAACATTGCATTTTCAGCCCAAAGTAAAGGCATACGAAGAATGATTAAACCAAGGAGAAATTTCCTTTTGAAGTGTGCAAGATCTCTCTCTCACAATGATTTTATTATTTTAACTGTACAATGTCAATCCAAGTCTCCTTGTGATGTCTTTTGCTAATTGTTGTCATTTGCATAAACTTACAGGATTAGCCTATGTTTGACAAACTATCCCAATAACCATATGAATGTCATCCTTCTAACATATACATGTCATCCTTCTAACATATGCACGTTGTCCACCTTTGGTGCTTAGCTACCTGGTAGCAAGGAAGTACAGTTTATAAGACTGTTATTTGCAATATTATTTGCAATATGTAGTTACTTTTACAATGATACATTGCACTTTATACACTGCAATGCCACTCCAATATATATATATATATATATATATATATATATATATATATATATATATATATAATCTTGTATAAGTATTTTGATTTACACCAAAAATGCAAATGCAATTTTGACATGGAATATAAAATAGAGCCCATAATAACTAACTGAGTTTTATTTAAGTGACAAAATTACTTAACTTGCTTAATTAGACCACTCATACGGAAGATTTATTTTTGTCTGAGCTTTCTTCAGATTTTGAATTGTTTATAAGTGTCCATTTGAAAAGTGTTTTTCAATTCACTATTTGTTTAACTGTCGAAAACATGACCTTCAACACAGATTTTGAAATGCCAAATTACATTTCTAGTGGTAAACTAAAATGCCTCATGGAATCAATATAACTTGAAGTTGCAGTAGCTATTAGAGCACATGCTTCCATAGCGTGACTCCATCTCCTTTAGGTTATGCTGTGAATGTAGAGAATACACAATTATCACAAGTGATCAATATATTGTGCAAGTAGAATTGCACAGAAATGTATAAATTATGTTTTAAAAGAGGTCTTTTTCAGCTACTTTATGTACTATATAGGCAGTGACTTCTTACTGAACTTGTGACTTTGGGTAAAGAACAATCACAGACCAGAGGCAGTGTGTACGAAATACGAATACATATAGAAAATGGGTCTGTTGTGTCTTATTCTAAATTTTGCAGATGTGATGCTTAGGTATCTCCTGCTGTGGAGGTCTTGGTCCAATAAATTAAATAAGATCATGAGTCCATAGTTCTGTTACGTGTTAACATCAACATCATTTAAATAACGTGATTATTTGATGATGGCCAATGTACAAACATATTGCTGACTTCAATTCATAGTCATGCACATGAATAGATATGCATACTGTGAAGTGTCGTTTTCATCCAGCTAAATGCTTGAATACAAGTCATCATAGTCAAAAAGAAAATACATTATACCCAATTTATTTAGTAAAAATATTTTTTTTTGTATAGTAAAATACCAAGACACAGATGACTGAGCACTGGTAAAGTGAAATGAAATGTATTCGACCCAATGGGTCTCAAGCACCGAGAAATGGCTCAAGAAAGACCCATTGGGTCGAAACTCTGCCGCTGAATGGAATAAATTCCACTTCAATTTACCAGTGCTCGGCCATTTGTGTCAGTATCTTTTATACGTGGGAGGATTGACGGAGTCTGTGGCTCGGGCACTTTACCACTTTGTTGTGCTGCTTCTACTACATTTATTGAACCTAGATAGTAAAATAGACATATCTAAAGTAAGAGCAATGTGAGTGTGTAAATAAATATGTTACTGATATTAACTTATCTGCAGCTGCCTCAACAACTTCTGGTATTCCAGCTACAGTGCTGACACTCAAATTCCTTTTACAGCATTTGTTCGCATGGGTTGAAGTAGGTGATGCTCGGTGTAGAGCCAGATCAACCATTTTATTCTTAATTTTCTTTTTTATAATAATTAAAGTAGTATGTTCTGGTGTCTTATTGCCAGCAGATCACTTGCCTTCCCTGTCCCAAAGAGAATAGACTCAATCATCCAGATTTGTGTAAAAAAAAATAAAAAATCAAAGTTAAATGTAAGGGGTGTGTAAGTATATTGCAAAATATTGATGCTAATGTGTCTTAATGTTTCTAGAAGGGAGAGGAACATTAAAGCGCGTCTTCCTCCTTGCAACTGTTTCATCGCAAGACGCTCAGCGGGGACATTTCATTGTGGCACTCAAGGTTAGTATTAGGGGTTAGTATTATGGTTCGGTGTTAGTATTAGGGTCGAGTGGTAGGCTCTGGTGTTAGTATTAGGCTTTGGTGTTAGTATTAGGGGTTATTATAATGGTTCAGGGTTAGTTTGAGTATTAGGGTTATTAGGGTTGGAGAATTACTTTATTAAAGGTGGTAAACTAGAGTATAATTATAAGCACTGACAGTTTAGTGCTTCAACTGCCGTGCTGAACTGTAAGCGCTGAAAGTTCTGCGCTGAGCTGTCCTATACCTGCCGCGCGAAATGTTAGCAGTGAAAAAGCTGCGATGAACCGTCATTGACCCTTCTAGAATACCTCATCAATGTGGGCAGCTCTCTTTCACTGTCTCAGTCCTTTGGTCTTAAGCCTTGTGTTCTAGCTCAACAAACTTAAAAAAACACGGGCAATGTTAATTGTGATTGTGAGATAGAGTGATTGACATTTGTATAAGTAATGTGGATGTAATTGTATCACTTGAAATTTGCATTTTTTCTTTCGCAGAAAGAGGCATAATATTTTTTAAATGCCAAGAGTATGAAGTTAAAGTGAAAGTTTGGTTCACATTTAGTAATACATGGGGATATATATATATATATATATATATATATATATATATATATATATATATCACTTGCTATATTTATTTATATACCCTGTGATTGTTCTTTACCCAGACAAAGTGAGGGGTATGATAGAAACATTTAAATACATAAAGGGAATCAACACAGTAAAAAGAGGAGAGTATATTGAACAGAAGAAAAACTACCACAACTAGAGGACATAGTCTAAAATTGGAAGGGGTATCCTAGATGTGGAAGATAATGCCAGGGACCAATAAAGGTATTTAGAAATTGGGCAGACTTGATGGGCCCAATGGTTCTTATCTGCCGACACATTCTATGTTTCAATGTTGCTTTGTAAACCCTAAGAGCAGTAAGCAGTTGAATGTAACAGCCACTGCCTATGAAATACATGAAGAAGATTCAGAAAAAAACTAGCAGTTCTCATAACAGAATGTTCTATTTTGGTACATCATTAGCTGCAATACCCAAAGATATAAGAAGAGTCATGGCTGATGCACAAAGCCCACATGAGACCATTTAATCTTCATCTCCAATGCTGTCCTTTAAAGTATTACCTAAATTGAATGTAAAAGTCAAGGACATGCATTTAAACATTCAACTTATCTCCACAAAAGTGGTTTAAGGACAGATTAGCATTTGCCAAAAAAAATGTAACAGAGAATTGGAATAAAAAAGTGACAAAAGTAGAGCTTGGTAAATGACAGCTGAAGAGAGAAAAGGAGAGTCAAGACGTAAAAGACAAGAAGAAAGAAGGGAGGACCAGAACTGGAAGGGTATCACAGTATAATTATTACTATTAATCTAAACAGAAATAGAGAAACTGGTATAAAAGAAGCATCCCTTATGAGAAATGCTTGGGACCAGAAGTATTTTGGATAACAGGTCATTTCGGATAATGCATCAATGCAAATATTGGAAAGAGCAATAAATCACTGTTACTGTGATGTAGCTGTGATGTCAGATATCGTTGGGAACCTGCAGTTAGCCCATAAGCCTGCATTTGTGTCATTGTAATAACCTTCGTGGGCGTGGGGGAATCTGAGCATGCATGGAAAGGCTATATCGCAGTTTAAGGGGGCTAGACACTGAATAAACTATTGTGTGCTTCCATTCTGACAGGTGTGTAGAATTTTCAAATGGTGGCAAAACCCCCCAAATATTTTAGATAAAGAGTGATTTTGGATAACAGATTTCTGGATAAGGCATACTTAACTTGTAAGAGGAAATGGCAGGAAAATCAGGAGGGAAAGGGTAAAAATGGAAACACAGTAGGTAACAATTGGTTGGCTTGTTTGTTTGTTTGTTTGTTTTTTGGCAGCAGTTCATATGGACGGTTGGGGTTGAGGAGAGGGTTCTGAATCAGTGAATTGCACACATAATAAAAAAAAATTTGGGACGTTTTTGTAGAGTCACATATGGGAAAATGTGTTCCAATGCAAGCCAGGCTATTTTATCATTTCTATGTATTTTTCATTGAAAGACGTACTCTTTTATTATCACCATTATCCAGAAATATGTTGGAGAAACTCATTAGATGATATTTAAAATACCAAGGTTTAAAAAAAAAGGTTTAAAGGTTAGTGTTAAGTTAATAAAATCACCATGGAATCCAAAGGTATATTCCTGCTGATTGCATTTAGAACTTTGAGAATTGCTCGTTATACATTCTGAAGCTAAATTAATACAATAGATCAATTGTCCTTAGCCGTACTGTAACCTTCACAAACAAAGGTCCATTTCTGACTCACTAGAAGATTGATCACTAAGTACACTGCAACAGATGACTCTGCAGTGCAACCAGTACATTAATCAACACACTTCTTTGCAGGTTAAACCACATACTTTAAATCACTGCATAAATTAAATAGCTACTTCCCGGTGCAGCTCAAAAACAATTATAATTCAGCATGTATTGGCTGAGAGGCTTAGCTCTTCATGTATAATTGAATTGAGCTTTCTGAACTAGTTTTCTTGCATTTAGCTTTTCTCCACAGAGTCTAATTTATAATCTTATTTGGTGTTTGAAGCCCCATTCGGATATTTAACAATTACTGTAATACTTATCTTCCTTCAACCATAACACCTTGGACAAGGGACATGTTTTAGTTCAACTCCTGAGCAATGATTTGCTTTAGTGATTACCATATTGCATACGTTCCATTTTCGTACATTGGTGCCACATATTTTTCAGGTATTAAACGTTTTCTTTTAATGTTTGGTTCTTTAATAGAAGTAAAAAGGTAAAAAAAAGGTAAAAACGTCTAATTCTTCTGTGTAAAACTTTCAGCTCTTATTCTCTTTAGGTAAGAACCCAAAGGGATCTGAAATGTGTAAGGGACTCTATCCTATCCGAGACAGGAGGGCTACAGAGTGCACGAGGTCAACCCGACGTTTAGGCACAAAAAATGCCTTTCTCAAGGGAGACCCATTTACCATCTGTAGTATCAGCATATACATAGGGCAAAAAATGGAAGTGAACAATAATTGCTAAATAAATTAAATATTAAGTAATTACCGTTATAACATGCCCTAGCTGAAAGAGGAATCCTCATGCCGGCCAACATGTTGACGCACAACTTGACGTGATATGACAACTAAAATAAACTGTATTATCCCAAACAACACACACAAGTCTATTCACTGTACCCGATGCGTGTAATAACAAACCAAAGTGACATGCATAAGATGTCTCTCTACATATACAGCACTAGGATAGAAATATATGTTAACACCATACCACATGTAAATAACTATTAATACACACAATAACAGTGTCTAACAAAGAAAAAAAGTAATACAAAAACAGAAGTAATAGAGAAAGAAATAAAAAGTGAAAATGCAAAAAAGATGCAAAGCAATGCAAAAAGATATTTAAAAAGGCAAAAATGACAAAAAGTATTTTTTTTTACTTCTTTTTACTTTTTTTAGATAAATGCAAAAAAGAGAAAAAGAAAAAACTACCCATAGGAAAAACCAAAAAAGAAAAAAGTGTGGGTCAAAAAACAGTTATCACACAAAGCAGAGAAGGACAACATACATGAACCATTTGTCTGAGTATTACAGGTGTACTCAATTATGCTGAACTGAATGGTCCTACACTGCAACAGACTATAAGGTGAATTCCAAATGAAAAGTATACAGAAAACATCAAATAATACAAGATAGCTAAAATGAATGAAAGTACTGAATTAACTGTTTTTTGACCCACTGTTTTTTGGTTTTGTTTGGTAGTTTTTTCTTTTTCTCTTTTTTTGCATTTATATGGGAATCATGCTACATGGAACAGCACCTTTAAAAGACAACTGTTGGCAAAATATATGTTCTGTTTAAATGAAAGATTGCATTGAGTATAGGCTTTTTAAATAGAAATGCTCTAATGGAAGAATACAAATAAAACACCTTACTGAGACCTGTTTGCTTGCATAGGTCCATCAGCAAACATATTGGATCAGATAGGTAAAAACTACTTTCACCTGACCCATCTTACCCAAGATTCTAAACAAAATGTCAGCCACCTGCTTTAAAAAGGCACGGAGGGTCCAATAAGTCACATTATTTGTATTCTTTAATTTTCACAACATTTCTATTTAAAATGCTTGCACTTTATAAAATCTTTCAGTTAAACAGAATGTCATCAGTTGTCCTTTAATTTATGCAATTGCTTGTAATATTGCATATAGATAATTTTTCAACTTTCTTTTATTTTTTACATTTCCAAAATAAAGGTGATGGAGTGTCTTTAAGCCTCCTCTACTAGTTCCAATCCTGATAAAATACATTTGCATTTATTTTACTTTTACACACTGCTGTTATTTATTATTTTGGATCTCCTCAAAAGTAAGGGGAAATGTCTGTGGGTCTTATTGAGTGAATGTGTGGTCCCTAGAGCCGAATCGTTAAGCCCGAGTGCAGGGGCAAAAAGAAGATCCCGGAAATTGTGCGGCATCGAGGAGGGAAGGTTGCAGAGAGGAGGCTGTTGGGGTTCCTGTGTCGGGTCTGTCCGGCGGTGCGCTGCTTCCCCGCTCATCACCTAGCAACTGTCCCTCAGACCATACTCAGACCACAAATACGGTAATACACATACCGGTATTAACCTATAAATCTCCACCCGTTACTGGAACAACAAGAAGGTAGACCTGCATGTGTGTCTGTAAGTTATGCAAAAGTGGAAGGGTAACAGTGTTAGGTGCTACTTTAATTGATGGTTATTTATGTATGCAGCTCACTATAAAGTAGAAAAATTACCTCTATTTCTACATAAAAGAAATCAACAAGAAAAAAGAAGAAAGGAGCGCAGATATATATCTGCGCTCCTTTCTTCTTTTTTCATGTCTTTATTATATTTATTATGTTATAGCTAACTGTACATTCTCAATTGTTTCTAGGCTTGTTTTAATGTCATTAAATAGTTTATTACACCATTTGATTCAGAATATTTTTTTTTCTTGTTTTTCTCCCCAGAAACTAGGTGCGTCTTATAGATATATTCTCTTGTCTGTCCCCTCTCTCTCCCTCCATGTCACTCTTGTCTCTCCCTCTGGCTCTCTCCTTGTCACTCTCTTGTCTGTCCCTTCTCTCTGTCACTCTCTTGTCTGTCCCCTTTCTCTCCATCAGTGTCACTCTTGTCTCTCCCTATGTCTCTCTCTTTGTCCCTCTCTTTCTTTTCCTCTATGTCACTCTCACGTCTGTCTACTCTCGTTCCCTCAGTGTCACTCTAGTCTCTCCCTCTGTTTCTCTGTCAGTATCTTATCAGTCTCTCTATATGTCACTATCTACCTTGTCTCTCTCCCTTTCACTATCTTGTCTGTCTCTCTCTCTTGTCTGTTTCTCTCTCTACAGCTGTGTCACTTGCTTGTCTGTCCATCTCTCTCTCTCTCTCTCTCTCTCTCTCTCTCTCTCTCTCTCTCTCTCTCTCTGTCATTATCTTGTCAGTCCCCCTCTCTCTTCCTCTGTCACTCTCTTGTCTATATTTCTGCCTTGCCATGTGTACAGTAGGGGGAAACAAACGTTTATTTATATGCTGGTGGAACATCATACGAATTGCAGTTAAAGGGATTATCTCACCTAAATATTGTTTATACTGTAAGTGCTGAGAATAAAAAAAGAGCAAACATGATCTATGCATTTTGTGCAGAATTGCACACAAATACATAAATGAAGAGAAACTTGTTTTAAATGTGTATGTGATGTCTACTGTTTATGACATTACCTTGTGGCTTGATGAGCAAATTACACATTTCCCATCGAAAGTAGCAAATTTGCATATTAAGTCACAGGTGATGTCATACACAGGAGACACAACACATTTTCTCTTAATTTATGCATTTGCTGCAATTCTGCTAACACAATGTATAGTTTTTTTTATTCTTTACATTCACAGCATGAGCTACTTTTAGGTGAGAGTCCCTGTACGAGCAGTTGGAGGTCAGAGGTCAGACATGGATGCTATGGCTTCATCCATTTCCAAACCAATTTATTTTGCATTGTAGCTGCTTTAATCTACAGCACCTATGATACTCATCCAATTACATAACTGTCTGAGCATAATGGGAATATGTTACTAGCAGCAAGGGTGTCAAAAGTTATTAATTATGTCCCTAATTAGAGGGGCAAACATGTGCACCATAATTAGTGTAATTTGCCAGATGTTAGCCATCACCACTACTACCAAGTGTGACCTACTCATCATCATTTGATGAGGAGGAGGATGAGCTAGGTAACCCACTAGCAGTGTCAGGATCATTTTCTTCCTCATCAATTTGACTTCCAAGTTTCAGAGCAAACTGTGTGTGCTTGTATTTTAAAACTTGGTTCTAAGGGCTGACATTCCTGCTGGTACATAATTCTCATCACCTCCAGATTCTTAATTCCCTCATCTAACCATTGTGAGTTGTTGGTTCATCCTAGTGATGTCCTGGTGGATCCCAGCAACTGCACCATGGACATGCTGTCATCAAAGGATGGGTAGGAGGTTGTGAAAAGTTAAACATTCTAATCCCTTTAGGGGACAAGTAGTTACATAGATGGCATCCTAGTTTACATCTCCGTGTACATAGATGTACAGTAGTGTGTCAGTAGATATTGTTCTACTAGTACATTTGCATTACCATGATCTAACTGTAATAATGGGGTGTAAATGTGTACCTACTCTGGGTGGTGTATCCCAGTGTCTCCACATCTGGAGCCTGAAGTTGTTGGGAATCATCTACTCTGGAGGTGGTGAAGACACCCTTGTTGATATGGAGTGGGATAAAAATGCATTGTTAGTGGTGAGTCACTATAACATTGAAAGAGGGAATTACTTGAGATATGGATTTTCCATGAAATTCTTGCTTTCATGAACCCTGTCTGTCATTCATGTCACATCTGTTGATGTATGTGTATATTTTATTTACCGGAGGCAATTGAGGAAGTGGCCACCATGGCCAGCAGAGCAGCCTAAATTGGTATATTCCAAGGAGGAGCTGCTGATTGTTGTGTGGCTACAGACCATGTGGCCCTGTCATCACTTGCTAGGGGTTGGTGGGACACAGCAGAAGATGATAGGAGTAAAGTCAGTGAATAGTGATAATACATAGGAAATCACATAAGTGAATGTTCAATACTTATCACCAGCAATGTCCGGGTCTAGAGTACCCTCGACCCTTATGACACGTTTTGTCCAAAGGCCTGCAGTAGACCCTCCTTGTAGTCCAGCAGGTCAGCCAGCTCTGGTGGCAGAGAGTGGAACTTTGCAATTGGTTGGCTATCACTGATCATTTGACATCTTATCCTACTATAACATATACATCTATCTATGACCATCTATACATACTTATCTATCCATGAATCTACATATATATCTATTTATCTATCTATTTATCTATCTATCATTCTATCTCTATATATATACAAGTTTATATCTACACACCAATGTACATGTGCTATCATATATCTACTACTAAACTGACATTTATATGTACTGCAACACCCATTGCCCTTAGCTACTTTCAGCATTTGTGTATAAATGTCAATTCCTGCATTGTGCTGCTTGCTCACCCTGCTAACATTCTCTGCACAGCTCCAGTTCTCTACATACATCCTTACAGCTTCTCCATGTTTGGCAGCCATTTTAATGTGTGTATCGCCACATGCAACTTTCCTTATCTGTACATTCCTAGCTATCCTTTACACAGCTATGTGTGCAGTGACATTTTACATGAAAAATTGCTAATAATTTGATAAAGGAAACATTCATTAAATAACTTCAGCTATAACTGAATGTGCAAAAAACCTCATATCCTTCAGATGGATATAATAAGGAGTACTTTGGTTGCCTCCCAAACACTCCAAAACAATGAGTAATACCAAGTAGAGATATGCTATATGAAAACTGTAACCATTGTATTTTAGCTTTAATAAAGCAGCATGACACATTGGTATATTGAGACAGAATTACAATGCCTGCGACTGTGTGAACTCATAGAGGTCAAATAGACCACAATGCATTAGAACTAAGCAGTTGTCAATTCCACCAGTGTCCACCACCAGGTTTAACCCTGCTTATCTCAATAATTTTGAGTCGCAGCCACTGTGAAGGCAGCCGCTTGTCAATGCACACAGCAGGTGTCACTTGAAGGAGATGGCAGTTTATTTATAACCAGTTCGTTTTCATTTCCCTCATAGCAGGAATGAGAATCTGCCCCAAGTGTTCCTTCCTTGGGGAATCTGTCTCATTTCCACCATAGGAGAACTTGACACCTGCAGAAACTAAATGAATTACTGAGACATACATACAGAAGCCAGAGAGGATCTTGTTTCTGTTGGGAATTCATGCTGCTAGAATATAACTTTTATCTTTCATTTTTTCATTCCGTTTCTGTGGACAGAATGCCTAAGCTATAGTTAGGTTTGCAAACTCATTTGCCCTTCTATTGTATTTCAGAGTGCAGCAAAGGTGCCTTTCACATCATGTAAATTGTATGGCAAGTGGTTTTCATGCAGTCACATCTGTAGGGCTTTGCTTCCTCCACTATGAAACAGTATGTATGAGCAAAGGAACTACATTAAACAAAATCTCTACATAATTATGCCAAAGATTTAAGTACAAAAGGAATGTATTTCTGTCCCTCATTTATTTGTTTTGTGTCATTTCACGCAATTTAGCTATTATCCTTTACTGTAGTTTGAATATGGACCACGTAGTGACCAGCCTTATAAATCAGAGTTGATAAACAATGTGTAAAGATCTATTTTCTTGCAAAATACAGGGAGTGCAGAATTATTAGGCAAATTAGTATTTTGACCACATCATCCTCTTTATGCATGTTGTCTTACTCCAAGCTGTATAGGCTCGAAAGCCTGCTACCAATTAAGCATATTAGGTGATGTGCATCTCTGTAATGAGAAGGGGTGTGGTCTAATGACATCAACACCCTATATCAGGTGTGCATAATTATTAGGCAACTTCCTTTCCTTTGGCAAAATGGGTCAAAAGAAGGACTTGACAGGCTCAGAAAAGTCAAAAATAGTGAGATATCTTGCAGAGGGATGCAGCACTCTTAAAATTGCAAAGCTTCTGAAGCGTGAACATCGAACAATCAAGCGTTTCATTCAAAATAGTCAACAGGGTCGCAAGAAGCGTGTGGAAAAACCAAGGCGCAAAATAACTGCCCATGAACTGAGAAAAGTCAAGCGTGCAGCTGCCACGATGCCACTTGCCACCAGTTTGGCCATATTTCAGAGCTGCAACATCACTGGAGTGCCCAAAAGCACAAGGTGTGCAATACTCAGAGACATGGCCAAGGTAAGAAAGGCTGAAAGACGACCACCACTGAACAAGACACACAAGCTGAAACGTCAAGACTGGGCCAAGAAATATCTCAAGACTGATTTTTATAAGGTTTTATGGACTGATGAAATGAGAGTGAGTCTTGATGGGCCAGATGGATGGGCCCGTGGCTGGATTGGTAAAGGGCAGAGAGCTACAGTCCGACTCAGACGCCAGCAAGGTGGAGGTGGAGTACTGGTTTGGGCTGGTATCATCAAAGATGAGCTTGTGGGGCCTTTTCGGGTTGAGGATGGAGTCAAGCTCAACTCCCAGTCCTACTGCAAGTTCCTGGAAGACACCTTCTTCAAGCAGTGGTACAGGAAGAAGTCTGCATCCTTCAAGAAAAACATGATTTTCATGCAGGACAATACTCCATCACATGCGTCCAAGTACTCCACAGCGTGGCTGGCAAGAAAGGGTATTGTCAGGATCGCCACCGTGACATCCAGACTGCCAGACGTGGTCGCCCCAGATGCACCCAGCAGGGGATTTGAACTGTGGTTCTTCTGGACTGTATCCTGCTATTTTGCCTCTGAGCCATTTCAGAACTTTGAAATACTCCTGTTTATGTTTGTATTGCCTGCAGCACTAGGGGGCTGGACTTCACCAAAGGCTCAGACCTGTCAGTAACTCTCCAGCTGAATCACATACCTAATTAACAAGGTATAAGACACTGCCTCTCCCTAAGGGCAGTGTCAGTTCATTGACTCTGGATTCCTTGTTTGCTTCCTGTGATTTTGACTTCCAGTATTTCTAATCATTTTTGGCTTTTGACCTTGGATTTGTTACCCGTTTATTCTGAATTCTGGCCTCCTCTGACCTCTGGCTTTCCCACAAAGATTCTTTTGCTCTTGTCCTTGTCTGTAACTTTACCTGGATATCCTGACCAGCCCCCGTGCACAAACTCACAGGCCACGTGGCTTCTTACCTGGTCACCCTGGTCTGTGTTTGTTTGCAAGGGTGAGCATACATCTCTTCCTAAAGCACTCCCAACAAAGGTTTCCCTGACAGGTATAAAAGAAGAAAATCTAATGACATGGTCTCCTTGTTCACCTGATCTGAACCCCATTGAGAACCTGTGGTCCATCATCAAATGTGAGATTTACAAGGAGGGAAAACAGTACACCTCTCTGAACAGTGTCTGGGAGGCTGTGGTTGCTGCTGCACGCAATGTTGATGGTGAACAGATCAAAACACTGACAGAATTCATGGATGGCAGGCTTTTGAGTGTCCTTGCAAATAAAGGTGGCTATATTGGTCACTGATTTGTTTTGTTTTTGAATGTCAGAAATGTATATTTGTGAATGTTGAGATGTTATATTGGTTTCACTGGTAAAAATAAATAATTGAAATGGGTATATATTTGTTTTTTGTTAAGTTGCCTAATAATTATGCACAGTAATAGTCACCTGCACACACAGATATCCCCCTAAAATAGCTAAAACTAAAAACAAACTGAAAACTACTTCCAAAAATATTCAGCTTTGATATTAATGAGTTTTTTGGGTTCATTGAGAACATGGTTGTTGTTCAATAATAAAATTAATCCTCAAAAATACAACTTGCCTAATAATTCTGCACTCCCTATATTGAAGTTTGTATACAACGGTTAGGGATTTCATAAATTCTTAGCATATGGTAATTTTTTGGAGACAATTACCACCAATGCAGCTAAAGATCTCCATAGAACAACACAGGAAAAAAATACAAATGTATACTAAGGGCAGTGTTGGTGTATGTGGACAACAGGAAGAAAACCATCTTCAGTCCTGGATAGGTGCAAGGATGGGCACTAATGTTGCTCACGATGCACATTTGTTGGAGTTTGTGACAGACATTTTAATTATGTTGTTTTGACCTTCACATACTTTGCCACGGACACGTTGTCAATCACTGTATACGTTTGATAAAAATCACTTTTACTGATGTAAAGAAAATAAAAGTATAACACTTTTGTTTGGAAGGTCAATAAAGAACAACGTTCCAGATGGATCTTGAAACATATGTGAACTCTTAGCCTTGACTAAAAAAGTTACAAAGATTTATTGAAAATGCAGACAACATTAGAGCACTGCTATTTGCTGTGAGGACACAGTGTATGAGTATGATATCATACCATAATATTAACCCCTTCGAGACAATGGACGTGTCAGGTACGTTCAGCCGGGAACTAATTTCCTAAAAATGGACATGCCTGTCCACGTGCAATCAACGATCACAAAAACCGATCTGACGGTGCTGCTCTATTGCCTTGATGTCGAGGCGATAGCCAGCACCAAAACTCCGACTCTGGGGCACCCATGATTGCTCCACAGGCTGTGCCCTCTTGTGGTCAATCGGAATTGAAAAAAAATTCACTTCCGATGCTCTGAATATGTTGCTTGACTGCCCCTAGAGGCAAAAAAGACTTAATTAGCTTAAATCTAGCGTTAAAGTTAGAATAGCAGCTAGGGTTACAATTAAATTAGGGTTAGCATAAGGAATATGTTTATAATTACATTAAAATTAAAATATATTAAGGGTTAGCATAAGCGTTAGAGTTGGGGTTACATATAGAGTTAGGGTTAAATTTAGGGCTTGGGTTAAAAGGTCAATATAGGAAAAAAAAAACTATTTGGGGTTTTTGCCCCATAACTCGGAAAATACTGCAGAAAAAAATGGAAACAAGCATATTTCTAAACTCGGGACAACATTTAGAAACTATTTAGACAGGGTCTTTTTTTAATGATTGTATTTGTGTAAATGATATTTTAGGTCAAAGTTAGAAAAAGTTTTTTCTTATGACGATAAAAACAACATATAATTTGTGTGGGTACAGTATGTGAGAGAAGAAAATTACAGCTAAACACAAACACCCCAGAAATGTCAAAACAGCCCATGTCTCCAAGGGAAAGTCAAGGTCCAAATGTCTTGACACTAAGGCGTTAAAGGGTTTATCTGGAAATAAATATTTTTAAAAAGTGCTAGAGAAATGTGAGCTAACGTTGGGGATTAGAGTTTATCATCTCCAATCTTCATTTTTGTCTCACCCGCAGATGGTTTCTCCAGATGGAAATAGATTTGGTCACATATTTCTGGGGCAGAGGGGAGGAACTAAGTCCCTATCCAGTGTCTTCCTAATACATGAAGATATAATCTAACCTTTGCCTCAGGAATTGAAAACCACAAGCAGAGGCGTCGCTAGGGGTGGGCTAAGGGGGCTGAAGCCCGAATGTAATGAGCAAAGCCCAGAGTCTCTGCAGCTCCGTTATAGCTCCGCCCCCTGACATCACACAGACAGTGTGAGAAAGCCCTACACTGATAAGAGGCTGAGTGATAAGTCAGCCAATCAGTGCAGGGCTTTTACACAGCATCATTACTGTGTGTGAAAGCACATCACTGATTGGCTGACACATCATTCAGCATCCTATCAGTGCAGGGCTTTTACACAGCATCATCACAGGGATGTGAAGGAAGCTCCACGTGGGACAGTGAAGCAGCTCTGAAGATATCATTACTGGCTGTCACCTTGTGGGAGATGCAGAACAGGTCTATTCCCACTCAGGTAAGCTCTGGATATGGTGGAGAGAGGGGAGGGTTGGGGTCACTGATTTACATCCATCTTTGTGTATTTAAGCTATATATTGTTGGTTTGAGATTCCTTATTACAGGACTGCCAAACAGCATAGGAATGATTTATGTTACAAATGTGTGTATATATATATATGTAACATGAATCATTCCTATGCTGTTTGGCAGTCCTGTAATAAGGAACCTCAAACCAACAATATATAGCTTAAATACACAAAGGTGGATGTAAATAATTGATTTATGCTGTATATGCATAATGATTTATGCTATATATATATATATATATATATATATATATATATATATATATATATATAAAATCATAAATCATTCCTATGCTGTTTAGCAGTCCTGTAATAAATAATGTCACACACGTGTGTGTTATGTGTATGTGTGACATGTTTTATTACAGGACTGCCAAACAGCATAGGAAGGATTTATGTTTATATCAGGGCTTGACAAATTTAATTTAGTTTTAGGAGCCAGCAAAAAAATTTAGGAGCCAGACAATGGCACATCAGAAAAGCATACATACACAGAGACATTCACATACACACACCTCACAGACATCCAGTCAGTCACATACACAGCCAGTTACACACACACACACACCAGTCAGCAAGTTTTTTTTTTTTTTTTTTAAAATAAAAAAATAATTCCTTAATGTGTCCCACACGTCACATGCACAGCCAGTTACATACATATTCACAACAACACATACACAGCCAGTTACATGCATACACACACAAAACATACACAGCCAGTTACATACATACACAACACATACACAGCCAGTTACATACATACACACACAACACATCCACAGCCAGTTACATACATATACACACACACACACACACAGACAGTTACATACATACACACACAACACACTCACACTGACATACACACACTCTCGCTCACACTGACATACACACACTGTCGCTCACACTGACATACACACACTCTCGCTCACTCTGACATGCACACACTCTCTCTCACTCTGACATGCACACACTCTCGCTCACACTGACATGCACACACTCTCGCTCACACTGACATGCACACACTCTCGCTCACACTGACATGCACACACTCTCGCTCACACTGACATGCACACACTCTCGCTCACACTGACATGCACACACTCTCGCTCACACTGACATGCACACACTCTCGCTCACACTGACATGCACACACTCTCACTCACACTGACATTCACACACTCTCACTCACACTGACATGCACACACTCACACTGACATGCACACACTCACTGACATGCACACACTCACACTGACATGCACATACTCACACTGACATGCACACACTCACTCACACTGACATGCACACACTCACACTGACAATCACATACTCACACTGACATGCACACACTCTCACTCACACTGACATGCACACACTCACACTGACATGCACACACTCACACTGACATGCACACACTCACACTGACATGCACATACTCACACTGACATGCACATACTCACACTGACATACACACACTCATTCACACACTGTCAGTTTTTAAATTACCTGCTGCAGGCATCTCTTTGCTTTGAGCTCAGTGTGATAGAGGTCTCAGCCAATCATGGGAGGCTTCGAAACTCTCAGCCGATCAGGAGAGTTGAGAAGTCTCACCTGATTGGCTGAGACCTCCTTCAATCAAGCTCCCCTGGACACAAGAAAAAAAAAAAGACTGCTGCATAGAGCAGCAAAGTGCCGCCCCTGCCAGGGTGCCGCCTGCGGCAGCTGCCCCATTGAAGGACCGGCCCTGTGAAGGCTCCTAAATTACAAAACTGGCATGAAGCTCAGAGCGATGAGCATATATTGGTAAGTGCCCGTATGGTTCCATATAAAAAACTAAAAAAGTCTTATGGGCTATAGCCCCAGATCTTTTGGAAACCTAGCAACGCCTCTGACCACAAGTCTTTAGGCCAACTTTTTTTAACAAATGAGGTTATTTGCAGAATTCTGGTTATGATTTTTTTTGTAGACAACATATAATATGCACACTTGATGAGCTTTCTATTGGTCTCTTAATAATGTCTACAGAGTTTAATAAGCTCAATATGTTTTTGTATGTTATATAACCATGTGTGTCTGTATGCATAAAGGAATGATATTTCAGAGAAGCATTCCTATTCCAGCACAGTAGCACCATCCCATGGCATTATCATGTTAACTAATATTCTTAGTAAATCAGGGTTATCAGCCATTACCTTAATGCGTGGGCATTGCCTATGCACTTGAGAATCCAGTGTGACAAGCCTGATTTATGAGATACAATCTTTTTTTTAAAATACTTTTTTTTTTATATATACTGTCCTTGTTTCATGACAGTGAAAAGCCATCAAATGAACCACTCCTTTAAAGTCATTCATATGCTTTAAATCTTAAACGACTTCACTTATAAAAAGGGCTATTGAAGGAATTGCCACTGTGCCAGCAATTACAAAATAATTGCCATATAAATATCAGTCGCCTTATCTTCATCCTTCAAACTGACATTAATGCTAACTTTTTAATTGCAGGGGCATTTAATTATCTTGCCAGCTGGATTCCACATTGTAACAAGATAGGCTGCAGTATTATCGAGAGCCAAAATAAAGAAAGATGTGCACAGTGTATGAATATCTCAGTGTTTTATTTGATATTTTTACTGTCTGTCTGTCTGTCTGTCTGTCCGTCTGTCCGTTTGTCTGTCTGTCTTTTTATCTGCATACATAGATGAATGGATAGATAGACTGTAGCCCGGTTACAGTTGTTCCAATATTATCTATTATCATTTTACCATTGTGTCTATTATCATTGTATTATTTTTTTGTCTTTTTTTTAGTTGTGCATCAGGCAAACAAAAATAGAGAACCTGGTACTTTTTGGTTTCTTCTGAGGCAAATAAGGGTAATACATTAACAAAACACTGCCCCTGACAAGAACAAAAAATACTTGAATCCAACAAAAGCATATATATGTTACACACAGATTTGTACTTTTTGTACAATTCTTGAAATGTGGACACCTATTTGTGAATATTTTAGTAGAAGAAATTTAGTTATTGTTCCAGTATTTATTATTCCAGTATCTTTTATCCATTCTTTAAACTAACAGACTAGCAGTGCAAGTTTTTATTGAAATAAACACAATTAACCTATTTTACATGCATATCATGTAATCATCCAACTCATGAAATGCACAACTAACCCTTTTCTTAATTCTAATGAACCTATATTAAAACATTAGGGTTAGGGTTCTGGTTTCTCCTACTACACAATGGACATTGTTGTCCACATTTCATGAGTTTAACAAAATGCTCTGCATTTCCTGGACTGTGCAAGTTCGTTGTACAATTCACAGAATGTGCAAAAAGTTGTGCATTTCATGAATTGTGTAATTGCATGATCTGTGTATAAATAGTTCTGTAACACATAAAAACACATCGAAACCAGTGACAACCACTGGAATAGCTCAGAAGTGCATACAAATACATAGACACCTCATTCCTAGAATATTATCAAATATAATTAACAAGCGTTAATAAAGTGTAAAAGAAATTGCTATTTATACCCTGTGATACAGTTGTCTTTTTGCTAGTTTAAACTCCCTCAGGGAAATTGACATTAAAGGAAGCAAATATATACAGTCATAGGGGGGAAAAGTACATTCTCTTTGAATTCTATGGTTTTACATATCAGGACATATAAAAATATTTTCTTAGCAGGTCTAAAATTAGGTTAATACAACCTCAGAACAACAACACATGACATATTACACCGTGCCATGATTTATTTAACAAAAATAAAGCTAAAATGGAGATGCCGTGTGTTAAAAACTAACATCTTGTCTTGTAGAACCATCTTTAGCAGCAGTAACTTGAAGTAATCGATTTCTGTATGACTATCAGTCACTCACATCATTGAGGAGGAATTTTGGCCAATATTATTTACAACTTTGCTCCAGTTCATTGAGGTTTGCTGACATATCTTTATGCACAGTTAAAAACAAAGTTAAGATCCCACCACAGCATTTCAGTCAACAAACTAATAAGTTATTCCTTAAATGAATTAATAAGAGTCCTATTGAGTTTTATACGAATGTATTTGAGGAAATAAATAATTATATATTTAGCATGGTCATGCATGGCAAGATTTTTGTGCAACCTAATAGTGACCTTAAAGGTCTATTCGGATGGCTCCAGCTCAGAAATTCCAGTTCAGATTGTTTTGGTGAACCAAATGGCTCCTTAATTTGGGCTACTGAGGAATCAATAATCCAAAATTGAACAAAAAAAACCCTGGTATTACAAATATGTATGGGGCTCAAATGAGGGTCAATTACGACATTAATGAGCCCAGCTGCTGACTCCATGGGGGCTACTACTTTTTTTATGGATCATGGGTCATTTGTCCAGCACAAGGACCATTTTTTTTATTTATGTATAAATATATATATTGACCCCTTGGGGTTACATATGTGAGTTTATTAGGCAGGTCTATGACTAGAAACCACAGGGCCTTTTGACCACATAGCACATCACCAAATGGTACCACCATTGCAATACACCCCCACTTTCCACTTAAGTAGTTTTGTCACATATCACTTGTAAGTGCAGTAGGGGTCACCAGGGCCATATACGGAGCCAGTTGTAGTGGTGACACCTGCAACCATTGCACGATTGAAGTGGGCAGGACTGTGGGGGTGTATTGAACTGGTAGTATCATGTGGTGATGTGCTAGGTGGTTGTCTATGTGGAATATTTACCACTTTGGCCCGGTGGTTTCTAGTCATGTCCCTGTTAATGAACTCACATATGTAAACATACCCTTTCCTATCCTATGGAAAATGGTGCATTGCCAATCCATTTTGCCATCCATAATGTGCATGAAATAATACTGTGATGGATGTGACATGATGGGGGGAGGGTGTATATAACCTAAAAGCTCATGTGATGCTACCCTATAGCTGACATGAATTCACCAATATTGTTATTCCACAAAAGTTACATTTGTGTGCAAAATAATGTATGTTACTGTTTATTGGTGCATAGGATACATGTGTGTTTTAAAATATCACTTTAAAAATTACAGGTTAATTGATTGATTTCAAATCTGCTATTATGGTATCACTGGTACAATGTACAGAGCAATTATCCACTCATTTTAATGTAATTTTAATTTATCCACAATATTGTTATGTACTTTTTGGCTCTAAAATGTTTAATTCTTCAAATAATATTTGGAGAACTTAAATCCCGGTTTTCGTAACTTCTTAATTCGAGTCTGATGCTTTTTAAGGCCAAGTTCCCCAGAACCTAAATGCTCTCAATTTGCAGAATTTGATGAAAATAGCCAAATTTCCGACTTAAATCAGCTATATAAAGTAGCCGAATTATGGATTTCAACACAATTCGGCAATCTTTCCTGAATTCTTATTTCAGTGCTACATGACTGTGGGTGTTTGATACACTCAGAAACAGTCACTTTTTTGCAAGATATCAGTCTTGCGGTTTGACTCTTGGTGTGTATGATTCAGTTTGTTTTTTTAACCTTTACAAGTATGTTCAAGATCAATACAAAGTATTTTCTGGTGATCTCTTTGTCAATTGTTACTCCTAGCCAACATATGGTCATCCCTTAAGATTGGATGAAAGGAGCTATCATCTTCAACAACAGAAAGGTTGTTTGCTCTTAGGGTGGTTAAATTATAGAATAGGCTGACCTGATCTGAAGTTTCTTTTGGTCGATTCAATCAATCTATTCAAAAAATCGTTTGGAGCATTTCCTAGATGTGAAATGCACACATGACTACCACAATTAAAAGTAGTTTAAAGTGAATCTATGAGATATATAATTTATATTGTGAATGTAGAGAATTAAAAATATCAAAAATGATGTATACATTGTTTGAACAGAATTACATGCAAATGTGTAGAGATCATTTTTTTAAATGAAGCCCATGGAATTGCCTAAATGCAATGGGCCTTGACAGGGCAAGGAGGTGGGCCAGAAAGGGTTAAGTTTCAGTGATGTCATGTAGGGGGTGGGGTTATTTAAATAGGGCCCGCCATTTTAAATTCTTCAGATTTTAATTTAATAGCCAAGGTGTCCGTTGTGAGTGCTACTTACTGCTGGGGCTTTGGTTGTTTCTTTTTTCTCTTGCAGGATGGAAGCAGCATTGGATCAGATGCTGAAGGGGATTCGTGAGGCAGCCATGCAGGGAGGATCAGGCTGGATCAGGGACCATCTGGAGCCTGTGCTTTCTGCTGCAGGACCTGCAGGCCTCATGGAGAAGAGGCCTAGGAGGAGGACCAGGCCCCCTCAGCGCTTGAACGCAGAAGACAGTGTTGGAGGCAGGAGGAGAAGTTCATCCCCATGTGGAGGAAAGAAGCCACGTGTCAGCAGCTGAAAAACAGTGAAAGAAGTTCCGGCTGTCGTGACAGAGGTGGATGGAAGACTGCAGCAGCGGGTATACAGGAGTCGGGGGCCACGTGGACAAGGCCAGTAGTAGTGCCAGTCGGGGGGGGGGGTGCTGTGAGCACTGGGAGTGCTCGCAGGCTCACTCGTTCTCAGGGGAGGGTGCCTGAGGGTGGTGGGGGACAGGGGGCTCTGGATCTGGCCACATGTGTTGTGGAGGGAGGGGGAGGCCTGGTGCAGCATCATGATGTAAATTATGTGGCAGCTTCAGGGGAGGGGGGGGTGGAGGCCTCGCAGCAGCACTTAGTCCGGACCACAGCACATGTACAGGTTACGGCATCACGTTCCCCATGGAGATGCGAAGGTGAGGTTGCTGGACGGTAGAGTGACGGTGGTCACTTTAGGAACAGGTCCGTGACTAGCACCCGCAGATATGATGAGAGTGTAGGGTCCAGGAGGACGAGCCCACGGCGGGAGCAGGTACATCATCCTGATTGCAGGCACGGCTGCTGCAGCCAGGCCATTCAGCTGTATGCATCCGGCCGGGGCCGGGTTACCAGTGACGATAGGGAGCAAGGGATACTTGGTCGCAACGGTTCCCCCATGCTCTGTGTTTCTCCTTCCAGGTTTGGGAATCGGTCTACCAGCGGAAGAAGTCGCCATCCGTCGGGAGACAGAAGTGGCAGGAGCGGTGGATCTGGGCACCTGAGGACAAGTGTTCCTGTTGCAGCCGCCAGGTCGGATGTCGTGGCGGGCTCCGGCGGTGATTCTTTTATTGCACCACACGATAGGGATCTTTTACACGACCTTACCACGTTGGTAGATTATTGGGGGGGTGACAGGAGTAGGGGGACAGACAGTGGAAAAGGGGGAGTTCCCAAGCACGGGGCGTCGGGGTCTGCGATGGCGGTCAAGAGGCAGGAGGTAGCGCTAAAGGTGAGGGGGCTTCGGCAGACTCTGTGGCGTCGGACGGGGACGTGGATGGGGATATTTGCGTCCCAGAGGCGGCTATGCGGAATGCTTACGTGTCATTTTTGGGGACCTTTGGGGGTTCACCTTAAGACAGAGGTTAAGGAAAAGATTTGGAAGGGCGAGTTTGTCGAAGTATTTTCTCTCCTTCCTCTTGAGGAATATATTGAGCTCAAGGAGGAGGACAAGAAGGATAGCAAGAAAGCTGAGGAGGAAAGGAAAAAGCGGTATCGTAAGATACCAAAAACGTTCGGTAATTGGTTATGGGCGTTTTGCATTCTTGCGAGTGTGATTGGGGAGAAGCAACCTAAATTTTTTTACCAGTTGTTCTGCTACCTAGACGGCATTTGGGAGGCCTACCGAACATATGGTGGCCTGGCATGATGGAAATATGATGAACAATTTCGTCAGCGTTTAATAGCTACTCCATGTATGTGGTGGGACCAAATGGACCTACCGCTCTGGATCAAATTGATGATGGCGCAGAAGTACTCGCCCTTTCAAGCCTCGGCCGGTGCTTCCTCCGGTGCATCGGCCACCAATAAAAAGGGGTTTTGTTGGCCCTTTAATGACGGCCAATGTAAGTGGGGAGCATCATGCCGTTTCAAGCATGAATGCTGAGGCTGTGGGGGTGCCCAAAGCTATAGCAAATGTTTCAAGCGGGGCAAGTCTCAGGCGTCCGGCACTGGTGGAGGGCACCTTGGAGGGTCTCCCGCGGGGACGGTCTCCAGTGAGGCTAAACGAGATGCTGCCCTGGCTAAACCTCTACGCTAACAGGGCAGATGCAGAGTTATTACGGGAGGGGTTTACTCACGGGTTTAATATACCTTTTTCGTCGAGGGAAGTGGAAAGCAGTTTTAGAAACTTGAAATCTTTGGCGGAATTCCCAGGGGTGGTCCGTGACAAATGAAGGAGGTACAGTTGGGAAGGGTCGCTGGCCCTTTCCAGTCTCCCCCGTTGGTCAATTTGCGGATTTCACCCCTGGGGTGAAAAGGAGATGGGGAAATACAGACTCATACATCATTTGTCCTACCCGGCCGGGGATTCGGTTAATGACGATATTGACAGGGATCTATGCTCAGTCTCCTATGCATAATTCGACCAAGCAGTCGAGTTGGTCAAGAAGGCTGGGCCTGGGGCACTTATGGCAAAGGCCGACATCGAGTCGGCTTTTCGCTTGTTGCCTATTCACCCGGACTGTCACCATCTGCTCAGTTGTTTTTTCGACGTGCAGTTTTTCGTGGACTTATGTTTGCCAATGGGGTGCTCGATTTCTTGTGCATATTTTGAGAAATTCAGTACCTTTTTGGAGTGGGTGGTTAGGAAAGAGGCAGGGAGCCAGGCGCTCGTCCATTACCTGGATGATTTCTTGTGCGTAGGGGCGGCTGGGACGGACGAATGCCGTTTCCTGCTGCGAACCCTGGAATGGGTGGCTCAGGTGTTTGGGGTTCCTCTCACTTGTCTCATGCTTGACGTTTTTAGGTTTGGAAATCGACTTGGTAAGGGGTGAATGCAGACTCCCGTTGGATAAGCTAGCTGGCTTACAAGGGGCAGTACAAACGGTTAGGTATGCAAAGAAAGTCACGCTAAAGCAGCTGCAATCCTTGTTGGGGAGTCTGAATTTTGCATGCCGGGTGATCCCTATGGGGAGGATTTTTAATAGGGGATTAGCCAGAGCGACATCGGGTGTAAGGTGGGGGCATCATTTCATCAGGGTATCCTAGGGTATGAGAGCGGATTTAGAGGTATGGGCTGAGTTCCTCCAACACTTTAATGGTACAGTTTTCTTTCGGTCTGTGGTGGCGTCGGGTGAGGAGCTGGAATTTTTCACGGATGCCGCAGGTAGTTCCGGTTTTGGTGCTTATTTCAGAGGTAGTTGGTGTGCAGCGCCTTGGCCGGCGGCATGGTTTGCGGACCCAGTGATTCGTAACCTAGCCTTCCTAGAGCTCTCGGTATGCCCCTATAAGTGTTAATTCAGGTATTGCACTCAATGTTATGTAATATGTTAATTGTATATGTTAATTTATATGTGGGTCATTGCCTTAAGTTTACTGTATAAACGGGGTAAGGATTGTGTTAAGGGTGGGCAATGACCTTATATGTGTTCCATTTATTATTAAATAAGCTGTGGCCTTTTATTTCCACTTATATACTGTGTCTGTGTTTATTTGGGATAACAAAGGCCTTTATAGGGCCCAGAAATCCGACAATGCCTTTGTCATGTGTCTGTGTCTACAGATTCCCTTTTCCCATAGTGAGTTTGTCTACCTTTTTTTGGGTCACAAAATATGAGTTTGTGAAAGGGTTAAACTTGATGCCTTTTTCAACCCATATAATGTTTTAATTATGCACTATTCATTACACTGGACTATTTGATCTTACCCAAAAGAAGAAACTTACCAGGTGTGATCTTTTGATAATTCATGGTTGTCAGTGGGATGAAATGTTTATCTCAAGTCGACTTTTAGTGAATAACCCCCTCCTATGTGTTGATTTAATTTAACACTATAGATTTATAGCCATTAGACCACCAAATGTTTAAATGAAATTATGATTTTTGTAACAGGACTTTGCCATACTTATATATGTTTTGCAACTTGTCCATAAATTTGAATGGCATCCACTTTATAAATAGAAATCTTCCATTTATATTGCTGGACCCTACTTCTGACCTTTTAACCCCAACCCTAAATTTACTCCAACTCTAAATTCACCCTAACCCTAAATCTACCCGTACCCCTTAATCTAACCCTTGTACTCACCCGGACCCCCCTGTAATCTTAATTATAACCCTATTTATGACTCTAACCCTAGACCTAGGTTTAGTGGATCAAGGGTTAGCTTCTTCCATTTATTTATTTATTTTATTTTATTTATTTATTTTATTTTCTATTTATAATGGTAATACTGTCTAACTGCCTCTAGGGGCAGTCAAGTAGCGGTTTCAGAGCGACGGAAGAGATTTTTTTTTCTCTCTTCCGTCGCTCTCCTCTGGGCACGCTGTATTGGAGGAGCATGCACCGGGTGATCGAGGTGCCCAGGGGGGCACAGAAGGTGTTGCATGATGCCTCGATTGAGGCATCGTTGCAACACTTTACACACATAGGCAGTGATCAGCTTTCAGTGCCTATGTGTGTTGACGCGCATACGATCACATTTGCGGTGATCGTATGTGCGAGGGGGGGCTGAAGGCACTCTCAGAAGCAGCCTCTGAGAGTAGCTGCAGGCAGGTGGTGTTGCGCTAAGAAGCGCAACACTAAATGTAAACGGAGGACGTATATATGCGTTAAGGGGTTAACATACCTATGAGAACGTTGGTGCAGTGAAAACTCAAATCCGAGAAATTACAGATTCAAGTTTTAACATATATTTTTTATTCAATGGTATTTGTCACGGAGAGTGACTCTGCCAATCTCTGAATTGATTAAACATATTGGATGCGCCTTTGCAGCAATAACAGGGTTAAAAAGCACCACGGTCATCTACTGATGGAATAGATTCACCAGTCCTTTTGTTCCCATGCACCTGAGATGATGGAGGATTCACCTCAGTACCCTGGAGGATTTATGGAGTGCCCAGTGCCCTACACACTGACAGAGCCAGCCTCTAGTTTCAGGCTCTAAGTAAAAGACCGTGGTCATGAGTGGCATGATATGTAATGTTTATGCATGTAAAGCTCATATATAATGTTTATGCATTTAAAGGTCATGATTGGCATGGTTTATAAAGTTTATCCATTTAAAGCTCATGTTTTGTATAGCAAACAAAATATATGCATTTGAAGCACATGATTGACATGGCATATAAAGTGTATGCATGTATGATTGTCACAGTATGCAAAGTTGATACATTACTCCTCATGACTGGGTAGGTAAGTTGTTGCTTTTACTGTTCATGACTAGAGTTGAGGGGACACCTGGATGTTCGGGTTCGGCAGGTTCAACCTAACTTCTAAAAAATATCCGGGTCCGTGCTCGAACTTGACGCCGAACACCATTGAAGTCAATGGGGACACGAACTTTTGGCCACTAAAATGCCTCTAAAAAAGTAATGGAGAGGGCTTGAGGGCTGCAAAGGGAAGTAAAATGTGGGTAAGAGTAGGACAAGTGCCCTGCAAGCAAATGTGGATAGGGAAATAACTTAAAATAACATAAAACACATACAAATTACAAATACAGCTGAGTCATAAAATAGCACTAGATGGAATCTTTGATGTTAGCTTTGAAAGAACATAAATCTAAATCTAAAGCATGGCTGCCAGGAGGATCAACAGAATTATCCATTTGAGAGAGGGTTGGAGTGCAGGGTATTCTCTTTCAGTTTATACTAAGTTAAATCTAGTTATAACATGACCCAAGTAAATTCATACAAGTATCTTGGCATGTGGCTAGACCCAAACTTATCTTTTGGTCTCCAGATTGATAAGCTATTGTCAAAGCTATATCCTAGGATTGGCTTTCTACAGGGAGTGCAGAATTATTAGGCAAATTAGTATTTTGACCACATCATCCTCTTTATGCATGTTGTCTTACTCCAAGCTGTATAGGCTCGAAAGCGTACTACCAATTAAGCATATTAGGTGATGTGCATCTCTGTAATGAGAAGGGGTGTGGTCTAATGACATCAACACCCTATATCAGGTGTGCATAATTATTAGGCAACTTCCTTTCCTTTGGCAAAATGGGTCAAAAGAAGGACTTGACAGGCTCAGAAAAGTCAAAAATAGTGAGATATCTTGCAGAGGGATGCAGCACTCTTAAAATTGCAAAGCTTCTGAAGCGTGATCATCGAACAATCAAGCGTTTCATTCAAAATAGTCAACAGGGTCGCAAGAAGCGTGTGGAAAAACCAAGGCGCAAAATAACTGCCCATGAACTGAGAAAAGTCAAGCGTGCAGCTGCCACGATGCCACTTGCCACCAGTTTGGCCATATTTCAGAGCTGCAACATCACTGGAGTGCCCAAAAGCACAAGGTGTGCAATACTCAGAGACATGGCCAAGGTAAGAAAGGCTGAAAGACGACCACCACTGAACAAGACACACAAGCTGAAACGTCAAGACTGGGCCAAGAAATATCTCAAGACTGATTTTTCTAAGGTTTTATGGACTGATGAAGTGAGTCTTGATGGGCCAGATGGATGGGCCCGTCGCTGGATTGGTAAAGGGCAGAGAGCTCCAGTCCGACTCAGACGCCAGCAAGGTGGAGGTGGAGTACTGGTTTGGGCTGGTATCATCAAAGATGAGCTTGTGGGGCCTTTTCGGGTTGAGGATGGAGTCAAGCTCAACTCCCAGTCCTACTGCCAGTTCCTGGAAGACACCTTCTTCAAGCAGTGGTACAGGAAGAAGTCTGCATCCTTCAAGAAAAACATGATTTTCATGCAGGACAATGCTCCATCACACGCGTCCAAGTACTCCACAGCGTGGCTGGCAAGAAAGGGTATAAAAGAAGAAAATCTAATGACATGGCCTCTTTGTTCACCTGATCTGAACCCCATTGAGAACCTGTGGTCCATCATCAAATGTGAGATTTACAAGGAGGGAAAACAGTACACCTCTCTGAACAGTGTCTGGGAAGCTGTGGTTGCTGCTGCACGCAATGTTGATGGTGAACAGATCAAAACACTGACAGAATCCATGGATGGCAGGCTTTTGAGTGTCCTTGCAAAGAAAGGTGGCTATATTGGTCACTGATTTGTTTTTGTTTTGTTTTTGAATGTCAGAAATGTATATTTGTGAATGTTGAGATGTTATATTGGTTTCACTGGTAAAAATAAATAATTGAAATGGGTATATATTTGTTTTTTGTTAAGTTGCCTAATAATTATGCACAGTAATAGTCACCTGCACACACAGATATCCCCCTAAAATAGCTAAAACTAAAAACAAACTGAAAACTACTTCCAAAAATATTCAGCTTTGATATTAATGAGTTTTTTGGGTTCATTGAGAACATGGTTGTTGTTCAATAATAAAATTAATCCTCAAAAATACAACTTGCCTAATAATTCTGCACGCCGATCTTGAACTATGGAGATGTTGTGTATGATTCTGCCCCCCAGACACATCTCGGTAAACTCGACACTCTGTACAATACATTGTGTCGTTTTGCACTACAGTGCGATTATAACACTCATCACTGTAAAATGTTAAAAGAGTTAAATTGGCTTGCCAGGCGCGCTCTCCACCTAGCGTGCTAAGTGCATAACCACTTCTCTGGAACGCTTCCCCCCTACCTGAGCGGCATGCTCGCCCTTACTCCCTGCACATCCTACAATTTCAGATCTTGCACCAACCCTTTGCTAGCGATCCCTCGCTTCAAAAAGGAAGCGGGTCAAGGTGCGTTCTCTTTCAGAGCTCCTCATATGTGGAATAGCTTTCCTGCGACTGCCAAATCAGCAGCTAGTCTAAAATCACTGAAAGTAAATGTCTCCAAAATCCTCAAAACAGATTGTACCTGTTATTAGTTTACAAACTGCTTCATATACTGTACATGTTGTTCCTTCTTTGTATTAATAATGGTTTACCCTGTATGTTCACCTTCCAACTTGTTTATATATATATGTATGTATGTATTTATTTTAATCTACTGTTAAATGTGTAACTCTGTAACTCCATTCTGGACTGGGTCCCCAGGACATACTTGAAAACGAGAGAAATATCAATGTATTCTTCCTGGTAAAAACACTTTCTAAATAAATAAATAAACTGGAGGCACTGTCAGCCACCAAATCTACTATCGCCTGTACTTGTTCTGGCCTCACCATTCTAAGAGCGGCATTCGGGCCTACCAAATAACGCTGAAGGTTCTGTCGCGTACTAGCACCTGAGGAAGGTGTTTCACTTGTGCGTGTAGCTGGCACAGATCGACCACATCCCCTACTTGCAACAGGAGCTCCACCAACACCAGCAGCACCACGACCAGGGCAACGTCCCTTATTTGACGCTCTCCTCATTCTTTGCGGTCACCCACCAAAGTAGCAGATGGTTTATGTCAGGCGACAATGTAACCGCCAATAGTCAACAATTTTTCTTTGTATTTTTTTGGTTTATTGGACTGTAAAAAATGCACCGCAAGACGTAAATGTACTATTTAGCACAACAATTGTAATTTTTCAAAGTGCGCTGTAAGCACAGTATTGGACTGTTCTTTTTGACTCTCAGATATGAAGTGCAGGCCGTAAATGTACTATTTAGCAAAACAATTAGAATTTTTCAAAGTGCGCTGTTCACAGTATTGGACTGTTCTTTTTGACTCTCAGATATGAAGTGCACCGCAAGATGCAAATGTACTATTTAGCACCCAAAACAATTAGAATTTTTCAAAGTGCACTGTAACCACAGTATTTCACTGTTCTATTTGACTCTCAGATATGAAGTGCACCGCAAGATGCAAATGTACTATTTAGCACCCAAAACAATTAGAATTTTTCAAAGTGCGCTGTAAGCACAGTATTTGACTGTTCTATTTGACTCTCAGATATGAAGTGCACCGCAAGACGCAAATGTACTATTTACCACCCAAAACTATTAGAATTTTTCAAAGTGCTCTGTAAGCACAGTATTTGATGGTTTTATTTGACTCTCAGATATGAAGTGCAGGACGCAAATGTAATATTTCACACCAACAAATTGCAGTATTTAAAATGCCTAGATGTTGCCCACTGAGCTAACAGAACAGGGTTAAAGTCATGTGCCTGGCACACATGAAGTTGCAAGTGCACTGCACTCTCTGTGGTACTGGGCTCAGGGCAGGGTACAAATATGTAGTATAGCACCCACTAAAATAATCACTGTAATTTGAATAATTGCTGTAGTTTGAATAATCGCTGTAGTTTGCAGATTCAACACCAGAATTTTTTTAATCTGTCCCTCACAGCTGCAGCATCCTCTCCCTACACTAAGAAGAGCTCATGTGATGTGCGTGTACATGGCTGGCTGCGATGGCTTCCAAGGGCAAACGAGTCAAACGCTTGTTGATTGGCTGCCCTGCAGCCTTTCAAAATGCGCCATTAAATCGCCGAACCCCGAACTCCAACACGAACATACAGTGGAATGTCTGGGTTTGGGGTCAAAAACCCGTAATGTTCGGTACGAACCCGAACAGTGCGGTTCGGGTTCGCTCAACACTATTCATTGATATACAATGTTGATGTATTTACAACTGTCGACAAAATGTAATTTATGCCTAATTGAAGGATTTTATCAAGTATAGATGCTTTTAAAAGAAATGAGTTAATTAAGGAATACAAATAAAATAACATATTGAACCCTCTTTGATCCATTCAGCGACATTTTGCTTATAATCTTGGGTCAGATCTCCATTCACCTTGAAAGAGCTGATGAAAGATCTGGCCCATCTGATCCAAGATTGTAACCAACATGTCTGATTCCTGTGAGAGTTGTATGATGAAAAGAAGGTTCAATAAGGTACTTTATTTGTATTCTCTCATTAAAACATTTCTATATAAACCATCTATGTAATATTTCAGTGAAACAAAAGCTGCTACAGTTGTCCTTTAACATACACTGAGAAGTTCCCCTTAAAATAGACCATGGTGGTAGAGCCAAATGAACAAATTAATTTGGCTCTGCCAATTGTGGGCATATGTTTTGCATTTAACTCCTCCCCCTTGTGGTCAGGCAGAAAACATTTAGTGAAAGAAATTCCTTAAAATAGGCCATGAAGTGTGGTAATAATAGCTCAGGGATATTATTAGCAAGGTAATTACCATGTTTCATCTATATAGATTTTACCCTTATTTTGTTTAAGCTAAACAGTTGTTACAGTGATATTTAGAATCTCCCATGGTAAGTGGCATGACCGTTATGATAACATTTGGCTAATGGCAAGCCTATGCAGCTAAACTGTAAAAAAAAAAAAAAAAATTTAAAAAAAGGAAAAACATAAACACCCATATGCGAGACTTCTAAAAAGCCATGCATGTCCCTGGGATCAGTGTGAAAACCACCAGACACACTACATATAACTGCCAATAAGGTGAGGAACCCCTCTAAAAGGGAACAGAATAAGAAGAGTGTGATATAGAAGGGGTGAAACGGGATGAGAAAGACGGAAAAATAAAATTAACAAGAGAGAGATATCGGGGTTAGGGTGTCTTGAGAGGGAGAACACCCGCAGTTT
Organism: Pelodytes ibericus; assembly: GCA_036172795.1. NCBI lineage: Eukaryota > Metazoa > Chordata > Amphibia > Anura > Pelodytidae > Pelodytes > Pelodytes ibericus. The sequence goes on along the minus strand of CM069857.1, from coordinate 95,060,638 downwards.
CAAGGGAGAGCTGCCAAAAAAGTTGGCTACTGGTCCACACTTGTGGTGGCCAGCTAACAAAAACCTCACTCCAAACAGGGGTGAGAAGAGCCCCGGGGGAGGATAACACAAATAAAGTACCTCATTGAGCGCTCTTTTCTTCAAACAACTCTAACAGGAATAAGACATGTTGGTTACAATCTTGGATCGGATGGGCCAGATCTTTCATCAGCTGTCCCAAGGCGATACATTTTATGAACTCAGTTAGCGAAGCATGTAATCTACGCCCCTCTGAACAAACCACCAAAAACAATTGAGCAAGAAAATAAGGGATAAGAGTCCATCAGCAATGTGAGAATAAGAGGAGCAGTCCATTAGGAACAATGAAGGTCCAATCCCTGGTAGGAAATGCAAAACGGTGTCTCTGTTGATCATCTAGGTCTGTTTGACTGGATTAGATGGCGGCATCAGCGGAATGTCCAGGCTCTGTAGAAATTATTGTATTTCCCCGAGGTCATCTATAGACAGAATCTTGCTCCACTGGATACTGTCAAGGACTGTTTGAATGTCTGATCTCCACGAGGCCTAGAACTCCATGAAGAATTGTTTGTTGTCAGCCTTGGTGGCAAAGGCATTGATCAGCATAGAGGAATGAGGATCTGTGATGAGACCATCGTCGGATTCATCTGAGGTATTGTCCTATCCTCGGCAAGGAGGGGTAAATGGGGTTGCTGTCACGTTCAGTTGCAGCCTAGTAGGCCTAGACAGAAGCAATATCAGATTTTTGAATCAGTCACAGCTCTTCCAACTGTTTCCCCTTCTTCCTCATGTTGACATTCAGCTTCCAGCAAATAGTTTTCACCAAATTGGCCAGGTTGGCAGTAGAGAAATTGGTTGATTATCCTGTAGTGGAGGGAGCTAAGAAGATATGCAACCGATCACCGTTATAGTTGGCTCCTCCCCCTTTGCCTTGTTTTTTTTTTTTAACACAAAAATGCATGAGACTTTGTACCGTGAGTGTGTATTTTTTTGTTTTGTTTCTGGATGATCCTAATAACTTTTTAAAGGGTTTACAGCAATACAGTTTAATCTTTAAACATCCTGGAGGAGGAATGTCTTTATATGTAGTGAATAGTATCTCACCATAACTGTCCATGGTGCTGAATCATTTATTGCCTTTATAGTTGGACAACTGTGACCTGATAGGATTGTTATATAATAGCCCCACAGTGACGTAAGCAGGAACATTATGTTTTTAAAAATCCATATTTTATAACTTTTTATGTGCACAATGAATTGTAACACACCAGCACTCATACCGCTGCAGGCAGTAAAGCTGCAGATTAAAAAGATCAAAGGAATGACTACTGGAAAGTAAATTAGATTTTTTTTTAAGAACAAGATGTATTCTGAGTGGATCTCTGGATAGTCGAAATCACTGGTTCTTTTCTACATCTGTAGATTGCTTGTATTTGGTTTCAGTGAACAAAGAGTCTCTAGCTTAATCCATGAAAACATGGGATGATTTTTGTTAAAGAAATCAAAATTAATTTCTTCTGCATTCTATAATAATACAATTGACTTAATAGAATGGAGATTCTTTTGGTTTTAATCTCATCTGTCAAATAAAGGTAGTTTATATTGTGAATGTCGAGAATAAAAAAGAATTAGAAACTGTGTTGGCAGAATTCCATGGAAATATATGAGATAGGAAATAAATGTGTGTTTTAAATGTATCTGTTGTGTGTGTTGTGGCTTAATAAGCAACTTACATAGTTCCCACTGAAAGTTAGTTTATTTGCATGAGATATCATAAAAAGATGATAGGTAGGAGTATTGCTATAGCAACAGCAATAACTATTTTATACTATATGCAGTGTTTAGGAGATAGTAAATGTGGATCTATTATTTCTTTTTTATATGTATGCATATTAAATCTTTGTTGTGGGGAATATTTATTTATATATTTTATATCTTTGTCTATGTAACGTTGAAAGTAATACATGGTGTGGGTTTCTTATATTAATATCTGAACGTTAAATGCTATATTTTGTCTTCTAGTGACAGTTACTATGGTTCCCATACAGCTCACTTTGTCTTCTTACCTTTTTTCTGGCTGAATGTGCAGGTAACTGGTGTTCCCATCACAATAATTCAGTGCCTGTGGTCAATTCATTAACATTCCCTGATAAGTGAACAAATTTTTGCCCTGTTAATGTCTTGCCTCTCTCTGGCACCATTTTCTTTTTCTCTTCTCTTGTACTTTCCCCCAGTTCCCTCTCCCTTCCTCTTCCCCAGCTCCCCTGGGCCTCCCTCCGACACACTCTGGAAGACACAGAGTTCTGCGATCTACTTTATGAATGAAGAAAACCTTACCATCCCATGTTGCGTAACTACAGAATCAAAAGGTACAAGGCTACACACCTGCTCTGACCCATCCCTACAACAGGACTTTGTGAGTATATGCTTCATACTTCTCCAATTCCTATCGAACAGAAAGACATTGTTTCTCAGCAAACCTCTCTTTGCTGACCAAAAATGACTCTCACATTGCTTTCTATGAATGTGAAGGGGCTGAACTCCCCACACAAAAGACGGCTACTATTCTAGGAAACACATACCTCCAGAGCACAGATTATCTGTGCACAGGAGACGCACTTCGAAACTAACAAAATCGCCCAGCCGAGAACATGCCAGTTCCCAATAGCATACCATTCCACTTTTAAAACGAATAAAAAAACAGGTGTATCAATCTGGTTCCATAGCTATCGATATCAAACAAATCAAAAAAGATCCTAAAAGTCGCACACTCACTTCATGCTCACCAAACTTAAGCAGAAGCACTATAATAACAGCAATAAAGCAGGCAAACTTCTAGCTCACAGACTTAGAAAACAAGAAGCCAAAAAGACGATCCCATTCCTTTACTCTGCGACAGGAGAAAAGGTATTGAACCCTGCAAAAATACCAGAAATATCCACCCAGTATTACTTAAACATATATAATTTATCCAAAGACAGATCCACTTCCCAACCCCAGCCAGACCAGATTGAAAAGTTTTTACATTCACTACACCTCCCACAACTTGACGAAACACAACATACCCAACTAGACACGTCTATCACCATAGAGGAAATTCAAAGCAACATTAAAGCCCTCCCTCCAAACAAAGCCCCTTGACAGCTTTTCCAACTTCTACTATAAAACATTCTCCGCTACGATTGCCCCCAATTACTAAAGGTATTTAACACCTGTAGATTGAAAGGTCAATTCCTCTCCTCAATTCTGACAGCACATATCACCACTATCCCCAAACCAGGAAAAACCCCTACAGTTTGCCCTAATTTTTGCCCAATATCCCTCCTTAATGCTGACGTTAAATTATATGCCAAAATACTAGCGAATCAAATTTATCATGCCTTCCTTACTGCACTTTAACCAGTTAGGGTTTGTAAGTGGTTGACAAGCATCAGATAACACTAGGAAAATCATAGATATTATATCTCTAGCCCAGAGAACAAAAACTGCCACTTTAATGTTAGCCATAGATGAAGAAAAGGCTTTCAACTGTTTACGCTGGAAGTATTTAGAAGCAGTCCAGTATAAATTTAATTTCCCTAAGTCATAAATTACGTCTGTTCTATCTCGATACTCTTCCACTATGGCTAGAGTATCCCACGCAGGTTTTCTGTCACAACTCTTTGACATTATCAATGGTTCCAGACAAGGTTTTCCATTTTCTCCCATTTGTACGTATTGGCATTAGAACCACTTGCTGCAGCAATTAGATCCAATCCGCTCATACAAGGATTTAATTATTCTCAAAGCCAAGAATCGAAATTAGGCCATGCTCATAGCTCTGAAAGACCCTGAAAAGTCTCTACCCCATTAATACAACCATTAATACAACCTGCTCCAACTTTATGGGAAAATTTCCTACCATAATGTTAACGACACCAAGACCCAAGCCCTTCCTGTAGATATCCCCTTACACACAATTCTTGAACTTAAGAACAAGATGGTGTTATATATTCTGATATGAGAACATTGTATTGTATATTTATGTATTCTTATCCATCTATGTAATCCCTCTATACAGTGGATATAAAAAGTCTACACGCCCCTGTTAAAATGTCAGGTTTCTGTCCTGTAAAAAAATTAGACAAAGATAAATCATTTCAGAACTTTTTCCACCTTTAATGTGACCTATAAACTGTACAACTCAATTGAAAAACAAACTGAAATCTTTTAGATAGAGGGAAGAAAAAATATAAAAATAAAATAATGTGGTTGCATAAGTGTGCACACCCTGACATTACCAAGAACTGGAGCTCCCTCCAAAATTGACGAAAAGACGAGAAGAATACTGGTCTGGGAGGCTACCAAGAGGCCTACAGCAAAATTAAAGGAGCTGCAGGAATATCTGGCAAGTAACGGCTGTGTGGTACATGTGACAACAATCTCCAGTTTTCTTCATATATCTGGGCTATGGGGTAGAGTGGCAAGATGAAAGACTTTTCTTACAAAGAAAAACATTCAAGCCAGGCTACATTTTGCAAAAACACATCTGAAGTCTCCCAAAAGCATGTGGGAAAAGGTGTTATGGTCTGATGAAACCAAGGTTGAACTTTTTGGCCATAATTCCAAAAGATATGTTTGGCGCAAAAACAACACTGCACATCACCAAAAGAACACCATACCCACAGTGAAGCATGGTGGTGGCAGCAGCATGCTTTGGGGCTGTTTTTCTTCAGCTGGAACTGGGGCCTTAGTTAAAATAGAGGGAATTATGAACAGTTCCAAATACCAGTCAATATTGGCACAAAACCTTCAGGCTTCTGCTAGAAAGCTGAACATGAAGAGGAACTTCATCTTTCAGCATGACAACGACCCAAAGCATACATCCAAATCAACAAAGGAATGGCTTCACCAGAAGAAGATTACAGTTTTGGAATGGCCCAGCCAGAGCCCAGACCTGAATCCGATTGAAAATCTGTGGGGTGATCTGAAGAGGGCTGACAGATTTGGAGTGTTTTTGCAAAGAGTGGGCAAATCTTGCCAAGTCAAAATGTGCCATGCTGATAGGCTCATACCCAAAAAGACTGAGTGCTGTAATAAAATCAATAGGTGCTTCAACAAAGTATTAGTTTAAGGGTGCAACCACTTATGCAACCACATTATTTTATTTTTATATTTTTTCTTCCCTCTATCTAAAAGATTTCAGCTTGTTTTTCAATTGAGTTGTACAGTTTATAGGTCACATTAAAGGTGGAAAACGTTCTGAAATGATTTATCTTTGTCTCATATTACAGCACAGAAACCTGACATTTTAACAGGGGTGTGTAGACTTTTTATATCCACTGTATATTGTATATATGTATATATATATATATATATATATATATATATATATATATATATATATATATATATATATATGTTTATGGCTAACATAACCATGAAAAAATTTATAAAAATATAATTAAAAAAAAAAAAGAGCAAGTACCCCTTCACATGGAGGAAACATGATATCCAATAGCTAGGGGTCAAACTGACTAAACATATATCTGATCTCTTTGAATCCAACTTAAAACCTTTGTGGAATACGTTAAAAATTGAGCTTCAATCATGGTCAAAACTGTATCTTACATGGCTGGGGTGAATAGCCACAATAAAAATTACCGATCCACAAAGTTTTATACATGGTCACAAACCCACTAGAATCACTAACAAATGGCTTATTTTTCCGACCACCTCAGATGACCTAGGCATCCCTTCTCATCCCCAATACTATTACGCAGCGAGGGTGGAGCAAACCATTTTGCACCATGCTCCCTCAGGCCTAATATCTTGGGTGGATATAGAGGATTCACAACTATCCCCAACACCCTGTGGTGTACAAAACCCTCCACCTCCTCCAATGCTATTACCCAACACAATGACTTCCTATAAATTGTGGAAATGCTATGCTGTGTATATTCCAGAATTACGTTGTCTTAGCCCAGCTACACCATTTAAAACATTGGAACTGCTGAAAAAGGAACTGCCAAAAAGCTGGGATTTCTCAATTAGATCATCTATACAAAGCTGGTTCTGAAAAAAACATTTACTAAACTTTCATCCCCAAACAATATACTAGACCAAGATTTCTTCAAGCTCCTCAAGATTCGACACGCTATAACGACCTCTCCAAGCAAACTGACCCACCCATGGTATATCCCACACAAAATCACAGCTAGCTGTCTGGATATCCTTTTGACAAAAAAACTTTTATCAGTTTGCTACACAACAGCAACTAAACCAATCTTTTCAGACAAAATTCCTTATGTGGCAACGTGGGAAAAGGATCTCAAGCAAGCAGTTTTCCAGCTAAAATCTCCCATTGTTTGAACTACATGGAACTCGCCAGGAAAATAATATACAGATGGTACTTAGTCCCTATAGACTTGTAAATATTTATCTCAACTCTACATCTACATTCTGGCATTCCTGTAAGCACTCAGGCACCATGTTACATATTTGGTGCTCATGTTCAGCCGTGAATACTCTATGGGACTCTACATTCAAGATTATATGCAAATATACTACTCTTCAACTCCTTAAAACTCCAGAGCTTGCCTTAGTACATATCTTTCCAGAGGCCATGCTGAAAGTCATTGTTGGGCACATTTTGCTCACAACAAAGACGCTAATAGCGTGGTACTGGAAATCATCCATAATCGCCTTGCCAGCTGAATTATGTAAACTGATACACTATAACTTTCAAATGGAAAAATTGCACTACATCGCTGATGGGAAAGTGGCTGTATTCAACGAAATTCAGAGTATTTTGACAAACTACTCCAAAACTCTCTCTTAATCTGCCCGTACCACCTTACCCCCCCCCCCCCCACACACACACACACATACCCTCAATGCCTTCCATTTCATTCCTTTTTTTCTTTCATTCCTCCTTCTCTCAGGTACCCCTCTTTTGTACTTCCTACTGTCAAGCAACATGGGCTCATCAGAAATTTTACCAACATTACTAGAGAAAAACGTTAACTGATTTTTCTGCACAAGATACCCAATGATTTTGTATATTCTGTACCAGAGACATTTTTCTGTTGTATATTTAGCCTTTGATTTTTTACAATAAAGAAAATTATAAATAAAAAAAATTCAATGGGTTTGACCTTACTTGTACTATTTCAGAAAATCACTGTTCTGTTAAACTCTTCCTGTATTCAAGGTTAACACCTTCGTGACATGGGATGTGTCAGACATGCTCCTCAATATGGCTGCTGCCCTCTTTTGGGAAGAGCAGCGGAAGTTTTTAAATATCTTTCACTTCTGTCCCTTTATTGTTGTTGCTGGCTGCCTAGCAACATTACAGTACAAAACCCCCCTAAAATCTAGGGTTATCGCAATGGTTAGGGTTACAGTTAAATCAGGGTTAGGGTAAGCTTACGGTTTAGAATTATGGTTACCTTTAGGTTTAGGGCTACATTTAGGGTTAGGATTGGCGAAAATTCCCAATAGGCCGCCTACCATGGGGCCGCTTTAATAAATTTAGGAAATTCGTCCGGCTGTGCCAATTTAAATTCAGCTGGCCGCACCTCTTTAAGAAATTTGGCCAGTTGCACCACTTTAAATGTGGACAGCTATGCCCCTTTAAGAATTTTAGCTGCGGCCAGAGCCTTCTCAGCAAAAGAGGGAGAGGAAGGGGAGGGGGCTTCTGGTGCATGTAGCCTGAGAGGAAGCTGTTGGACTTCAGGTTAAGGTACAGTATGTATAATATGGTGCTGGGACACATTTATTTTATATAAACTAAGTGTAAGTGTGTGAGTGAGTGGCAGAGTGTATGTGTGTGAGTGGCAGAGTGTATGTGTGTGAGTGAGTCACAGAGTGTATGTGAGTGAGTGGCAGATTGTAAGTGTGTGAGTGAGTGGCAGAGTTTAAATGTGCGAGTGAGTGGCAGAGTCTATGTGTGTGAGTGTGTGGCAGAGTGTAAGTGCGTGAGTATAAGTGTGTGAGTGAGTGGCAGAGTGCAGTGGCATATTGACTGTTGCATATTAATGGCAATATAATACTGGCAAATTGGCTGTGACATAATGATTGCAAAATAATACTGGCATATTAATGGCAAAATAATACTGGCATATTTATAGGCAAATTGACTGTGGCATATTAATGGTAAAATAATACTGGCATATTAATGGCAAAATAATACTGGCAAATTCGCTGTGGCATTTTAATGGCAAAATAATACTGGCATATTTATAGGCAAATTGAAGGTGGCATATTAATGGTAACATAATACTGGCATATTAATGGCAAAATAATACTGGCATATTAATGGACAAACTAACACTGGCATATTAATGGGAAATTGGCTGTGGCATATTAATAGGCAAAATGATACTGGCATATTAATGGACAAACTAACACTTGCATATTAATAGGAAACATTAGCTGTGGCATATTAATGGCAAAATAATACTGGCATATTAATGACAACATGATACTGGCATATTAATGGCAAAATAATGCTGGCATATTAAGGTCAACTTGGCTGTGAAGTCTGGGTGCTGAGGTAAATCCTTGGACAAGTCATGGGTGCTGAGATAAGTCCTGGGAGTGCAATCTGCATTCTGGGGTAAGTCCTGTGAGTGCAGTCTGGGTGCTGGGATAAGTCAATGTATCCACCCAGTATGTATACATACTGGGTGTATACATCACACAATGCCCTGATTATATATACCCCTGCACAGGGAAATTCATATAACCTTGTGTACATACATGTGGTTATGTGTTTCCCTGTGCATGGGGTAAATATCAGGGCAGTATGTTAGCTATAATCTTGTGTACATACTGGGGGCATATATTGCCCTGTGCAGGGGTATATACCAGTCTTAGCTATAAATAATACTCTCTTAAAATGTGCTTTAAAATGCATGGCTTGCCCATTTTATGATCAAGAAAATAAATACACAATTCTATGGGCTGGTATGATGACTCAAGGCTATGGGGCTGGTATAATGACGGGATGCTATGGGGCTGGTATACTATTATTTCCAGGGTTGGTTTTTATTCCCAGTCTGGCCATGTTGGTGACAAAGGGTCACTGCAGGAAAAAAATACTAAGGAAACAAAAAAACGCTACTTTCAGTTATTAACTAGAACTTGCAAAAACAACAGAAAAATATATAAATATGGCATTTTTCTAAACTCAGTACACAATTTAGAAACTATATGGAGAGGGTCTTTTTTACCACTTGTAATTGTGTAAAAGATTGATACGGTCAAAGTTAGAACAATTTAGATTTTTAATTGTTTCATAATATTTTATGTAGTAAATTGTATGTTTCTAAAGAAAGCCCTTCTTTTGTCAATAGAAACAATATGTTAAAAAAACATATGTTAAAACAGAACATGTCACCAAGGGAAAGTCATGATTAAAAATTCATGGCACTAAGGGTTAAAAAAAATCTTGAACAAACATTTCAGATTTGTAATCCCCTGAAATTAATTTCAGAAATAAAGCAAAAAAGGTACAGTAGTTTTATTTTAATAAATTGTATTAATTTCCAGAACACAATTGTATTATATATTACACACAAATCTAGCCCCAGGGAAACAGAATAAAAACAAACTTAAACATAAATAAATATATAAATAAATAATAGTAATACTTATAAAAAATTGAAATTGAAAAAGGTTCGGAAGGGTTTACTCTTCAAAGGCAGTGGATGAAAATGAACATGACTTAGATCTTTAATGCATGAAAAACAGGAGCTGAGAATGAACACATGAGACAACAGAAACTGAGCTTTGGTACTTGTTATTATAACTCTTTGATTGCCTGAGGGAGGTGGTGAAAACAGCATTGCTTCTCTCACAAGAAGGGGTAAAAGGTTGAAGGCTGTGTCATACAAAGGGTTAAAATGAAACCCTAGTCTCAATATCACAAACAGATTTTGTTTTTCTTAAAATAAATGTACTTTGTTGTCATTTGTCATAATGCAACTCAACCTTTTGTCATACATTTACATTAATCCAACATAAACATAAACAGAATTACCCAGAAATAGGGTTTCCACTCAGCCAGTATTTTACCGACAGACCTATTAACCCCTTAAGGACAGAGCCTTTAAAACATTTTTGTCCATTCTGGACAATGGCGATTTTAACATTTCTGTGCGGTTTGTGTTTAGCTGTAATTTTCTTCTTTGCCATTTGCTGTACCCACACAAATTATATATTGTTTTTATCGGGACAAGAAGGGCTTTCTTTGGATCATTTTGATCATACCCAATAATATTATATAAAAATAAATAAAATATGGTAAAAAAAAAACATATTTCCTGATTTTTATTTGAAACATCTTCTCCTCATCGACAAAAGCGAACAAAAAAAACCTGCTAAATAGATTCTACCATGTCTCCTGAGTACAGGGATACCACCCATGCATAGGTTTGTTGGGTTGTTTTGGGGCTAAAAGGCCACATTTGGGAGGTGCAGTTTTGGTTTTCCAACTTGAAATTTGGACATGCAGACAGCCTGCACCCATGTCCCATTTGGGACATATTTGAAGCCAACCAGTGTATTTTACCACATCAACACATATATTTTCTAAAAGTAGACACCCTAGGCTATTTCAAATGGTGGTATTTTAACACTTTCCATGCACTAATTCTGCCACCAGCCTTTGTCAAAGTTTGTCGTAGTAATTTTTTGGTGTTTTTTTTTCACAAACATTGTATTTCAGACATGAATTCCAGATTTTGATATGTGTCACTGCCAAATAACATCCCAATATGTGTTCAGCAACTTCTCCTGAGTACAGGGATTCCACCCATGCATAGGTTTGTCTGCTTGTTTGGGGGTTAAAGGGCCACATTTGAGAGGTGAGCTTGTTGGTTTTCCAACTTGAAATTTTCACATGCAGACAACCTGCGCTCATGTCCCATTTGGGACATATTTGAAGCCAGCTAGTGTATTTTACCCCATCAACCCATATATATTTTTTAAAGTACACACCCTACGCTATTTTAAATGGTGGTATTTTAACACTTTCCATGCACTAATTCTACCACCAGCCTTTTGGCAACCGTTGGTCGCTTTCTTTACTCTATTTAGTGCATGACCTGCCAGACACGTCACCTGTCGGCAAGTCCACGATTCAGACTCTCCTACATGTAAAAGGTGATCTGTCATCTAAACATTGTTTATATTGTGAAGAAAATAAAAAATTATCCATACACTGTGTTAGCAGAATTACAAACCAATGCATAAATTAAGAGGAAAATGTGTTTTAAATGTGTCCTGTTTATGACCTCACTTGTGGCTTGATATGCAAATGAACTGCAAATAGAAATTAACTTAATAAAATGGAATCCTTTTGGATTCTAATTGATTTGTTGTTGAAGTTATAGTATCCTTTACTCTTGTATTTGAAAGTTGCTCCCTTCAGACCTTTCCCCATCTAACACATCATCTCTGTACACACTTATAATATAATTACTATAAATATATATTGCATCGTTTCTGCCTTTTAAATGTAAGCATTGCCTCACATACATTATGTATTGAGTATGTCTGGAAATGTATCTAAATAAGTATAAAACTTAGCAGCAATATTGTTTCTAAAGCAAATGTAACTGGACTATTACTAATGTTTAACAACAAGATATAATGGCAAAAAAGGCCAGAATATTCTCTTATTTTCAGAAAAGCAAGACAAGGCTACAATGCTTGTTAATCCAAGGAGAAATCTGATTGCCTTTTTGGAATATATAAAAATATAAAATGTATTTAATAAAATATTATAAATAAAGTACCCCATTGAGCACTAATTTCTCGACATTGCTCTATCAGGAAGCATCCGATCTATCTGACCCAAGATTCTAAACAACATGTTTGCCCCCTGATTGAGATATACAAACAAATAGAGCTCAATAAGGTGCCTTATTTGTATTCCTCCATTCAAACATTTCTATTTAAAATGCAAACACGATGCAATCTTTCAGTTGCACATAACTTTTTTTAATTTTTTGAAATACTAGTCCTTTAATTAGTGTTTTGACTTCTTTTGGATCAACAGGAGGTAGAAGGATAGATAGAAGGGTTGTACCTGATGGACTTGTCTTTTTTTCAACCTGAATTACTATGTTTTTATGTAAATGTTAACACATGCAGTATAACCTTCTCATTGATCCTTAGTGATACTGATTACAAGTGATGGAGTTTTAGATACTCCTAAATGTTCTAGTTACTGTATTTAATGATGGAGTTCTAAAATTGTGCACAGCCAAACCACAGAATAAAACTGGAATGGCTTGATGATCTTGATAGTAAGGACAGTGTTGAAAGAATACCATATCATTTTAAAGATGTAGTAAAATGAGAAATTGTTTCAGAGGAGGCAGGACACCTAGAAAAGTGCTTTCTCAGAGGAAAGAAAGGCAGAAGATGAGTCAGAATAAGGGAATGTAAAACTTTTAGGATTTTGCATCAGGACATTGTTAGTGATACCTAATAGCCTTTAAACTCTTATACATCCATTAGGAAACATTGCAATGTGTTAATGATCAAATCTTGTGTGGGTGTGAATAAGATAAAATGTACCCCATGTTTTTTTAGCCTATTATATGTGTTGTGAATACTATATTTAAAGCTTTGGACTTGAGGCTATGTAACCTCTTGCGTGATGTTTGCTTTTAATCCTGCAATTATTCACTTTTTGTTACTCAAGGTATACACAGGTTTATTATTAAGTCTAATTATTGGCATTTGAGAATACATTGCTCATTTAATGTTATGGTTGCCAGAGGAATCTGTAACAATCTCCCATTGAACTCAGCATTAGCACTGACTCCAAATCACTGGATCATAGTCAGGGGTCAAGACTCCCAACCATGGAATTTATAATTAATCTTGTCAGTCTGACTTTTCTTAAAAATCAAGTATAAATGAATTGGCGAAGAATCATATGTACTGTGACATGGTTGTATGAACTTGACTTCAAGTCATCTGATAACATTTTTCTTCCCTCTAGAAAGTAAACAAACATACCTCTTTGTAGCACTGGCCACTGTTTGTTTTAATATATGACAAACTGAACCAACTCAACTATATAGATGTTATCCAGTAAATTAAAAGGGTACCATGCCTTATATTTCCATTCTTAGATTTTATTTGGGGGAACAACAAGCAAAACCCATTTAAGAATCAACTCTCGTTCTTCTATTCTTTTGCAACAAATCCCTTCATATAAAAGACCAGCCAAAATCACCCTTGTTCCTACTGGTAGTGCCGTGCAATGTCGTTGAACTAGTTGGTACAACGAAGGGTGCCCGCATCATGTAACAATATGCAAGGAGTCTCTGATGTCTTGTGTTGTTTCTGTCTTGCACAATGTCTAGCACTAGAGTACATCCGCTTATTGAATTTTTATGACCCGGGGCCAAGTGGTGCTTGTTCCACCACTGTTATCTCCTAATAGAAAAAGACATGGTATGATGGATATGCCACCTGATAAACCTGGATGAGTAACAATAATAGTCGGTTTTCAACACTGTTTATTGACCAAGTGGTGTTAGTCTTTTCACTACACTATTATAATTTCACAAATCCAGCCAGAATTTGTATTCCACAACATCCCTAAACAAATGATGCCATCTGTTTGGTTAATAGGAAATGTGTTTCTGTGTTTGTGATGTATCCTACAAGTATTAGTTCAATTTACTTCATACATTGCCCCCTACATGACTCACTTAGGTATTTCTATTAAAGTTCTCCAAAACCATTGAAATGTTATCTTATGTATTACATTTCTGGTATTACAAACTGCACACCGTTAAAATGGGGAAGCAACATTTCAGAGGGTTTATTTTATCTTATACATAGTATGTCCTTCACAACTTTACCATTTTAATTCACTCAAGCCAGACCTTTCCCTTTGATCTTTTTACAGTACTGAGCTCTGAAAAAAGATGAGAAAGCCAAACATATTTTTTTTTTACTTCCCTAAGGCAAACAAACATTAAACAACCAAACTTCAATCCGAAGTTCACGTTTTATGTGGAAAGTTATGTATAGATACATAGAGATGAGTTCACATCCTGGGTGGAGAAGCCATATATCCACAAATACCAATGGTTGAACGTCGGTTTAAAGGATTTTTTTTCTCTGCAGGTTGCAGGTGATTTGTGGTGAGATGCACATTGTATCTCACCAATTTAGCTAATGAGACTCACCAGGTTTGTTCCTCCTTCCTTGAAATTACAATAGGCCCATAGAAACAGCAGCAGGGTAGAGAGAAACAGTAGGTTTAATAGGCTAAGTTAATTAGACCTAAAGAGCAGTACAAACACCTGGAAGGCAGGGCAGTACAGCACAAATGATGTATTTAATTTTGTACACTACCTGCTATCAGAGTAGTTTAGTCTGATTTCTTCCTCTCACTCTAACTGGTCTTCCCTGCTTCACTCTTGAATCTGCTCCTTTACAGACACAGACTCTCTATGCCTGAGCAGAGACACAGCTTGCATGCTGCAGACACAGTATAATATTATTAAAACATTTATTGCAGCTAGGTATAGTTAATACTCAAGCTGTTGAGACTACAAATATATCTCGGTGCATGATCAATGGGCTCAATTTCCCAGAATAACATCCACCAGTCAAATACAGTGCCAGTATTCCAGATGCATTACTTATGAACCATAGTGGTCCCCAAGAATCTTCACCTACTCCCCCTGTCCCATTTAACCATGTATGCCAATGCGGGTAAATCATGACTTTTGAAATAGCCTTACAGTTAATGGATGGCAGGGTAACATTTGTAATCTGATGAATTGATGATCTGTTTTTGTATCAGGATAGGCCCGTAATGCCTATATGTATAGTGAAAAACATTAAAAATATTTTAAAGATCTTGTTGGGGTTACATTACTATGTATTTTTATACTTACATGTGCATCTTCATCAAAAGACATCACAGTTCCTTTGCTGGTTCTTCTGGATTTCCATTCTATTGTATTATGTTTGTTCAGGGATTGTGTAGGAGAGAACACACTCTTAGAGGAGTTGTTGTTTATTTTTGTATTTTTTTGTATCCTATATGTATATATATATATATATATATATATATATAAATATGTAAGAGCTCACTAAAAGGTTGAGCCAACCAGGTACTGATGGACTATAATTCCCATATCTCCTGACCATTTCTCAGTAATGGACAGCTATGAGAGTTCTGGTGCAGGAACACCTTGCTTTCAGGGTTGCAGGGAACCCAAAACCCTACATGTTTCTACTACAATGGAGCAATTTACACTGTTTCAGCAGTTGTCAACTTTTAACACTGAAATTAATGATGTTTAGAAATGTAATTTTCACAAAGCAAATACAATTTATTTATTAAATGTATTCATTGGGTATAATTTTCCTTTACTGTTGCACTTGGATGGTAAATATTTTGCTTAAGGAGTTGACTGTTCTTTGTAGATCTCCTATATTTACAACATAGATTAGAACACTACTCATTGTATCATATATTTAGTTCCTTTCAACTGTTACTGTGAAATTATTCCTTTATCTTTTAGTATTTTGACTGTGATCTAGAAACTGAGATTATCAAGAATCTTACAACCTAAGCAGTCACAAGGCGAGAAAAAATAATGAAAATATATTGGGCAAACTCGAGATATTACTCAAGAAAGGAAATCATTTTGTTTCCCAGGAAGCACATGAAGGGAGAATCTGATTGATCAAATCATTTAATATTCATAGGACATTATTCATTAGGATTCATTCTGCCAACTTGGTAAATAGAGGCAAGGGAAGAAATTATCTAGCAAGAGAGTCTCAAAGTGAAGTGATTATGTGATTAAACTGCAATTTCTTTGTTCTTCTGCAAAAAGTGGTCACTTGAATGTGCCAGGGCCGCCATTGGCTATTTTACGTATTGATACAAAATTGTTAATTTAATAATAAATGACCATATTGACTACAATTTCACACTAAAGCTAGAAAGGACTTGACGCAAAGAACAGTCTATGCTATTATTATCAATGTTATTGTTAAAGGGACACTCCCAACCAAAAATGAAAATGTTTATTTTTTTAATTTTACATTGTTGATTTCAGACATGTCTTTTGTTTTTGTTATGGGAGTTTGTTTTATGAAATATTTTACTAAACAAGTTTGACTCTCACAGCCATTTTGTGAAATATAGTGTTTTTGGGTGCCATCGCCCAGAGACTTTACAGCACTAGCATCTCAGAGAATGCAGTCTATAAATCAGCATTCTGACTGCATTGAATGTGAGGGTAATATAACAATTACAACACAAGTGGACAGAGTTATGATCTCTGTTTGATCAGGTTAATCTCCTATCTTTGTGTTGGAAGGCAGGTAAAAAAAAAGTTGCACACTGCCACCTAGTCCTGTCCACTATGATACACAGGAGTCAGTAAAAGAGCAGGGCGACATCATCATGCAGGCTTTGACCACAGTTGTAAAGTGAGACTTTCTGGAAGATTTTGGAGAATTTTGAATTTACAGAATTTTCCACTATGATACACAGGAGTCAGTAAAAGAGCAGGGTGTAACTTATGACATCATCATGCAGGCTTTGACCACAGTTGTGAAGTGAGACTTTCTGGAAGATTTTGGAGAATTTTGCATCATGGGTAAATATATAAAAATTGATGCTGGAGATAAACACCTACTTTTATTTTTACCTTTATATGCAATTAATTCAAACATATAAGAAAAAACAGTGGCATATATGTTATTTATGTGTTTGTTAAATGCAAAGGTAATCTAGTTACATCTTATGTAAGCGGTAGTGTCCCTTTAAATAAAAACATAATTTAGAGCCATTTTTGTGCCAATTTTTTTTCTCTCCATCTGAACTTCGACATTATGGACATGCCAACCTAAATTAAGGTTTTCTTGCATTGTTGATGCACCATAGTTTTCTGATTCCTAAGTGGTATATATATGTATATATATATTATTAAAATAAATTACTTCATTAAGTAATATCAAATAAGTAATGTAGCAGAATGTGAATCATGTCATTTTCAGATGAGAAAATGTGATTCTTTCAAAGCAGGTGATGTATGGCATTTTCCCCTGTTTTTGCTAGTCAAAAAGAGAGATGCCACCCTGACTAAATGACATCATTTGGGAACACAGCACCATCTACTCTGTTCAACAAACAATACAAGGGAGCAATAATAGCTAAAATGGAAATATAAGTGTAATATAACAATGAAAATGTTTCAATCTAAGCTTTTTAATACCTGTTAGTTTACAATTCCTAAGTTAATACTTTGGAAAGTGGAAGCATGAGTAGGCCCCTCTGGAATTTAACGGTGGCTCTCACTCCACTCCTGAGCTACTTGGTCTTGTCCTCACCATGTTCTTTTGTTGTTGTTGTGTCATCAGGCTTACTCTCATCTTCTCTAGTGCAGTAATGTCTGATTCCAGCCATATTTGGTGCCCTGTATGTAACGTAGCAAGGTCAGGCTTGTTTGTGTCAGTCAGTACATATAAACTCAACTTCAGCTTGGCAGATCCTTAAGAATTATGTGAAATGTGTCTATGACCATATCAATAATTTATCTACTGAAATAACTGCAGAAATAGGCTCCAGTTACAGAATATGCCTGTTGATTTCTAACAATAAAAATGTGTGTACCTATTAATTTCTGTGCACCACGCAGGAAGGAAAAAACACCTGTAAACCTATGTTAACGTGTCACCTAAAGAACTAAAGAAGTGAGCAAACCCAAGTGATATCTGAGCAATATGAAACCCTGCTGCAGTGGGTTCTCTGGGATAAGGTACTACTGCATGTGTTAATGAGCTGTGTGCGACCAAGGTCAGTTAGACTTGTGACAGAACCCTCCGTCACTGGGGTAATGGCCAGCCTCCTCCCAATAGACTATGCACCCTGTCTGTGTGTGATAGTTATGGGGGTACACACTTTGGTGCCACCCACGGCACCCTGTCTTCAGTACAGCTGGATGTCTAACACAGGGTGCCCAGGACTAGTTCACTCAAGATGTCATCTAAGCCATTGTGTTCCCAGGTTGAAATTGTATCCTGTCCTTCACATTCCAGTCTCTCATGAGGTGTTATTATGTTACTGTTGCAATATGTTAAACATCCATTTCCTGGTTAATGTGTGTTAAATGTATGCTTGTCATTATGTCAAATTCCTCATTGTTTTTATGTAAGTCATTCAGTGTCCTTTTGTATTGACTCTGCTCACTCCAGACTCCAGACCCAGCCCACGGATGGCCGACCTTAGATGTCTGGTGAGAAGGGAGACTCGAGGACCAATACCAAGCATTATACTGGTTTGCCAAGCAGTGGGTGTCGAGGACACAGAAGCACCATTCCATGGAAGGTAAGATCTTTGACGGCACTAACTTCATGCTGGAGGAGGAGGACCATGACCAGGAGGAAAAAATAGACTATGGCAGTCCCGAAAATTACCAGTTCTAGAATATCCTTGCTAAGCGGCAGAAGAGGTTTCCGCCATCTGAAGCCTGTGCCCTGGAGCCCAACCTGGCCTGGCTTGTTAACCAGGAATGGGGAATCGAGATGGATTACCTGGATCTATTTGAAGGTGGTTTGTGCCTTCCTCACTTTGCAAAGTCCCTCTGCAGAGACCAGCATCCTGGGGGAGATATAATAATTGACTTGACCCTGGTGTCAGCAACGTTATCCTTCAGGACAACACACCTAGGGGAGAGCCTGCTCTAGGGTTCTGCATCGCCACAAGACCCACAAAAAAAACTTGATAAACATGTATATGCTTGCATGAGACAGGGAATTTTTTTTTTTTTTTTTTTGCCAACCTCCTCCCTATCAGCTTCTGTTGATCACCTATCTAGTTTTGAGAAACCCTCATGATAGGTCAAATAATCTCTATGTTACATTTATGATATTGTTATGCATGTACCAACAAAGAACACATTTAAGCATAATTCACTCTCCAGAACAGTTGTACACAACTGTTCACAGGGTGCATCATAACAAGAAAACATCCCAACTCATGAAGTGTGCAGAAAAGAAAAAAAAATCTCAATAGTGTAGAAACATTAAGGTAAAGTAAAACACATAAGTACATGGTTCCAGGAAAGAGAGTAAAAAGTGTGTATTACCTTGAAGATCACACTGTGAAAGTTAGTCTACTTTACTTAATAAATAGAGCCTCACTGGAAAAAATATCTTTTCAGAGCCTTCTATGGTATCATTGCCATTATTCTAGTATTTCCATTTTAAGAGAAGCTGGTAGACAGCAAACCTTTGACTGCGCTTTTTTTTCAAACACTGACAATAGTATGGGAAGACCTAGCTTATGCCGCTCATTTGATTTATGCCATATATAAAACCATATAGACTGTGTATGACATATCTGCATATTATATTGTGTCTTAATCTTGCAGTAAATGACATAGCTAAATGATGTTAGACACATTACTATAATTTGCCATTGGGCTCTTTTCTATGGTATGGCATTTTGGATGATTGCCAAGGACAGCCCATGATTTGGTCAAAGTTCAACAGTCTGTATTAGCCTATCTTGACCTTGTGCACTATGGAGATTGATTTATTAAATAGAACCACCTAATACTGCTACCCTTGATTGCATTCTCTGGACTGTTTTAGGGAAGGAGTTAGCAGATGCTGAACTAATCCACTCTTATCCCTGTATCATGGTTAGTCAAACTGCAGGCACTAAACTGACTGACATTTCTTTGGAGGATATTGTGTCTGTTGCTAAATGCTTGTCTGGAGTTGTAATTTTAAGGCAAAAATGCCAACCTCATAGCACCTTTCACAGCTCGTTCTACCCTTTCCTAGTTTTGAAGACAATTACAACCAGGAAGCCTAACCATTCAGCCTGACACAGCACAGGAAATGTCCTTTTTTATAATCTTTCTACAGTTAAATGACACACACTGTGTCTAAACAAAGCCTCCTGTGCCTTGCTCATTGCCCTGTAAGTATTATGCTCTGTATCTTGGCAGCTTAAGAAATGAAATACAAACCCACAGCTTTTGTTATAAAAAAAAAAAAGAGAGACACACAGAGGTTAATTAATAAAGACAGGCCTTTGTTTGAATGACTAAGCTGGCATGGCCTAAACAACTCCATCTGTGGGTTCTATACGTGTCCTTTTTTTCCTTAGCTGAGAAATACATTTTAAAGAACAATATGAAACAACATCCTTGACAAGCCTTGTGTGTTCGATAAATATAGTGTATAAACAGTGTCATCTCTTTAATCCACTAATGGTTATCAGAATTGGCAGGAGTTCCACTGGGCCCACCTAGGTAAAGCATGATGCAGGTGTTTAGGTGAGATAGGAGAATCAGTGCAAAGCCACATGCCAAACAGCTCTACGAAATGATTGCAAACTGGCAGTCATTATGAATAAGCACGAAGTGAAGTTGGCAATGATAGACTGTTACATGTAAATACAGGCCTAGTAGGAAACCTCTAATCAGAAAATAATAATGCTCCACAAAGAGAAGTGTGCTTCCTTTAATAGATAAGCATGCCTATGGTAAGCCATCATAAACCATGTGAACCTAAACGGTAAACAGAAAGTAATAATATGTAAGTATTGTATATATTTTATATTATCTGTCATCATTTAAATAGAGAGCTGTAATGTAATTAACTGAGTTACAGAAATTATTTCTGTCAATGAATCCATTACATGGGATCTGCAATAATTTATTTTCTTCTTCGAACCAAAATAAAAAATACTCAGATCTAAAATTAGATTATCTATCTGACTGTGGTTTTTTTTTTTTACAGAACAGGAAAAAGATTAGTTTTAAAAATGAAATTTCTCAATATCACATTTTTTTCCTTTTACTTAAATGAAAAGTTCCTCAGGAGCTGAAGGGCAGCACTCACAGCCCCAGGGTTCCCTCCATTTCCAAGGCACTAAATAATTATTTGCTATTGCCTGTGCTGTCATTTGCGAGAGGCATCCCAGCATCATAGTCCCTGAAGATCATCCCAAATGGTTCCAGCGGGATGATTTAGTTCAACAGTAAAGTGAATTATGCCACACAGTATTTTTTAGAGGATATTCTAGGTGAAATGTACAATACATTTTCAGAAAAAGGCTCTTTTGAAAGGATATATTTACCAACTAAGCATGTAAATAAGCAAAAAGTCAAAATGAGCGGGATTCAATTACAGATGTCTATGTTCCCATTGGTGAAAGGTGCGCATTCAGGATTCTGCTTCGCCTCTGTCAGGGTTCACCCCGACCTCCTGACTCATGTATTTCAGATTACTAAATGTTGTTGTGCTTACATATCTCCTTCCTCCTCTAGAGGCCTTTGTTTTCATGTATTACTTCCCCTCTGTTAGTTTATTGCAAATGGGGCTTTTGCATTGAAGTTTGATGCCTGACTTCTTCTATTCTTCTATTCCTGATCCTCTGCAAAAGGTAATTTTGAATGTATACCCTGTCCAGGAACTGGGAGAATTAATCTGGAAGGCTCAACCAGCCTGAGGATGTTTTTCAGCATCTCCTGAGACCATTTGGCTACAGCAATATTACTTCAGTTAAGTTGCTCCCTTAAATGGCCCACTCTGCTTTAGTCACTCTCTCTATGGTGTTCTTGCTTTAGTAACCCTCTCTAGGGTGTTCCTGCTTCAGTCACCCTCTCTAGGGTTTTCCTGCTTCAGTCACCCTCCCTAGGGTGTTCCTGATTCAGTAACCCTCTCTAGGGTGTTCCTGCTTCAGTCACCCTCGCCAGGGTGTTCCTGCTTCAGTCACCCTGTTCCTACTTAGTTATAGTTACCTTGGGCCTCACCTTTACCTAAGGCCTTCCCACTTGTTTAACTCTCTCTACACCTACTTCTGTTTTGTCTATAGTCCCTGCTAAATCTCGTTGTTTATACTCAGTTCCTACTCAAACTCTTTTCCTATTCTGCAAATTCTTTGCCTAAGTCCACTTTTGTCTCTACTCCAGTCCTTATGCCAATCCTTATTTCTTTGTTTCGTTATCTCTTCTCACACTGTACGACGAATAACAACATACAACCAGACATCTCCTCTATGCCTGAACTGAAACTCCTACCTGACATGGTAAAGGCCCTGACAGCCTCTTTCCAACAGAATCATAGGCACACATTTTACTTAATGTACATTACACAACACATGCATGTTATTTCTGCTTTCATAAATGTTTTTCTAGATATATGCATTCATAGGTTAAAAAAATTATTTAGCAATAACTTTAATGTACAAAATAATTTTGGGTATTATGTTGGTGTGCATGGTTGCATGGCTGCTGTGTTAAGAACACCTTTTAGATACAAAAGTAGCACATAGCATAATAGCATATTTGCAATTATGAAAACCTTTGTGGGACCTTATAGTAGATGCCCATTAAATATGGCTTCCAAAAAATGGGACAGTCCTGTCATCTTTGTAAGCAACTATGACATTACTATGCCTCAAAATCCAGCATAATTGAACCATATGCCTGTTTTGAAGGGTTTACCTTTCCTCCATCATTTATTTAAAACAGCGCTCCAAGGCTGTGATGAATGCACTCGAATTCAGGCTGGTGTATTATGCTTACTACACTTTCAGAGCTGTAACATGGGGAGGTGTTGGAGTGTGTAAGATTAACGTAGCGCAATCTATGGAATTTGCCCCAGATGAGACATTTTGGCACAACAAAAGTTATCACCATGTTTGCATGAACTGGACATTAGTCATGCCTAACATCATTTCAGAAGGAAGCCATTTACTTACTTATTAAGCTACAATATTCAGCATATAGTTCATATTTTGTTTGTCACCCTAGGAATGAATCAGAAAAGAAAGGGAATATATGTTCTTACCTTATGCACAGTATATAGGTCGTAGCTCCCATTAACTCCAGGAATGAATCAGAGAAGCCATGAATCATATAAATAATCAAAAATTAAGCTATTATTTTCAGACATTTTATGTCTTGTAAAATTGTGACATTTTCTACAGCCATTCTTTCTGTGGATAAAAGACCCAAGTTTCTTCTCAGGGATGATAATCTAATTGCTGAGCATGAGGTTAAATTGAAATGTCATCATCAAAGTGGAATAATGATTGAGTTTAATTACAAATGTAATAAATAGGCGAAACGAGTCACAGATCCTACAAGCACCAATGTTTTTTGCTTTTTCCAGTTTGCTTTTTGGATTTTAAGTTCTGGGTCCAACCGCTGAGTCTATTACTATCTACCTCTTATTGCATTAAGGTGATTATTTTATAAATTTCTATAACCCACTCAAAGTGCTGAGTAATACCAAAGTCTGTGAGTGTGTAGTATCATCACTCTGGCATTTTCTTATTTTTATAACTTTAGATTGTACTGTTATATATATGTCAGTTTTCTTTTACATGTTACCAGGGAATAACTGCATGTGATGGAACATCTCTACCTGCAACTTTAAATTGGTTGTATTTCCTACTATAAGAGAGGCTTCAGTGTATAAACATACGTGATGGGGACTAAATACACCATATCACACTTAGAGCGCACTCATACATCTCTTATGTTTTAGCACTGTAACCACTACTATCCTGTATTTTGTAAACGTAATATTTGTTAACTAAATATACAAATACCCTGGCAGAGGTGGAACTTTGCCTATCAATTTCTGTATGAAGTGGCGGCTTTTCTCCCTCATGTCCTGAATAATGGTCACCGGGGCAGAGGTGCTGGAGCAAGTCCTGAATGGTGGTCATTGGGCGAAAGTCCTGAGTACATGGTGGCTGTTGGTACAAGATCCTGAGTGCAAAGTAGGTGTCGGAGGAAAGTACTAAGGGCAAATCTAGGTGTTGGAGCAAAGTCTTGATTGCAAATCTGCGTGTTGGGGCAAAGTCCTGAGTAAATATTTGGGTGTTGGGGCAAGGTCCACTTTCCAATAATAACATTTACAGTTGACCATGGAATATCTAGCAGGGATTACATTTTAAGAACTGACATTGCAAAGGAGGCATCCTGTCATAGTATAGCACAGTAGTGCAATCTTTTATCTGGACACTTAAAATGCCTGACATGCGGCTATCTAAGCCAAATTTGGAGCATGTGATCGGGGCCTATTGGGTGGCCGAAAATCTATGATTTTATTGGCGATAATGTCCTGAACCAAATGCCTAAGATGCTTTAATTATAACTGTATTTCAGTGATTTGTGATATTCTGCAAAAGTGCGCTGATATATAGCAGGTTCTCGCTCAGGTAAATGGTTGGTGCCCGGTCAGGATATTCACCCCGATCCCCACAGCACAATAATAAAGATGACGACAAGCTCCCTTAAAGTAGTAGTGGATTTACATCCACGATCGTGTGCTGGTCGTCGACTTAATTATTATTCTGCAAAAGTGGACTAATTCGCCCATATTGAGCAGAACCTTTAGAGAATTGAAATGGCTGAAATTCTGCAGTTTGTACCAATTCCCCAGATGAAGTACTGCCTACCTGAGTAGAGCTGAAAATGTATCCTGAATTCAGATAAAATAGCTGCAATATGGCTAGTAAGACATAATAATGCATGAAAAAGATTAATTGTATTCAAAAGGGTGCTACTTGTATGACAAATAGACAGTGTATTGTAAACAGTCTATCTCACTGAGAATGCTTCCCCAAAATAGATATTACATTTTAGAGAAAAATATCATCATTTTACAATTGGGTTCATACAATGATTGTTTCATTAATTAATAAACAATTTATATAGCTTTTAGAATGGAATAAGTTGATGTTGGCCATTAAATAGGTTGAATTTGTTCACAACAAATGTACTTGACAAACAATATAAATGATATAACCCTTTTCAACAAATATATTTGTTGTTATTATAATTGCCAAATGTCCCCCCTGCAGGCCTCAAGGTTGCACGACAAATCATGGCAGCATCTAATAATGGTCTTTTACCATTTTAAGGTCAATAAAGGAGTTCAATTAGGTTAGCTAATAATGACATCTATTATTCAGCTGCAGATTTTTTTTTGCATACAAGCGAAAAGCGTTGGGTTGGCAGTGTTTGTGAACACCACATCAGTGAGTGAATGTCATAGCTACATGCTGGTTACATTATTGATCGCTGAGGGTTTTTTCTTGGCGATTGAGAGCTACAACTTTTGGCCTGCTGCCTGATGCACTATAGTATGAGGGAGTTTATATCTAATATGCTGGTAACTTTGCTCCGGACACGAAACACAATATGAGTGGATATTGTTTAGATTGAAAAATTTGACGCAATTGAAGTTTATCTCTTTTACTTTGTATATTGGATACAAGTTGACTTTGGCACCAAAGAAAAATGTATTATTATATATACTGGAAACTTAGATCTGGGTGATAAAAGGAGCTTATAAATGTTTTTTTTTTCAGTGAACCTTGTGTGAACTTATTTCCTGTATTTATTTATAGTGTATACGGGGACCTGCCTTTTTCTGTACCAATTAAAGTGGTGAGCAAGGAGCTTAATGTGATCTGTATGTGAATTAAGTTGCAGAAGTTTATACAACATTGGTAATATACAAATAATATAATAATATAAAGCAAATGAGTGGCTTACAAACGTAGTCATAATCATTTATATGCTTAACACATAACATGATCCCAGTACATGTGACCTTCAATGATACCATTAATTGCTGCATCCCACCCACTCCACACACATGCTATAATTTTGCAATACCAGTATGCCACATTGCACACATAGATGCATACCAATTGTGATAACAATGAAATGCCTCACATTTCGTCACAGCTTGTTCACTCTTCTGTTGGTGAACCATCCCTAACATTGACATGTTTTGCCATATCTCATTCTTCCTCCATTGTGATTTTTTTTTAAAGCATTCTGGGTGCTACTAAAAGGTGAGCTATGGTCAGATGAACATTTTATCTACTATAAATGGTGCTGGGATAAACCTGGCGAATTTTCTTTGCGGCGGAAATTCACTAGGTTTGTCCCTGTACAATGTATAGCTAAACTGGTAGATGTATCTTTGCCTTTATACAACCCCTATTGTCTACCACCCTTTGAGACTGCATCTCTGAGACAGCAATGTATATTTACTTATTACATTACTTCTATTGACCCTGACTAGCTGACTAGCTTTCCAACAATTGGTTGGGACCTGGGGCATCAAAGTGTCTAAATCTATACAGAGGTCGCCTCATCCCCCTCAGGCTTTTCAACCAGATGTGCAGCTATATGCTTGAAATCCATCAGATATATTGAGTTAAGGAACATTTATTAAATTAATTGGATGGCTAGTAAATCATCCCAGCCAGGAGAGATGTCATATAACTCCACCCACTTCCGTCTCCCCCGTCATGTGTTGGGATGCTGGCAAGTATGTCAGCTTCAGGTTCTTACATATGAGTGACTTCATGGGTTGGACAGGATGTTTTCCAGCAATCAGTACAAGCTGTACATTAAAATTGTACATGACACACTCAGCAAGTAAATAAACTGGGTTAGCGACCCCTTTCAAGGAGGAGAGATAAGTCATCTGCAATTTGGTAAATACATTTTGATTATTAATGTTATAAAAAAAAAAACATCACTGTTATTAATTAAATGTGTAACAAACTAGATTCAAACTTCAGCAGATGTGAAAAAATGCAAACTTGTCATTTTCCCATCAATTTACTAAATTGATTTAGTCCATAAACAGAATAATGGCAGTGTTCAGAAAAAAAAGTGCATCAAGAATAGGAATTTGGAAATACCACAGAACCCTGGTAAATTTCATAGTATAGCACAAAGCATATATTTAATTGCTGTTCGCTGTTTTGTTTTTTATTTTTTTAAATGTTAGCTTTTTCAATTTGAGTTCAATTTGATTGAAATACATGCAGATATTTGCTATATCGATTATAAGGTTTAAGTAACCTTTAAAGGAGCATTTCTACCTATAAGAGGCTATTAACTAAAAATGTGAGTTGCAGGTGAGATGAGGTGAGAAGAACATTTCATTTACATAATTTAGCTGTACATTGTGTAGGGAGTTTGGTGACCTTGCTGACCAGGGGAAACTCACCAGGTACGTCCCTGCACAATATATAGTTAAAATGATGAGATGTCTATCTGAGCTCAACTCACTTCATCTCACCTTTTAGTGCATAGACTGGATTTGTGCATCATGTAAAGTAAACAAATACAAACAGATCTGCCTCATCAATTTTTTATTTAGCACTTATTGTCTTATAAAAACTGCAGGTAAATGGCAATACAGTTTTTGCTATTAATTTCCACTTATCAGCATTAGTTGAAGAGTTTGCTTGTGTGGATATGGGTCTGGGGTTAAAGTGCTTAGTTTTAAAGTCTGGAGTTGATCACCCTTCCAAAACACTACTCTGTTACCCAGAAAGTGACTATATAAAAAGTACATACGGTGAGGCACCGTTTAATACAACAGTCCAAGAATAACCCGCGGGGTCTATACAAACAGATGAAAAAAGAAAACTGAGTGGCAACATTATGGTAGTATAAATGAATGAATAAAAAATGTAGTCAAGAGTCAAAAAGTTTGGCTGGAGGAGAACCTGTAGAATCAAAAACCCAATAATTAGATTTTACATTTTTATTGGAAATGCTGTGATCAGGAATTATATTGACTGGGAGGAGTTTGATGGTTATTTTTACTTGGACTCCTCACCATCTTAGTTGTATAGTCATGATGTTGATTGTAGACCAGGGCTGGCGCAAGAAATTGTGTTGCCTGGGTACAAGATTGAAATGCTGTCCCCCTCCCAAGCCAACTCTCCTGCCTCCAAAACCTATAAAATAGGAACAGGCTTTGATTAAAAAAAAGACTCCATACTCATAATATGTAATAGAGTTAATAGTACAGTTATTTTTTAGTCAGTATATAGTTAGCCAGACACAGACGTGTTACAATATAGTCTGTTAGTATAGAATTAGCCAGGCATGTATGTTGGTGATACAACATAATGCCCATCTGTATTTAGTCAGACACAGGTGGTGCTAGGAATATAGTTCATATTAGTTTATAGTTAGCCAGACAAAGATGTGGCCAGATACAGCTATTGTGCAATACAGCTCCCATCAGTATACCATTAAAGTGATCTAGATAAAACAGCATACCACCCATCTACATAAACTTAGTCAGATAAAGATGCTGATACATTATAGCTCCCAGCAGTTTTATCCAATTACAGATAGTAACATGGTATATCTCCCATTTGTACATAGTTAATAAGATATTGATAGTGGTATTGTATATCTCCCAAAGATATGTAACTTGACAAATGTAATTATACAGAAAACTGAACAGAGCATTATACAATATGAGAAATGTAATTGGTAATATGTGCTCCCTCCTGACACTTATGATGATGACACATACATTCACACTGTCACATGTATACAGTCACAATATAGGCAACCTGTAACACAAAAATATACAGTGTTACATACAGAAATAGTCACACATATGTGATCATGTATCTAGTGCCACATATACATAGTCATGCATACATGTCACAAAGTCACACATAAGCACACACAGTGTCACCTACACAGTCACACATTCAGTGCCATATACACACACAGTCACATGTACACAGTAATACATACATGTCACACAGTCACATATACACATACATTGTCACATACACAGTCATTCACACATACATTCACACAGTTAAGTACATACACACACATAATGACATACACACACAGTCAGATGCACATGCACAGTCACACAGACACCCATACACACAGTCACACATACACAAATGAAATACAGCACTTTGAAGATATTTTGAGCCTACATAAATAATAAGAAAAATTATGACTTCATGCCAAGCAAGTGATGGCCAATGGTTTTTCCAACGTGAAGTCAGAAAAAGGTATCCAAATAAAAGATAAAACACTTAATTCTAATCAGCTTAAATCAATATGAGCTTTCCAGGTGGATAAAAGAAAAATATACCTACTGGCTTTTGCATCTTTGACATAATTAACTAAATCAGTGTCTACTAAAACAAAATCCTCATTATCCATATCTCTTATTTATTTCTTTAGCTTAAGAAGCCTTAATGTATTTTAAAATCATATCAGATCACACAACAAATGGTTAAACTTTCTGACACTCAAACTTGAAAAGAGAAGCAGTATTCTGCATGCATAGTATATGTTCTATTGCAAAGCCGTAAGATGCTGTAAGTCTTTCATTTCCTGCTCCAGCTTTCTCTAAAAACTTGATTACATACTTCCAATAAAGACATTACTAGGTATTGTACCATTTTCAACTTTGTGGCAGCAACATGCCCAGCGTGTAATTGTTTTCTCACAGAACTGTACATTCAATTATTTGTTGGGTAAGGAATACTGAGAACTTTAAGCATTGCTGAATTTTGAAGAGCCAGGTAGAACATTCAGTTGTACACATACTTAAAGTGACCCAGTTAATCTAACTGAAAGCAACACAAAAATGTCATTGCACACAGTATGTTTACCTTTTGTAATTCTGTAAAGACAAGGGTCAAAAGGTTTTAGGCCTAGCAAGAAAAGCATAAAGATGTTCCTGATTATTAGACAGCTACCACAATGGAAAGCACTGGCTTTATAACAATGGATTTTTGTATAGTCTGTTTGTTCATGGTGCAGAATTTTTTTTTTTTAAAAGGGGGGATATATTTCTTCCTGAACAAAAACAGGCTCATTTTTTCTCTTGCACATGTGCATATGAAATTAAATACATATTTTAAACAGTTTGGGTTTTTTGTAAATTAGTTTGGGGTTCAAAATGTGTTCACCTTGGTAGATGTTATGTGAAGTCAGTTTAGTTTTGTTAGTGATTTAGTACTTGCCAAATTAATAGTACTTTATTAACTTCATTAATGTACATAAGCAGTTTGATAGTAAGTTAATAATAACATACTAATTAGTTATACTTTAGTAAAATATAGTGATGTAGATTGTATGTTTACATAGCTTTTTTTATTTTTTGGGACTAACATTTAAGGGATATAAACTTCCAAACAAATAGGTTTTCCTTGCTGAGAATCTCTAATTATTTAGTAATTATTTAGCAAATCAGCACCCCTCAATATAATAATGGGGATTGTTAAATGTTTTAGGTGCAAGTTGAAGTCCACTAGCACACAGGCTTTTTTCAGTGCCATTTGTGCAGGGATTTTTTATATTAGTATTAATAGTATTATTGTTTTCCCCAGTGGTCATCCTCTGCTCCACCACTAGTGCAGTTGCTTGGGGTCTGGAGCAGAAAAATGCACTGAGCATGTTAGTTTTTTTTTTATTTTGATACTTACCTCTGCAGCTCCATCGACACAGAGAGAAAAATCTTTCTCACAGCCAAGAAGAGTGGGTGTTCATCATCACCCAAAAGTCCAAGCACAGTATTAATTTCATTTAACTGTGAGTATTTCTTATTTTAATCAAGCAAATCTAAAATATGCGTTTTAAAGTACTTTGATATGCATTAACATTTGGTGATGCATTTTGAGCTCCAGACCTACTGTTAAAAGTGTTGTGGCATTTGCCTTAATTCACACCATTTTGTTATTATAGAAAAACATTATACATCACTGCCTGCTGCTGTGTGTACCTATATCTGACCTGATTACTGTAATGAAATAACAGGGCTGTGTAGGCCTTTAATCCTATGACCTAGCATTGTGATCAAGATCTTGAAAACTGTGGGAGTTCTGTCACTGCAGCACTCTGCCTGATGACATCACTAGGGAAACTGGAAACCTTGCTAAAATTAATGCAAATGACTTATATTGGTTACTTAGCTGGGCAGTAACAAAAAAAAAACCTTTCTTACAGCCAGGGAGAGTGGGTGTTCCTCATTAGCTGCAAGATCTTGCAAAATGTAAATATCATCTAACTGTGAGTATTAATTTAACCAATTTTAAATATAACCTATTAATTTTAAAGTAGTTTGAAAATACCTCAATATACATTAATGCAGGGGAGGGCTGCAAACTTTTGGCCTGGAGGGAGCAAAGGGGGAAATATTTGGTGGCTCATGGTGCAGCTTCAAACATACACATTTTTAAACCACACTTATGTCTCAAATGGGAAAAATGAATTTGATTGAAGGTCCCAGATGTTGCGTATACCCCCCAAAAAATCCTTGGGGCTTTCTATCCCAACCAACTGATACCAGCCAGAGTTCATGAGAAAAGATTTCTATCTAGCCTACACACTCAAGCTTTTAGAATTGAAAAGTACTTCAGGCTGAGCCCATTGAGTCCTCCTTGCCAGCCCTCCCACATTAACATTTGGAGGATACATTTTTGGCATTAGACCTTCCCTTTAAAAATCTCACCATATATGCCTAGAGCTAATCAAATCTAATTTCTTTCTCCCACATATTCCACCATACAATGACCAGCACTACTGCATTTCTTGCATTTCATTGACAAGGTTGTGATTTAGGCCATGCAAGGAATGTCAGTGTGCCCTTCCTGGTTGCCTTTCTGGGAAAAAGTCAAAATATTATTATTGAGATAATGAACAAAGGGTCCAATAATCCAAAATCACAAATGCTCACCAACACACAACAGGCTGAACCAGCGAAAAGCTGAGATCCATTTGCACCAGTATTTCTTGGCAGTAAAATATAAGAACAGTAAGATGGTGTGCATGCTGAGCACCACCCATGATGACAAAACTGAGGCAATCTCTTTCAGTAATAAATGTGAGGTTTAAATCACTCCAATGTACAGCAAAGGCTATAAAAGATACATGGATACAGTGGCATTCCAAGGCAAACACACATGAGACACCATAACAAGTATGTACCAAATAGCTTCCCTCATAGGACAGTCAGGGCCACCATCAGAAATGCCCCAATTCCATTTCTCCTTTCATTATTGCCCCCACATCCCTTGCCATAGCACCCCCTTGAACACCTTGCACCTACATTGCACACCCATGACATCAACCATTACCCACTTTGCACACACAAAACTTGCCCCAGCACCCCACATTGCACGTCAGCATGTTCATTGTGTAACACAAGCACAGACTTCCTGCTTTGCTCCTTCGAGTCATATAATAGGAAGTCAGAGTCCTAGGATCATGTGGCTTTTCAACACACCAGGACCCCATAATGAATGAAAAGCAATGTTTGGTACAAAAAATATTGCACTTTGAAAGAATTTACTATTTTTTTTTCAAACATTTCAAAACGCAATACCCAGAATGAAGATTACCAGTTCTTTAAGTTCTATCTCTTGCTCATTTGGCATTTCTTTGGCAAATCTTTGCTTTGCTTAGTTGTTTTAAGCTGTAACCATGCAACCTTCACTTATTAAACCTTTAGAAGCACACTACATCATTTTTATATTTTTAATATTCTTTATTCAATTTTCATATCATATAAAAAGACATACATACATGTAAGGTTGTAGGAACAGGAAATATAAGTTAATTCATCTTATTACATACAGTGAGAAATATAGCAAGACAAAAACTAAATGGGGTTCATCCGCCCCGTCCAATGTATCCATCCAAGTTTCTCACTTACCCACAGAAAAAATCACTGCCCATCAACCTTAAGTACAATACAATACTTAGCCATTCATACTTATGGAGTTCATACATACAGAGCCGTTCTCTAGATGGTAGCTTCACACGCTCAGGAAAGTGCCCCACCCCACATCCATTTGCCCAACCTCCCCCTCATGCCACCTTATTTCCAGATCTTGGCCTTTTCGTGTTTTTCAATACAATCTGCCCACCTCTGTGCTTTATCAATTGGAGAGTCAGAGGCAAGAGAGAGAGCTCTCTCCATCCTTAGCTTCAAACTCAGCTGGTTCTGAAAGTGTCTTACTTTAGGCTCTCTGCTCTGCCTCCACTCTCTAGCTATTATTTTTTTTGCAGCCAAAAGAGTATGTATTGTCAAAGTTGTTTGTACTTTGGTCAATGTTGGACAGCCAATATGTAGGAGGATGGATTTAGGGTCTCTAGGGATGGCAACATTATCCACCCGCTTTAAGAAGCTCAAGACTGCATTCCAAAAGGGTGCAATTTTTTTACATCCCCACCATATGTGGATATAGGTGCCTTCTTCTCGGTGACACCTCCAACATAATCCAGAGGTGTGAGGATACATAACTACCAATCTGGCAGGGACCAGATACCAATTATTAAGAATTTTATAGTGCATTTCCATCACGGAAAGGTCATGGGCCTCTTTTATTACTGCTCATTGAGCTCTCCAATCTTCTATTGTAATTTTAGATGTCGTGTGTCTTTCCCATTTTTTAATAATTGGTAACTCAATCGGATTTTGTAATGTCCTAATACAGTCTAAATATTTGGAATACAGTTTTTTGCTTTTGTCAGTTGTTATCAGTTTTGAAAGTTTAGCCAGGAAACTATTGCTTGTTTCTTGTATATTTTTGAGCAGGCAGATTTTTATTCTTAGAGGCCGGAAGACATTTAGATTGGGTATTTTATTATTTTTATTTAATTATGGGATTGTCATGATCTGACCCTCTTTAAAGAGATCAGCTATGTTTTGTACTCCGGCACTTTGCCATTCCCTGATAGAGAGATCTTCCATCAGAGCCTCCAACAAAGTTTGCTTTTTTTTTTTAAGCAAAAACCAGGTGGGAATAATACCATCTGTTGTTAAACTTTTATTTTTTATATTAACTGGATATTGTTTATGTTTTACTGACCAGATTATTGACAAGAGGTCCTTGATCACTAGAAGTTCTGCTTCTATCTGATACCATATCTCTTGTCTGGCGGATGACGCCTGAGTCCTGACCAGATGAAACAGCATACTAGCATCGTAAAGTTGTTTAATTAATGGAAATCCCATACCCACATCATTTGTCTTCATGCCTAAGACCCTTGCGGTGATCCTAGGAGGCTTGCCTTTCTAAACAAAGTTGCGCAAATTCTCATGTACCATCTCCAGCTATCCTTTGGGTATATTTAAAGGGATCATCCGAAACATATATGTCCACTTAGGCATCAAATAGGCTGAGATAGCATTTCTTCGGCCCCACCAGGTTAATTCAACCGTTTTCCATTTTTTTAATAACTCATTGGTGATTCTCATCAAATGAGAGAAGTTGGTTTCTATAATATCTTCAATTTTACTGGGTATTTTGATGCCCAAGTAGTCAAAAGTCCCGGTGCACACCTCTAATAGGTATAGTTCTTTAATCCTTTTTATGGTGACCTCATCCAGTTTTAAGGCTTGTGCTGTTGTTTTATTCCAATTGAGCTTATAATTAGCTACAGCTATGTACTCTTCCACTTCTCTCATAAAATGGGCTACATCAGTTACCTTTTAACTGTGAGAGCAGATACATTTTATTTAGTTTATTCTTCCTTTCGTTCAAATTTTCTTTGAGTTTTTTTCAGGAGTTAGTTTAGACAGTGGCGACCCGAGGGGAATGCGGATGGTGCGGACCGCACCGGTTGACACCTCCAGCGGGGGTGACACCCGTGGTGCCGGCATCCCCCGCACCGCGCTGCTTAACCCAGGAAAAAAAAAATCACTACGACCGGATGTGACGTTAAGCGGTTCCATGTGTGCATAATTATGGGGCGCTTGTGTGTGGCATATTTATTGGGCCCCATGTGTGGCATAATTAAGGGAGTCTTTTGTGTGGCATAATTATGGGGCACCTGTGTGTGTGTTGCATAGTTATGGGGCACCTGTGTGTGTGGCATAATTAATTGGGCAGAGGTGAGGCATAAATAGTGGGGCTCTGGTGTGCCATAATTTATGGGGCTCTGGTGTGGTGTAATTTATGGGGCTCTGGTGTGGCATAATTTATGGGTCTCTGGTGTGACATAATTTATGGGGCTACTGTGTGTGGCATAGTTATGGGGCTCCTGTGTGTGGCATAGTTATGGTGCTCCTGTGTGTGGCACAGTTAATAGGCCATCTAACTGGCATTACTAAGGAATCTTTTTGGCATTGTATTGGAGGTAATCCAGGGGGTGACACCATGAGCTTCCGCACCGGGTTACACCAACCCTAGTG
Source organism: Pelodytes ibericus (assembly GCA_036172795.1). Taxonomy (NCBI): domain Eukaryota; kingdom Metazoa; phylum Chordata; class Amphibia; order Anura; family Pelodytidae; genus Pelodytes; species Pelodytes ibericus. The sequence goes on along the minus strand of CM069857.1, from coordinate 95,025,598 downwards.
ACGCCCCTGAGTTTAGATAATGCTGTACAGGCACATGTGATATATTTTTCTTTGACTTTAATTATTACAACGAAACATAGCATAAAGGTGGCTTGGTAAGCAAGGCCAAAACAGGAGCCCAATTCTTCAGCATCCAGTTATAGGACTTACAAATCTGTGACACTTCTACATCTTTTAAAAAAAAAAACTATTAACCCCTAATACATGGGGTTGCTACCCTCAGCGAATGCTGCAGAAACTTTTTTTTGTGTGTTTGTTTTTTTTGCTGCAACACATATCAATCTGTTGACAATCATTCTAAATGCATTAGGTGTGTACAAAATAAACACTGCAAAGTTAGGAATAGACTTGTAATGAAATGTCTGTTACTTGTAAGGTTTGCAGTCATACTACATTATGTCAAATAACTTTTAAAAACATATCTGAGGGACAAATCAATATAGCCCCGACCTGGCCCGAAATACATTCAGATCTGACAAGTTAGCTGCATTTCACAAATCTCCGAAATGCGGCTACTTAATATCCCTGAATTCGGGTCTGATTCAGCTGTTTTGGAAAATTGCCCATTTCAATGCTCCACATTTTAGTTGGAGAATTGAATAGAAAAGTGTAGAAGAATTAAATTAAACATATTTTAAACACAGAAATATGTACATACAATTATAATCTATTAATGTTATATGTTATAATAGTATATTTACATTGATATAAGCATTTTTAAATTGTAATAACAAATTATTTTATATTTTTGTATGTTCATTATTTTTATGTATTTAATGAATGTATCATGTTATTTTTTTATTTATATTTTATTACACTTCATCCAGTTTAGGAGGACTTAGGCTAAAGCCTTAGGCTCAGGCTCAGCTCAAGCCAAAGTCCTTCAATTGACACCTATAGCAGGATTTCAGCTATTTTTATAATATTCCACCAGAAAAGGACCCAAAATAAGCCAAAGTCCTCCCCAAAGAAGTATGGAAAGGACCAAGGCTGCCACTTTGTTTTGGTGCATTTCGGCTGATTTCGGTTTAGGGAGCTATCGATGTGGAATCAGCTATGATATCGGAATTGCAGATGTATCCATCCACCACCGATGTGATCTGTATATATCTGAAATATGAAGACACTATTTCGGTGCCGAAAACCATACCAGTGATGGAAATTACATCGGTTGGGATATAAGCAGACACATCTCCAGCTTGTGTTACAATGACTGGCAGAGCAGTCAGGGAGCCACCTCCAAAGTGATCATTCATCCGAGACGACCCTTATTTTCTAGCTATGAAACATACATGCAGTACATAATTTCAGGACATCCAATGCCAGTACAGAATAGACTTGAGTTCAATTTTGACTGGAAACTGACTCTGTCTCTTTTGGGCTCTATTCCATTAGGGTCCTGCTCTCATCAGGGCAGGTTTGTAAGTTGCGGTTAAACAAACACACAGCATAAATATAAACCTAACTTTGTTCCTTAAAATATAACATAAAGAAATAGATTTGCCCTTTGAAGAGTTAAAACATATTTTGTGAATATGTTATGTTGATGTATATTGTGTAATTTGCTGTGCTGTTTCTTTATCCCGAACAACTTTTTGATGCATTTTCCTTTCAACTCATACATAAAATTTCTTAAGAAAAAAACAAGATGAGAGTAAAAACTACATGCGCGAAGGAGACATAAATGTAGGCTTATATTCATTATGGAATCAATGAAAACAAAATACAACATTGAAACACATACATTCCCAGGAGACTTGCTCCCTCAAAAGGTCAGCAGCAAATATTAACAACCTGCTTTCAAAATGTGCCACCAAAATAAATACTTAGCCTGACAATAGCATCCTTGTCAATGCTGCAAACCATTTAAGTGTAACATTAATTACACATGGAATGCAGAAAGTCTCCCTGTGGGATTTATTAGACCATGGTATAATACTTTATGCTGAGAAATAGGAAGACATTTTGTATGTGCTCTTTTTCATTAGTGCAACAAATAAGATCAAATTAAAGAGCTGTAGAATAATGCATACACCAATTATGGAACAAGAATAATTCTTGACAGAGGATGAAGGCTCAGATAAAGGACTTAAACACTTTTAAAAAGGACTTACGTCTTGGGTCAATTTCCAATAAGTTTGTGAATGCACTTACTGTGTGTACTTTATGCTTCCATTTATCACTTTTAAGTATTACTTTTGCTTTGTTTGTTTTTTTTCCATGCATTGATGAGCATGCATTGGTTAATACGCGAAACAAGTTAAGTGTCTGTGAGTTCCCTTAATTTATTCTGTCTTATTTATGTCTTTTACAGTTTTGAATAAAGCACCTTGGATTTTTTCATTACTGGAGTGCCAAGTAAATTATTTTCTTTCACTAAGTGGATTTCCTCAGGATCAAGAGGATGCTCTGGGCATCAGCTATTACCTTGGGTGTGACACCCTTGGGTTTTCAGAGGACATCCATCCACCCCCCTTTGGCTTGTTTCTTGACCTTGGCCGACCTTGGCTAGTATTATTGGTCCTCCCTGCATTCCTACTGTCCTGACCTCTGCCATGTTTTCTACTTTGTTTATTGTCCAGTCCGTCCAGTTTTACGCTTGTTCCAGATCCTGTATTCTGACTCCCTCTGCTCCTTTGTTCCTGGCTGGTACCCCACAAGACCCCAGCAGCTGTTAATCTGGGCTCAACCTTCTGGTACAGGGCTGTCTGGGGTAAGACCATCATTCTGGTTCTGGAAGTTTTCACTTTCCAGTACTTCAGTCCTCGTCAGTTCCATGTTAAGCACATGTTTTCTCACTTATTTGGCTGAATACCCCTGAGGAAGTCAGTTCTACCAGTGAAACGCGTAGGGTTCCAAGATTTTTATTCTATTTTACTGCTGTTTCTCGGCCATATCCGAACTTCCAGTGTCCAGTCTTATTACTTCCTGTTCAGTGCATCCACCAACCATGCCATCCAGAATCCATCCTCTTGCTCTGTGTTCATTCTATATTGAGTGCTGGTCACTATATGTGGAACATCTTACCAGTAAAATCTGTGCAGTGGTGTGTATTTGTCGTGGAACTATTTACCAATATTTACCAGCATGGAAACTCCCGGATTGCTATTGCTTTTCCTACTGAGAAAGGAGCGTGATACCCCCTTATAGGTGAGATCCCATGAACATCTTTCTCAACTTGTTATGCATTTTATAAGTGCATGTTAATAGAATGCCATTTTTTAATGTGAGTTTGTTTTTAACTGAAATTTAAAAAAAAATGTATATTCTTAACCATCTGCACTGTAGTTTTTATTTTTTGTTTTTGTTTTTATGTTTGCATGCCTTTCTGACACCTACCGATTTTTAAGAATGGATGCACATTAGAAGCACAAGATTTATATGGGATATATTTACCATTTTGGTTTCCTTCAGAATATAAGCATGTGTCACAGGTTGTAAATAATCAAAAAATGTTCTGTAGGAGTGTAGCTGTACTCAAATGAGTCAGGTGCCCCAAATGGTAGCTGACTTCAACATCTGTTGAGGGAAAACCTATCTATCCACAGTTGCCAAATTTTATGATACATATTCAAGTTATTATTACCTTTAAAGTATCCCCTTCCCATCTGCCCAAAATGACTCATTAGATCTCTGACCTCATTTTACCCAATTGGCCCTGGCTTTTTCCAGTTACGAGGAATACACATATTCATTGCCAGAAACAACTGAAATGGCCAGTTCCCCAGCCTTTAAGGCAATCTAAATCCCCATGGAACAAAGCTATCTCTGAATTGGCAAAAATACTACAATGAAGCAAAGCGCTGTGCAGTATCCTGGCATATTAATTGACAATATCCTGGCATATTAAATGGCAACATCCTGGCATATTAAATGGCAATATCCTGGCATATTAAGTGGCAATAGAGTTGCAAAATCCTGGCATATTGAGGGACAAAATCCTGGCACTACAGGGGGATGGGGTGAAAGACACTACTGGGGGGATGGGGTGAAAGACACTACAGGGGGAAGGGGGAAGAAAGAGACAATACAGGGGGATAGGGGTAAGAAAGACACAACAGGGAGAAGGGAGGGAAGAGAGACACAACAGGGGGAAGGGGGAGAGAGACGCTACAGAAAGGACAGAGAGAGAGATGCTACAGAAAGGACAGAGAGAGAGAGACGCTACAGAAATGAGAGAGAGACAATACAGAAATATGTATTATATTATGCTATGGGGCTGGTTTAAAATGTTTATGCTATGGGGCTGGTATGAAAATTTTTTCCAGGGCTGGTTTTTGTTCCCAGTCTGGCCCTGATGGGGAACCTCGGCACTTTGAGATTGTTAACTTATATAATATGCTGTCTTATGTAAGTTTGACTATTTCTTACCTGCAAAGTAGCATCAACTGAACTGCCCTCCACATGGCTGAGTTCAATATTTTTGTATGTTAATACCGTTCTGGGACATTCAGTTGAACCTAGTCCAACTGAGTGCTATGGTTTATGTGCAGATCAGTGAATAGAGAATTTTTCTGTGTTCACAATGCCAAGTTCATCCAATTTCACACTGACAGTGTTATCTAGTGTATACTGCCAATTTAGATTTTCTAAGTCTTTTCTAGTTTGGAATATTATAAATGCACATTATATTTGCTTATATGCGTTTTTGAAAAAAAGGATGCAAAAGTCTAACTATGATTTTAGAATCATTCCTGACATGACTACAATGTTATACAGGCACCAATAGTATCACATTCTGTATTATGTCAGAGGTATTGAAAAGTAATCTCGAGACTGGTATATATGAATAAAGCAGAAGCAAAGTATTACAAGATGGATGCCAGCAGCCTCCATTTTGTGACAGTTTTTGGACATCCTTCTGTGTGTTAAAATTGTATTCTGTGTCCCTGAGGATAAAAGGAAAGTCTTCCACATTCCTAACTTTGTTATCTGTAACCAAATATTTTACTGATAAGTTCATAGTATCACCGGAACAGATAAGGTGGCCATTGTTGTGCAAGGTTTATTACATCTCATTGTACTGATGCAGACACAGCTGTGTACATACTAGAGGAGAAGGGGGGCTTCTCTGCAACTTGCTAGCCCACCCAAACTGGCAGAAACTGACAGACACAGACACACTGAGATTATTGGGATTTTTGATTTGTAGAATCTAATAAGGGTTATTATAAATAGACCTAGTTGATTCAAATCACCCAATAAAATATATAATTATATCACACCTTCACTAATAAAAATGTAAAGTATTATTAATCCTACATATTAATTAGAATATTGTTTTTATTGTTTTATTAGTGTGGTATATATTTTGTTATACATTTTTATTTAATGTGCAATGATAAGAATAAGAATATGATACATATTTACTCTAATTTCAAATTGTATAAACACTTTTAGACATTTAAACATATATTGTCTTATATTATACTCACAATCCAGGTGTAGCTATAAACCATGACATCATCTCATTTAAATTAAATACACCCATCCATTCAATTGGCTAGAAGTTACAGAAACAGGGTGTGAGTCTGAGATAAGGTTTGGTTGATAAGTTGGTACTGGAGGTGTAGAAAGGGGGACCGGGGATACCTGAAAAGACCTGGGGGGACTGATTTTGGGAGAGCTGCCACTAGTGGGTGAGAAATGGGAATGTTTTAGAAAAGGGCTGAGTCTCTCTCCTTCTGGGGAGGACTCAGGAATATGAGGCTTTTAATAGCACATGTTCACTATAACAATAGAAATCTCCATACCCATAGTATTGAGCTAAGTCCCAGGAGTAACTCCCATCACTCAATTCTTCAATGGAAGGAGTCCCAACTGCAAACCAACCTCTGCTGGTAATGTATAAATGTGGTAATTTGTTTCTAGCATAATCTCATTTTTATGGATGTCATTAGCATATACGTTTGGGTAAATGTAACTTAAATCCCACAATTTCTGGGATCTATATGTTTTAGCCTGATGTTTATCTGTCATCCTTTCTGCAGAAGGAAGCCAGAGGAATATCCTAGAGATATTAACAAAAGAACCATAAATTCTTATAGTCTAACTATTTACCCAAATATATAATATCTAATCTCCAGAGATTATCTAAGATTCTCATTCTTAAAGTCTAAGCTAGAATACATACATTATCACTTACCGAGCAGATAAAGAAATAGCCACCTTGAGTAGTTATATGATTTAGTAATATTACCTTACCTAAGCAGAGTATATGTTGGTAATTTGTAGGTAATTATGGTGTACTATCATTAACCATTTTAAATACTAATCATTGTAGGTTGTATCTAAATAAAATGTATGGCCATCTTACGGTCAGAAACGTACTGCATAATAAAGTATTCTACATGCATGTTGATATAGGTACAGAGCTGCATATTTAATGTTTTGTCCTACTTACTTATGTTATAAGTCATACATGTGAATTATGATTAACATCTATTGATATTGTATTTTGTTGTTATGCTATTTTGCTTACCATTTGATCTTTATTCTATATTCAATAAATTAATTATTATTTTATTAATAATTGTTGCATTGTATTTACTTTTGTAAAAACGTCATCCAAACTCTCACATACATAACAAATTCTTGATATGGGTATTTTTAGTCGGACCCATATAGATGAATCATCAATTTCCATATTGTTTTATGATTCATAATTAATAACTCATATTCATATTTTTATGGTTATTAATAATCCGACAATTAAAAGTGGTCAAAACCATGGGGTCTATTCAATATGCCCCATTCTCAAGTGGATTTGGAACAGTCATAATAGCCAAATTTCACAAATAGTGGCTGCTCATTTGTGCTCAATTTGGGTCAGAATCGCCAGATTGGGCTATTCGGAAACCAAAACATCGGAGGCCTTAAAAGCTTAAGATATTTGCAATTGAAATCAATTAAAATTAGGGGGCCAGTGCTAGTAGCCACCCCCCCCCCCCTAATTATAAACTGGACTTGGAACTGGCAAAATGTTTCCCAGCCCCCATAATATACATGGGGGGCCTGATCCCACTATCAAAAATGGGGATGGGAGGAATGTGTCAGATTGTTGGAACTACAAATCTGAGTACAGGTTAGCAAAGAAAAACATCTCACATTTGCAGTCCCAACAAATCATCCCAGAAGAAGATAATATTTTTCTAAATTTTCTAAATAAGGTGAAAACCCCTGCCTGCACTCCTATGAGAAAATGTAAACAATTCAAAATATACTATCTATTCTTTCCGTTGCAAGAGAAAAACAGCAACCTATTCAACCTATTTAATACAGGGGCCATCTGAGGAAGCCTGTCATGGCGCCCATGGCGCACTTTTATCGTACTTTTTATGGTATGCATTGATTTTAACATTCAGCTATTAAGATAATGTATTTTATGTATTTGCTGTAAATAATAACTGTCCAATTAAACTGTAAATCTGTGTTATGTATTCACTTATACATGTATAATTTACCTGCATGGTACTCCATAATACTGTTTCTCTTCCTTAAGTGCTAGCACCAATACTCCATTAAACTATATTGTGTTTTTTTAATAAATTAACCTTTGTGATAATAATAAAAAAGTTATTGCTCTTTTAATGTCAATGCTCTACATGTTCCTTTTATACCATTCCCCTTTTTTGTCTTTATATTCCAATTCATCTCTTTTTTGGCTTGTCAGACTTCGAATTAACAACACTTGCATCTGAAACAAAAAAAAAGAAGGCAAATTATGACAAATGGAAGAAAATGTTATCCAACTAAAGTTCATCTGGGGCCTGTTTCTTTTTTTTTAAAGTTACATTTTGAACATTTTCAACGAGTTTGACATGGACACAATTCTAGTCTCAAAAATAATTTGATTTTAGACTTGTTAGACCACTACCATGAAGTTTGATACAAATGATTCTTCTTGAGCTTGCAAATAAGTGTTAGGGTTGATAGAACCATAAAGAAATACATTTCAAAAAACATCTCATAGGCTATCAAAAGTTCATCCATGAATGATTTGATGTAAGAACAATTTATTCTGTTACAATAAACGCAATCACATATTAACTATTTTACATTGTTGAGTTTAAAGAGAGAACAAGGCCCACTCTTTAAAGATTAAAATTGCACCTAACCCTTTTTGTATAACTTCAGTATATCCAATATAACTGAGTGGTAAGAGAACTGAGTGGTAAGAGGAGGCTTTCTTTTCTAATCAGAGTTACTCGTTGGTTGATCCACAGGTACAAAGAAAAGGTTTGTGGCACCTCTGCCACTCTCCAGGATCAGAAATACCAAGTAAGTATATGGTTAGGTAGAAATGGGCCAGACACAGGAACTGTGGGAAGTTACTGGAGATGTGTAGAAGTAATAAGTATCAGGACTAGTCAGTGAAGCTGGACAAGCAAGGGTCATACACAGAGTTATAAAACAAGACTTTAGTGTACCGCCAACAGTTTAAGATAATAAATACCCTTATTAGACAAGTGCTGCCACTCTCAGGACTTCTCAATTTGCAGTATATGATATATAGTTTTTGGGGGAATCATGGGAGCAGGTAGTCATATAATGTACATGAAAGTAAAATATAGATATATATATATATTTAGTGCAATAAATCTCAACAGCCAATGTGTCAAGTGATGTTTGAATATAATACACTCACAAATGTCTGTAATAATTCCATGGTAAAATATGCACAGATGTTTTCAGCTTGTAATGTAAATAGGTCCATAATAGAGTCCATACAAGTAATGAAGTCACTGTGTGGTGAGATGAAAAGAACACAAATGCTCCCACTCAGTGCATTTCTACGGGTGAATAAATGTCCCAGCTTCCTCAGGAGTTGCGGTGAATAAATAAAGAGACAGGACTAGGAACTGATAAATGCAAGCTGAGGTTGGCACTAGGAACAATTAGCAAAGCTAGTGAAGCCAAGGTGATGTATGGAAAATCAGGAACAAAATCAGAGCCAGGATAATAGCCGAGGTCAGGAGAAGAAACAAACAGCAAAGTCAGCTAATGCCAAGGGTCAAAACATAGGAATCAGCTTCTATAGCATGTAAGGAGGATGGATACTAATATATTGTTGTACAAAATATTCAAGTTCCCCACCTATTCTGATGATTAGAGAGGAGGAGATAATATTATAAAACCCATCCTTTAATTGCCATTTCGCACATGCTTAAAATAGTTCCATTGGCCATGTTGGAATCCTAAGGACTCCCCAAAGATGGCTTCATGGCTAAAGATTATGGCGCTGAGAGGATTCCCCTGGAGGCTACACGGAGAAGAATGATGCGACAGCGGAGAAATGTAGGTGAGGGTTGACATTTTGGCTGAAAACATTCTCTGGTAAAACATTTTATTAGTATAGTACCTTTACAGATATGTAACAGTGATAAAAAGTCTTATTAGAATTGGTCTGGAGCACAATAGATGGATTTTATGTAGATGACTGGAGGTTCTGTAGCAGGGTTGACATACAAATATAAGGAGTAAAGGGAATGATTAATGAGGCAGGGAAAAAATTGGAGGAATGGATGACATTGTGAAACTAGCAGTTCAATACCAAGTTCAAAATAATGCATTTAGGTCACAAATATCCAAAAGTGGAACATATGATTAATGTTATTTAACGGACAACAATGATTTAATGAAGGTTATGTTCAAGCTCTGAATTAATTATTTTCAAAGAATTGCAATTGTGCTTTCTAAACAATTTGAGTACATATATCGGAATTGGTGTTTTTATACTTGGTGGTGATTTCAAGAAAGTGAGTGACACGAGATCCAATCTCTGTCTGTGCTACTAATTTCAGAGCTATGCAAGACATATATGGCATGACATCTCCTACCATCAGATCGTTTTACATTTCCTAGGATCCCCAATGGAGGTGGATTAACCTCTCCTGAGGTCTAAAAGAAAAAAATCTATACAAAGTTGGCTCTTTATTCACTAGGTACTAAATCTGTAGTGAGGCCAAAAGTAAGTTGTTCAATTATGCCATTGCCTGTCCTGCAGGATGTTGTCTTTTGAACCTTCCATAGCTCAAAAAATGGTTTGTCCACTTTATCCAAGAATTATCATACACTTGAGCAAAGGGCCTTGCTATTTTATTTTCTTGTAGTTAATCATCTATTCCATGGGAAACTGATGGATAAATACAATTCCGGATTTTCCCAAGATTAGAGTAAGCCTAATTAATGGACTTAATGAACCTGCTGCCACCATGGGCATCCGAAGGTTGCCCCATGGAATTTTTCACTAGCCCTTTAAAAAAAAGAAAAGCTTATGCTGCTGCTGTCCCAGCGCAACATCATGTATGATGCAAAGGGGAATGTTCCTTAATACTTACAGAAAAACCTCCATACCCTTCCCAATAAAGACACAAGACATGTATGGAGTTAAAATAGGACACAGCTTTTATTAACATAACAAAGAAGAACTGTATTGCAAAACTCTCTCTGTTTTATTATTATATTTCTTATAACTCATTAAAATCTGTATAAAATTATAAATACTTTATTTAAACATCCAGCTGACATACAGCTCTAACCAGTCCTTGCTAATCTGTAAACATTAAATAACCATAACCTTTTAAAACTAAAGTCCCTAGAGTGAAACCCTTCTCCCCTCGTCCGTACTAAATCAGCATTTGTTTCAAACCTGATGCTAACCACCAGCCAGCAGTTAGCTCGGTGGGCACGACCATCAAACTTTCTTTCAATAACTGAGAGGTTAGGGGAGGGGCCACCCTGTCCATCCTTTTCGACTCGATCACCTCCGTTCTTAACTACTGGATTGGCAAGGACCACCCCGCCTGCTGTGACAGAGAAAAATGTTAGCACAACATAAAACAATACAATTACCAAAATTAGGGAGGGTGGGCGGGAAAATTCCCTGCTGTGTTCGTAAAAACTAAAATGGCTGCTAATCCAAAGATAGAGGGCTCCTTAAATACCCCCACCCCAAGCCATTCAACCCCTTTACCTCGTCATGGGCTCCACTCACACCCCTCACTCATACATGCCCCATCCCACCTATGCTTCACCTGTTTCCCGGGGAACTGAGCTGTCAGGGCCGATCCTGGAAGACAACATCAGCAGGAAGAACATTAAAAAATAAAAAAACTTCTTCATAATAGCTGATCGGCACCAGCTCCATTTGTGTGGAGCCCCTGATTAACAGGGAGCTGTCAATCACCCCCACTAGGAGGCTGGCCAAGTGGCGAAGTGAGCTACTATCTAGAGAGCAGCATGGAACAGCAGATCCCTCAACATGATTTGGGGACCAGATGGCACCCCCAAGCAGGGATGACCACTCTAAGGTAGGGTTATGGTACACTATAATATATATATATATTTAAAAAAATCATAAAAAGGAGATATTTGTCGACCACATTTCCCATAATGCTAAGCTAGCAAAATGGGGATGTTTTGCTGGCTGAGCATTATGGGTACTGCAGTTCTCAAGTAACTCCTACATTTTCATATATTGTTGATTGCATTTCCCATCATGCTCAGCCCACATCATGGGCTGTTATGCTGACTGAGCATCACTGGAACTGTAGTTTACAAGTACCACCTACATTTTTATCTAGTGTTGATTTCATTACCCATTATGCTCAGCCAACATCATGGGGTTGTTTAGCTCCTGCATTTTTATCTAGAGTTGGTTTAATTTCCCATCATGGGGATATGGAGCTGGCTGAGCAGACATGGGGAATGTGGAGAGAGAGACACCTGGGTGATATGGGGAGAGACCAGGGGTGGATCCAGAGTCATGATCTCGGGAGGGGCACATGTCCGTCTGTATTTTCCTCTCTCCCATGTCAGTCTGTCTTTTCCTCTCTCTCATGTCCTTCTGTCACACTCCTCTCCCTTCCCATATCTGTCACACTCCTCTCACTCTCCGTGTCCATCTCTCCTCTTCCTTCCCATGCCCATGTTTGTATCCTATTCTTTCCCATGTCTGTCTGTCTCTCCTCTCATTTCTCAGATCTCTGTCTCTCCTCTCCCATCCCATGTCTGTATGTCTCTCCTCTACCATCGCATTTCTATCTCTCTCTTATCCCTTCCCATGTATGTCTCTCTCCTCTCCCTTCCCATGTCTGTCTGTCTCCTCTCCCTTCCCATGTTTCTCTCTATTCTCTACCTCCTATCTCTATTTGTCCCTCTACCCATGTATGTGTCTCTCCATTTCCCCATAGCTGTCTATTTTCCTCCTCTCCCCATCTGTGTTCTCTCCTCTATCCCCTGTCAGTGTTCTCTCCTCTTTCCCCCATCAGTGTTCTCTCCTCTCTCCCCCATTAGGGTTCTCTCCTCTCTCTCTCCCCCATCAGTCTTCTCTCCTCTCCCCCCCAGTGTCATATCTTGGTTTTGTGCTGCTCTAGGCAGACAAAATTTGGGCACCCCCTTACCCACGTTGCACACCCATGACACGACCCATAACCCACGTTGCAAACCAAGGACATGCCCCATCACCCAATTTACATTCCCCCATCACCCCATTACAAACACATTGATAATATTATTTGGAATTAATATTCCCCAGCAAATTTGCCTAATAATATGCCGGTATTATTTGGAATTAATATGCCCCAGCCAATTTGCCCAATAATATGCCAGCATTATTTGCGATTAATAAGCCACAGCAAATTTGCCCAATAATATGAAAGCATTTGGCATTTAATCTGCCCCTGCCAATTTGCCCAATAGTATGCCAGTATTATTTTGCAATTAATATGCTCCAGCCAATTTGCCCAATAATATACTAGTATTTGCCATTTAATATGCCACTGCCAATTAGCCCAATATTATGGCAGTATTATTTGCCATTTAATATGCACTTGTCAATTTGCCCAATAATATGCCAGTATTATTTGCCATTTAATATGCCCCAGTCAATTTGCTTAATATGCCAGTATTATTTGCCATTTAATATACCCCAGCCAATTTGCCCAATAATATTCCAGCATTATTTAGCATTAATATTCCCCAGCCAATGTGCCCAATAATATGCCATTATTATTTGCCATTTATATGCCCCAGCCAATTTGCCCAGTAATATGCCAGTATTATTTGCCATTAAATATGCCCCTGTTAATTTTCACAATATTATGTCAGAATTATTTGCCATTTAATATGCCCCTGCCAATTTGCTCAATAATATGCCAGTACTATTTGCCATTAATAAGCCCTTGCCAATTTGCCCAATAATATGCACATATTATATTATTTGCCATTTAATATGCCTCTGCCAATTTGCCCAATAATATGCCAGTATTATTTGCCATTTAATATGCCCCTGCCAAATTGCCCAATAATATGACAGCCTTATTTGCCATTTAATATGCCCCTGCCAATTTTCCCAATAATATGCCAGTATTATTTGCCATTAATATTCACCAGCCAATTTGCCCAATAATGTGCCTGTATGATATGGGGAGAGACAGGCAGACATGGATGATATGGTAAGGGACAGGCAGGCATGGGTGTATGGGAAGAGACAGACTGACATGGGTGTATGGGAAGAGACAGACTGACATGAGTATATGGGAAGAGACAGACTGACATGGTTGTATGGGAAGAGACAGACTGATATGGGTGTATAGGAAGAGACAGACTGACATGGAGAGCATAGGGACAGAGAGACATTGGGGCATGGGGGTAGAGAGTAACAGTCATAGTGAGCATGGGGGAAAGACAAAGGCATTATTTGATGCTGTTGGTTCAATCTGATGTAGTTTTGCAATATCTGGTGCAGTGAATGCTATAGTCTGGTCTGGTGCAGAGAGTAAAATGGAGCAAAGAACATAGTGTGAAGGGTTCAGGCAAGAAGTGGGAGGCATGGAAGAGCATGTGGAATGTATAGCGCAGGCTCTGTAAGTCCTCCTCCATTTTAAAACAGAGGAGGATCACTTTTTACCACCTTTAGACAAAGGTGTATTTTGATGCATCTTAGTGACCCAGTCATTTTACCTCGCATATCACTCCTGCGCCATTCACACCATCTTCTTGACACACTTTCACTTTCTGCACCACTTTTCACAGCACCTGAGTACCAGACCCACTGGCTGAGCATCTTAGGAAGAGTAGCATCTTGCAGAAATAAATAAATAAAACCACTAAACAGTATTAGGGCAAAACATATATCTTTGGCAGGGTTGGGGGGGGGGGTGGGCAGGGGGAATATAAGACATACAAGAAGGAAAGAGAGATGGCAGAGGTGGAGAGATATAATATATACAAGAAGGAAAGAGATGGCAGGGATGGGTAATATAAGACATTCAAGAAGGAAAGAGATGGCAGGAGTGGGGGAATATAAGACATACAAGAAGGAAGAGAGATGGCAGAGGTGGGGGAATGTAAGATATACAAGAAGGGAAGAGATGGCAGGGGTGGGGGATACAAAACATACAAGAAGCAAAGAGATGGCAGGGATATGAGAATATAAGACATACAAAAAGGAAAGAGATGACAGGGGTTGGGGAATATAAGACATACAAGAAGGAAAGAGAGATGGCAGAGGTTGGAGGATATGAGACATACAAGAAGGAACGAGATGGAAGGGGTGGGGGAATATAAGACCTACAAGAAGCAAAGAGATGGCCGGGGTTGGGGAATATAAGACATACAAGTAGGAAAGAGATGGCAGGGGTTGGAGAATATAAGACATACAAGAAGTAAAGAGATGACAGTGGTGGGGGACTATAAGACATACAAGAAGGAAAGAGATGGCAGGGGTGGGGGATATGAGACATACAAGAAGGAAAGAGATGTCAGGGGTGGGGGAATATATGACATACAAGAAGGAAAGAGATGGTAGAGGTGGGGGAATATATTACATTGAAGGGGGAAAGAAATGGTAGGGGTTAGGGAATATAACATAAAGCCAGAAAGAGATGGCAGGGATTAGGAATATAATACATCAAAGGGCAAAGAGATGGCAGGGGTGAAGGAAGAAATGCCATAAATTCTGTAGATGTCATGGATGTAGGAAATATAGGTGCAATCTTTAGCTTTTGGTTTACAAATATGGTGTTGTATATGTTGCTGTGGGGTTTTGTGCTGTGGGGTTATATCTGGTTCTGTGGGGTTATATCAAGTGCTGTGGATCTTTATTTGGGACAGGTGGTTAATATTTTGTGCGTTGGAGTGGTTTCTGGTGTCATATAGTTACTATGTAAGCAGATATAACCCTGGTGCTGTGGTGTTATTTCAAGTGCTGTGGAACATTGCCTGGTGCTGTGAGTTAATATTTGTGTCATTGAGTCATATCTGGTGTTGTGGGGTTATCTCTAGTGTTGTGGGGTTATATCTGGTGATGTGGGTGCCATCCAGTGTTCAAGGCAAGTGCTGTGGGTCTATAACTTTTGCATCAGCTTTTTTTGATAATGAATATGCCCCTACACTTTGACATAAGTCTCTTCAAGGGTATACTCAATAAAGAGATAACTGCAGTGAATTAAGATAGGAACTTCAAACTTTAGGCCAATGTAGCCGAGTTGGAAAAATCCTACAATGCTGCTGAATGAGAGAATCTTAATTCTCTCTTTATTAAATTTATTCAGTCTACCGGTCAGTATACTGGAAAAGTGATTCTACTCATGTTGCTGGAATTAACACTTATGGATAATGGGCTCAATTCCCTAAATCATGAACTGTGGTAAATTCTGAGGGGGATTGATAGCTGAGCTGGAAAGATATCAGTATGATATTTGAGAAATATATTCTCCCACACATCATTTTTTTATATAAGTATTTGTCAAGACATACTTTAAACAATCAATCTTGCAATACGTGTACATGTTCACAAATAATATCATGAATGATACATAACTGCTAATATTCTGCCTCACCCAGTGCTGTATTTACCGCGAGGCATCCTAGGCGGATGCCTATGGCGGCAAATTTTGGGGGGCGGCAGCGCCCCCCAGCACTGGGAAAAAAAAAATAATAAAAAAAAAAAAAAATTAAAAAGAAAAAAAAATCCGGCCCTTTAAAAAAAAAAAAAAAAAACCCCACCGCGCTTGCAGGCAGAGACGGAGGTGAGAGGGGATCGGAAGATCCCCCCTCACCATCGCTCTGCCTGCCGGGCTGCACGGGGAGCCGAACAGGCAGCACAGAGAAACCTCCGTGCTGCCTGTTCGGCTCCCCGTGCAGTCTGACACGGAAGTGCCGACAGGTCACGTGACCGGCGCGCTGACGTCATACGCGCGCCCGGTCACGTGACCTGTCGGCACAATCGCCGGGAAGCCGAACAGGCAGCATGGAGGGACCATGCTGCCTGCCTGCCAGGGAAAGGTAAGTGCTGATGGGAGACTGTGTGTGTGTGTGTGTGTGTGTGTGTTTGTGTGTGTGACTGAGTGTGATGGGAGTCAGAGTGTGTGTGATGGGAGACTGTGTGTGTGACTGAGTGTGATGGGAGTCAGAGTGTGTGTGATGGGAGATTGTGTGTGACTGAGTGTGATGGGAGTCATAGTGTGTGTGATGGGAGACAGTGTGTGTGTGTGACTGAGTGTGATGGGAGTCAGAGTGTGTGTGATGGGAGACAGGGTGTGTGACTGAGTGTGATGGGAGTCAGAGTGTGTGTGATGGGAGACAGTGTGTGTGACTGAGTGTGATGGGAGTCAGAGTGTGTGTGATGGGAGACAGTGTGTGTGACTGAGTGTGATGGGAGTCAGAGTGTGTGTGATGGGAGACAGTGTGTGTGACTGAGTGTGATGGGAGTCAGAGTGTGTGTGATGGGAGACAGTGTGTGTGTGACTGAGTGTGATGGGAGTCAGAGTGTGTGTGATGGGAGACAGTGTGTGTGACTGAGTGTGATGGGAGTCAGAGTGTGTGTGATGGGAGACAGTGTGTGTGACTGAGTGTGATGGGAGACAGTGTGTGTGTCTGAGTGTGATGGGAGTCAGAGTGTGTGTGAAGGGAGACAGTGTGTGTGACTGAGTGTGATGGGAGTCAGAGTGTGTGTGATGGGAGACAGTGTGTGTGACTGAGTGTGATGGGAGTCAGAGTGTGTGTGATAGGAGACAGTGTGTGTGACTGGGTGTGATGGGAGTCAGAGTGTGTGTGATGGGAGACAGTGTGTGTGACTGAGTGTGATGGGAGTCAGAGTGTGCGTGATGGGAGTAGGAGTGTGTGACTGAGTGTGATGGGAGTAGGAGTGTGTGACTGAGTGTGATGGGAGTGTGAGCTTGATGTGAGTCTGAATGATGGGGCATGTCTTAGGTGTGTAACGTGGGTGTGCAGCTTGGGTAGGGGGGTGCCCGGATTTTGTCTGCCTAGGGCAGCACAAAATCAAGATACACCACTGGCCTCACCCACACATTCACGAAAGGTCACCCACTAGTCTCTGACATAGGCATATTCTATAGATATTGTGTACAATCACATTATGGGGTGTGGGATTTGCTTAGTACAATACTTATTATTACATACATGATTACAATATAATATGAGCTTCCTCTGTCTTTGCACCCCTTGTTATTAATAAACATAGCAACATTTTTGACTGATTTAAAAATATATTGCTTTTCTTTAAACTGAATTAGAATGTTTCCAGAAAGTTGACTTAGATATTTTTATCTTTGATCTAATAGTAAGTACACAGAAACCATGGAATTAAGAACACTAATATCACTTCACCAGAACTGATCTCACAGGCAAATTAACAGCTGTTGTCCTAAAAAGGGTCTAATTACATATACGGCACAGCCTTGCTTTATCCTCTAAATATAATCTTCTGTTTGCAATTTGCGTCATTGACTAAATACATCATGGCAGAATTTACCATGCTCCCTAGCAGCATGTTGCCGGGAGTCAAACATAAACGTGATTTTTATTCCATCAGTGATCAAATTCAAGGTTAGTCCAGAAGTGGGTATTAAATATAAAAATAGGTAATAATTAAAAAGCTAACAAAGGGGCTATGTCATCAGATAAAATATATGCAAGCTTGTGTTTGTATAATTGTTTAACTAGGTTAATATGCTCTTGGGTACTTTGTGTACATGATGACAGGGATCAGAGATGCTACATCATGTATTTATACTGTACGTTGGTGAAACTTAAAGGCCCACTGCTATCACATAGTTGCCAACATCGGCCATATTTCCAGGGACACATATTTGTTCCACATGCTGCAGACAGAGCATGCAAAGTGCAGCCCAGCAGCATGTAGGATGGATATACGCACAGACAGAATCCAATTAATTAATCATGGTAGGTCCTATGAGATCTCCACCCTAATTAATTAATTGGATTGTGTCTGTGAGTATATGCATCCTACATACTGCCGGGCTGCACTGTGCATGCTCTGTCTGCAGCATGTGGAACAAATATGTGTCCCTGGAAATATGGCCAATGTAGGCAACTATTCTATCAAAACCCCTCCATTGTGTTATTGCTAGCACCCTCAGCAGCCATTGCTCTCAGTCAACCTGAAATGGAATTTCTTGGTATTAATGTATGTCTGTGATGGCAGACCTATAGCACGGGTAACACTTGTAGCACTGGGAGTGCATTGTCTCCATCATCATACATGGAGGTAAGTGGAGCACGTGCTGTGACACTAAGTGGAGCTTAGACACTGAGGTCTATGACAAGCATATATAACATGCTGTCCTATAGAATCTATAACTAACATGTGTTTAGGAGGAAAGCAACTAAACTAAAATACCGTATTTGCTCGATTATAAGACGACCCTGATTATAAGACGACCCCCCAAACTTTGGATATTCTATTAGGAAAAAAACTAAAAGCCTGAATATAAGACTACCCTATAGGAAAAAAGTTCAACTTGTATATATTGACATGTAAATAGCTTTTTTAATAAAAAATTATGATAGCAAAACATGTATTTCTTGTTTTTATTTCTTTTTATGTGCCAATGCTGCCTCTCTCTCTCCCCCCCCTTAGTGTTGTCTCTCTTCCCCCTCTCCTCTGTTTCTGCACCCCCTCCCTCTCCTTGTCTCTGTCTCTTCCCCCCCTCCCATTGTCTCTGTTTCTTAACCCATTCCTCCCCTTGTTGCTGTCTCTTCCCCCCTCCCTCCCCTTGTTGCTCTGTCCCCCCCTCCCCTTGTCTGTTTCTTAACCCCTTCCTCCCCTTGTTACTGTCTCTTCCCCCCTCCCTCCCCTTGTTGCTCTGCCCCCCCTCCCCCTCTGCCCCCCCCTCCCCCTCTGCCCCCCTCCCTCCCCCTCACCTTTGTCATGATCCCTGGTGGCTAGTGGGGGCAGCCGGGGGATGTCTGCACGATACGTGCAGACATCCTCCATGCTGCCCGACACCTCTGTCTATTATGACGGACAGCTGGTCCGTCATAATAGACGGAGGTGTCGGGCAGCATGGAGGATGTCTGCACGTATCGTACAGACATCCCCCGGCTGCCCAATTCTCCCTGGTGGCTAGTGGGGCAGCAGAGGATGTCTGCGCGATGAGCCCAGACTCCCCTGCTGCTGCCCGGCACGACCGCCGGGACTTCTGTGACGAAAGCGGAAGTACCCGGCTTCTTCATAGAAGCCCCGGCGGTCGTGCCGGGCGGAAGCAGGGGAGTCTGCGCTCATCGCGCAGACATCCCCTGCTGTTAGAGAGGGGGATCCAGGTCCCCTGCAGCTCTGCTGGGGACCTGGATCCCAGTCTTATAGTCTGACCTCAATTTGAGGTCAGATTATAAGACGACCTCGATTATAAGACGAGGGGGATTTTTCTGAATTTTTTTTCTGAAAAAAACCTTGTCTTATAATCGAGCAAATACGGTAGTAGTACAAATGAAAAAATAGTTGTCTCTTGCCTAAGGTTAAACTGGCATGTACTTTTGATAGTACATGAAGTTTAACCTCTCACCGGCAGCTGCCATGCTTCTCTGGCCAGCAGGCAGCCTGGTCTGGTTGGCAACTCGGTCCCCTCTGCTGAAACCATGCAAAAATGAGGGTCTCTCTCTGCACTAGGAGAATGCAGACCCATAACAGATGGGTGGATCGAGACCCTGATGTCATTGACTGTGCATGTGCTGACACTGTCAACGTGCGCCAGCTTCCGGACCCTCTGTGTCTCCGCTGTGAAACACAGCCGAGAGCACACCAGCATGAATCTAGTAAGAAACACATGGTTTACACAGGAGAAGCAGGATGTGTTTTGTAATTGTCCTTTAATTCATGCAGGTAGTTCCAGTGGGAACTCCTTGATTAATTTATTGGTTGCTCCAGTACAATTGCATTCTAGATTTTGGAGGAGAGGCAGCAAAAACGGACCTGGCAACGCTAGGAGAACTGCAGATGCATGATATGTACAGGTCCTGTGTACACATTGCATATTTATATTTTTTGTATTAACTGAGAGTGTTAGTAGAAGCTGCAAACCTGATACTTGTTAGTAAATGCATTTTAATGAATACATACATCTAATTAGTATTACCACTACTTTAAGCAATTCAGCTGCCGCCACTTTAAGAAATTCAGAGACACCCCAAGGGGGAGAGATGGAGAGAGAGACACCACGGGGGAGGGGGGGAATAGAGATAGATATTACAGGGGGGAGAAAGAAGGAGACACACTACAGGAGGAGCAAGAGAAAGACAAATTATGGGGGGGAGAGAGAGAGACTACAGTGGGAGAGAGAGAGACCATGGGGGGAAGAGAGAGAGACACTACCGAAATGAGAGAGAGAGAGACACTACAGAAATTAGAGAGAGAGACTACAGAAATGAGAGAGACTACAGAAATTAGAGAGAGACAGACACTACAGAAATGAGGGAGAGAAAAAAACACTACAGAAATGATAGAGAAAAACACTACAGAAATGAGAGCGAGAAACACTACAGAAATGAGAGAGAGAGAGAGACTACAGAAATGAGAGAGAGAGAGAGACACTACAGAAATGAGAGAGATAGACTACAGAAATGAGAGAGACTACAGAAATTAGAGAGAGACAGACACTACAGAAATGATAGAGAGAAAAAAACACTACAGAAATAAGAGAGAAACACTACAGAAATGAGAGAGAGAAACACTACAGAAATGAGAGAGAGAAACACTACAGAAATGAGAGAGAGAGAGAGAGAGAGAGAGACTACAGAAATTAGAGAGAGAGACTACAGAAATTAGAGAGACTACAGAAATTAGAGAGAGACACTACAGAAATTAGAGAGAGAGAAAAACACTACAGAAATGATAGTGAGAAACAGACAGTACAAAAATAAGAGATACACTATAGAAATGAGATAGAAGGAGACATTACAGATATGGGAGGGTTAGAGAGAGACACTACCGAAATGAGAGGGGAGAGAGAGACTACACACATGGGGGAGAGGAAAAAACAGACATGGGTAGTGCCCTGCCCAAAAACAGACTCTAGATCTGCTCCTTGAGGGCAATCTCAGTGCTGGGGTAAGTCCTGGGTGCGGGGTCAAGTCTTGTGTGTGCAATATGGCTGTTGGGGCAAGTCCTGTGCAGAAAATTTGAGTGCTGGGGTAAGTATGGGGTGCTGGAGCAAGCCCTGTGAGTGCATTTTGGGTTTTGTGGTACATGATTATATCCAGCCAATGTGTACGGTGCTGGGACAGTTCTTCATGGCTGTTTCAATGCAGATGCTTCACCATGTACTCTCGTGCGATGGCCAGTTCAGTATTAGGGGTTAGTATTAGGGTTTAGGCAAGTATTAGGACTTAGTATTAGGAGTTAGTATTAAGGTTCAGGATTATTATTACAGTTAGTATAAGGAGTTAGTATTTGGGATCAGGTGGGTTAGTATTAGGAGTTAGTATTGTGGATTGGGGGATTAGTATTAGGAGTTGGGATTGGTGGGTTAGTATTAGGATAGTTTTTGGGATCGGGGGTCAGTATTAGGAATTTATATAACTTTGTGTACATACTGGGGCCTATGTACTACTCTGTGCATGGGTTATATATTAGGGCAATGTGTTAGATATAACCTTGTGTACAGACTGTATCTCTCACAGCCTGTCTCTCTCTCAAAGACTGTACCTCTCTCTCTCTCTCTCTCATAGACTGTCTCTCTCTGACTGTCTCTCTCTCACAGACTCTGTCTCTCTCTCTCTCTCACAGATTCTCTCTCAGACATGCAGTCTCTCACACACACAGACATGTAGTCTCTCTCTCTCACACACACAACCTGTACCTTTCATGGATTGAGTTCTCTGGATGTCAGTTTGAGCTGTTCCTTTCCTGTGAGATCGGAGGAGATTTGGGTGTCAGTCTTCAGTGCAACTTGCAGGGGGCAGAGCACTGAACAAGTCAGGAGAAGAGAGGTTACGGCATGGCAGTGAGGGAGACATGCTGACTATTCTCTTACTCTCTCCTGTACAAGAGCCGAATCATCTGATTCCGGGACAATGTTGCTGCTAATCCCAACAAAAATACCGGGCTTTGCATTGTGGTATGTTAGGTATAAGGGCACCAGACCGGCCCAGAGACCCTAACTACCAGCTGTGCCTGTATGTTACCGGACAGGTGGCAAACCTAGTGGTAGTTAGATAGCGGATTTATATGCAGGTCAGTTTAGTTTGCTAGCCGGTAGCTGAAAAAAGTCATGCTACCCAGTGGCGTCACTAGTGGGGGGCTACTGGGGCTGAAGCCCCGGATCTCCCCTCCATAGCCCCGGATGGAGACTCTAACTATGCCCCCTCGTCATATGCCCCGCCCCTCGCGCTCGGTTCCCCCCTTGCATGCTGCAATCTGGATGCTGGACAGCACCAGACTCTGCCCCCTTGCACTCAGCTCCACCCCTCATGCTCAACTCCACCCCCTCAAGCTTTAAATGTGAGTTTGGCAGAGTGTAAGAGTGTGGCTGAGTGTGTATGTTTATGTATGTGAGTGGCAGAGTTATGAGTGTGCATGTGTTTGTATGTGAGTTGCAGAGTTATGAGTGTGCATGTGTACGTATGTAAGTGGCAGAGTGTAAGTGGGTGTGAGAGGCAGAGTATAAGTGGGTGTGAGTGTGCATGTGTATGTATGTGAGTGGGTGTGAGTGGCAGAGTAAGTGGGTGTGAGTGTTTGGAAGAAAGTAAATGTGTGTGAGTAAGTGTGAGTGTCAGAGTTATGAGTGTGCGTGTATGTGCGTGTGAGTGAGTGTAATCATGAGCAGCAGAGTTATGAGTATATGTGAGTGTCAAAGTGTAAATGTGTGAGAGTGAAAGTGTGAGTGGCAGAGTTATGAGTGTGTGTGAGTGGCAGAGTGTGAATCCCAGTGAGATTATTAGGAGAACATGTGATTAATTACTATTATTCATATTGAATGTGATAATCAAATGTGAAACAATGCTATCGTTTCATATTACATTTATTTTCACACTTGATTATCACATTCAATACGAATAATAGTGATTCATCTTTATATAGAGACTATAGTCTCTATGTTGATGGCAATGAAAGTCCATACACATGGCATTCAAAATCACATGTACCTCGTTATTGTATACCATGTGCTGCTTGTCATTATATTATGGGCTTTACTCATGAAAGAGAGAATTGCAGTGAAGTGAGACGGGAATTTCAAAATTAAGGCTAAAGTAGCAGAGTTGGAGAAATTCTCCCATTCAGTTGAATTCCCCTCTCAATTCCCAGCACTTCTCTTTTTTACGAGGTTGGTAGAAGCAGCATACCTTCATAACTCAGCCTATTCTGCCCAGGTTTTTGGCCGCTTTTTATGAAAACAAAATATATTTATGATGTGCGTGTGAGAGTTCCAGGTTTACACACGTGTCTGCGTGGCAGAATATCTGTGTGGGAAAGGCAATCTGTGTGTATAAGGGTGTCTGTGTGTAAGGTTGTCTGGATGTGTCTGTGTAAGGTTGTCTGGATGTGTATGTGTAAGGTTGTCTGGGTGTGTGTTTGTGTAAGAGAGTGTGTGAGTGTAAGGTTGTCTATGTAATGGTATCTATGTGGGGGTGTAAGGGTGGGTGTCTGTGTGTGTGAGGGGGGTGTGATATCCCCTATATTATGGCATATTATGAGACTGTTGGTCTACTTTTTTTTCTTAAAGTCTGGTAAATGGTGTATGCAAGGTACACAAAATTTTGTATGCTCAGTTATTTTGAAATCATGGGAATTTGCTCAAGTGTGTGTGTGATGTAAGTTGGTGTGTGTAAGTGGGATTGTGTGTCTCTGTGTGTAAGGGTGTGTGTATGTATGTGTAACTGTGCAAGTGTGTATGTGTGTGTGTAATTTTGAGAAATGTGAGTTTTTTTGTGCTGTGAGTCTTATTGTGTATTGTGGTACAGTAATGAGTTTTATTGTTGTTGAGACTGTGATACACTCACACACTGCACATTACTGTGAGTTTTATTGCTGTGGAGTCAGTCAGAGATAGACACACACACATATTGTCAGTAACCTACAGACACATACAGTCGATCACAGGCAGACATACACACAGTCATATAAACACACACACTGTCAGTCACATACACTTACACACAAGTCAGCAATGTTGTTGTTTACGATAAAAAAAAAAGTGCATCTATCAGTATGTTTCCCTCCTGGCTGCTATACCTCATTCTAGCCCGGTCTGTGCCCTGCTGTTGTTTCTAGCCCTGCTGAGCACACTCGGCGCTTGGACACTATAAGACTGTGCATGTGAGGATGGAGTAGGAAGACTGTGCAGCCGGTGCACACACTGCTCGCGCTCCGCTGGATAAATAAATAAATAAAATGATCCCAGCAGCGAGGGCGCCATGCAGGGACAACAATAACCAGGCACCAGGTATAATTTCCTGGTGCCCAGGATTTGTTGAGCCCTGATATATACCCATATATACCTATTGTTCATTGGCATCAATTATATCAGTCTGTATGCCGCCTAAGCATGTGAGCTTATTTACTCCACTTCTATCAAATCTATCACGGCTCCAGTTCCCGATCTTTTGGACACCTAGAAATGTCCCTGGTGCTACCCCTAATGTGAAGGAGAATTGGGTA